>MJUT01004946.1:742848-753979 GCA_002080005.1 Gigantidas platifrons
CCTGACCCTCTAGTTTACAGTAGTTTCAAAATTTAATCTTACAATGTAACCTTGGCGTCGGGGGACCAGTGGCCAACGGCCTTTTATTAGAATATATTAGCGTAGATACAGACGATCAAGACAGTGACAGTTCAGTAGATTCTAATTAAGTTTTCATGAGGAAAATCAACGTTTTACGGTCAAATCAAAATGGTATTAGTAAAAACATAGTTTTTCTAGTCTAGGAGGAATAAAATAAGTTACTCACTTCTTTTAAAGACATTTTCTAAATTTTTGTTTTCTTGTGGTAGACGTCAACACTAGGTCGTGCTATACTGAAAAGTTCCGGGTGATGACGTCATCAGTATCCGAATGCGACATTAAAAATACTGACCTATCGAAATTAGGTTCTTATCGAATTTCGGACACTGCACAATATTCTAGAGATGGAGTCAAAAGAAATTCTTCACATGCTTCATATACTAAATCACTTATTTCCTTGTTGACCTTGGGATGTAGCCTGCTGATTTTCTTCTCAAGGGAAATAAACTTATTTAAACAATTTTATTGGCCATCATGCTGCATCAAATTTAAACTTCTCAAACACTACGACGATATTATCTCATAACCAATCATTTCAGGCACAATCAATTTAATTTACCCTATAAATGTAATAATTGAGGATACACTTAAAAACTGGCACTACAACAGCAACAACAAACTGGTGTAAGATTTTCTGGTTCTAACATCCTATATTGCTATATAAATTCCTCATCTCCCTTTAATAAGATCACATTTAAGAGTCACAAGATAGCACCAAGATTTCTATCGGATTCTGTTAGTTTGTTTCTTCTCTATTTACGCGTGTTGCCAGTGGAGTGGTTGGCCATATTGTCGAACATTACTGTTTTAACTTTTTATTTCCAATATAATATAGTGTCTAAAATGGATACAGATAGATGGAAAAACAGCAGAACAAAGTGAGGTGTAAAAACTTACATGATTGTTAAACATGTTGATTGATTGATTAATTATTGTTTAACGTCCAGGAGCAGTATGTCAGCTATATTCAGGAGGAGTATATAACACTACTAAGAAACGTGGGAGGGGTGGGCTAAGCGTGACCACCTTTTGACTGGTACTGGAAAAGTATGGAAAGTTGCATATGGACGAAAAATGTTGTTTTTTTAAGCTGCTACAAAAGATGTCTTTAACATGCAGAGAGCGTGGCCTTGTCCAAACATGTTACCCACTATGGTCCTCTGTCAAGCTTTCTGTATTTTAACATGACAACCTCCGATTGAGTGAGTGATTATTGTTCACCAATTTTCACCTACATCAACAAGCTGAGTTGGATTTTTATAGTGCTAGCTCACTAAAAAAACAGTCCGCAGGCAGACATGTCACTCCATTCGGACACATTATTCTGATTCCGAGCCAACCAGTCTTTGCTCTTTTTCCTTAATGCTGGTGTTAGCGGAGAAGCAACAAATACTAATTTCATAGTCTTTGGTTTAATCCGACCGAGGCTCGAACCAACGATCTACCGCACTCGAGGCGAGCACGCTGACCATTACGCCACAGATGCGGTTACCTCCAATTGAGAGGACACCCTTATCAATCACATGGAGACATGCTGAGCAGGTTTGGTGTTTGAGTAATGGGAACATTCACCAGTACCTGTTTGTAGAATTGGGATTAAAACAAAAACCTAAAAATTCATGTACTCATATTTTTTTTTAATTTAATTTGTAACACAAATTTGCTGACAAATATAGATCTACATTACAAAACAAAATATTCAAATAAGTATGTAAAACATTAAATGGAATTTATCACTGAACAACAACTGATACAAAATGCAATCTGATGTACCAAATAGCACTACTACACATAATAACAGTCTGATGTATCAATTTTAGCACTAATAACAACAGTCTGAATATACCGATCTTAGCCCTAAAAATCATAGTCTGATGTACCGATCTTAGCCCTAAAAACCATACAGTCTGATGTACCGATCTTAGCCCTAAAAACCATACAGTCTGATGTACCGATCTTAGCCCTAAAAACCATACAGTCTGATGTACCGATCTTAGCCCTAAAAACCATACAGTCTGATGTATCGATCTTGGCACTAATAATAGTAGTCTGGTGTTCCTATCTTAGCACTAATCATAATAGTCTGATGAACTGATCTCAGCACAATAACTGTATAGTCTGATGTGCCGATCTTAGCACTAATAACAGTAGTCTGATGTGCCGATCTTAGCACTAATAACAGTAGTCTGATATGCTGATCTTAGCACTAATAAATAACAGTAGTCTGATGAATCGATCTTAGCACTAATTACAGTACATTCTGATGTGCCAATCTTAGCACTAATAACAGTAGTCTGATGTACTGATCTTAGCACTAATAACAGTAGTCTGATGTGCCGATCTTAGCACTAATAACAGTAGTCTAATGTGATGATCTTAGCACTAATAACACTACAGTCTGATGTGCCAATCTTAACATTAATAACACTACAGTCTGATGTGTCAATCTTAGCACTAATAACAGTACAGTCTGATGTGCCAACCTTAGCACTAATAACAGTACAGTCTGATGTGTCAATCTTAACATTAATAACACTACAGTCTGATGTGCCAACCTTAGCACTAATAACAGTAGTCTGATGTGCCAACCTTAGCACTAATAACAGTAGTCTGATGTACTGATCTTAGCACTAATTACAGTACAATCTGATGTGCCGATCTTAGCACTAACAACAGTACAATCTGATGTACTGATCTTAGCACTAATAACAGTAGTCTGATGTGCCAATCTTAACATTAATAACACTACAGTCTGATGTGATGATCTTAGCACTAATAACAGTAGTCTTATGTGCCAATCTTAACATTAATAACACTACAGTCTGATGTGTCAATCTTAGCACTAATAACAGTACATGCTGATGTGCCAACCTTAGCACTAATAACAGTACAGTCTGATGTGTCAATCTTAGCACTAATAACAGTACAGTCTGATGTGTCAATCTTAGCACTAATAACAGTACATTCTGATGTGCCAACCTTAGCACTAATAACAGTACAGTCTGATGTGTCAATCTTAGCACTAATAACAGTAGTCTGATGTGCCGATCTTAGCACTAATAACAGTAGTCTGATGTGATGATCTTAGCACTAATAACAGTACAGTCTTATGTGCCAATCTTAACATTAATAACACTACAGTCTGATGTGTCAATCTTAGCACTAATAACAGTACAGTCTGGTGTGCCAACCTTAGCACTAATAACAGTACAATCTGATGTGATGATCTTAGCACTAATAACAGTACAGTCTTATGTGCCAATCGTAACATTAATAACACTACAGTCTGATGTGTCAATCTTAGCACTAATAACAGTAGTCTGATGTGCCAACCTTAGCACTAATAACAGTAGTCTGATGTACTGATCTTAGCACTAATTACAGTACAATCTGATGTGCTGATCTTAGCACTAATAACAGTACAATCTGATGTACTGATCTTAGCACTAATAACAGTAGTCTGATGTACTGATCTTAGCACTAATAACAGTAGTCTGATGTGACGATCTTAGCACTAATAACAGTAGTCTGATGTGATGATCATAGCACTAATAACAGTACAGTCTTATGTGCCAATCTTAACATTAATAACACTACAGTCTGATGTGTCAATCTTAGCACTAATGACAGTACAGTCTGATGTGCCAACCTTAGCACTAATAACAGTACAGTCTGATGTACTGATCTTAGCACTAATTACAGTACAATCTGATGTACTGATCTTAGCACTAATAACAGTACTGTCTGATGTGCTGATCTTAGCACTAATAACAATACAGTCGAATGTCCTGATCTTAGCACTAATAACTTCTGTTGAGTTGGTTGGAAACATTTAATGTAAATAATATCACTCATTATAAACCATTCAAGTACAGTTTTTGTATTTGTATTATAAAATCGTCCAATCAGAATACTTTATATAAACAATGTTCTGATTGGCTATTTTTTTGCAATACCAGTACAAAAATCTTACTTGAAATTAGTATGACTGAAAAATATAAAATGTCCTACCTGTCAGTAAGAGAGAAGACTGACACATGTTTTGAGTATGAAGTACCAGATACTTCATACTTTTCTTTTACACTTCAATAAGGTACTCAATATTGCATGAATACTTAAACATAATATATCAAGAACCAAGAAGAAGGTTAAAGTGTCTTAGTATTGAATACACAAAGAAGGTACTGGTATGTACATTTACTACTAAACAATTGTTTTAACTTAAGAGTTGTCACATCCCTCCTCACATCAATAAATCAATACCAAAATCAGTTTTATTTCAACACAGTACCCAGTACTGATATTGTGACAGCTTATAAATAAGTCACTTCCAATTTAGACATATTTCATCCAAAACATCCAAGAAAATAAACCCCGATTCAACCAACATCTACTCAACAACACAATGTACCTGGTACAAATTACTATAACATCAGAATGAAGGGGTTACTGATACAATATATAGGTAATGAGTTGAATGAAGGCATTCTAACACTGTACAGATATTGGGACAATTGAATGAAGGTTCAGAGACACTAAAGCTATTCGGATAATTGAATGAAGGTTCACCGACACTAAAGTTATTTGGACAATTGAACGAAGGTTCACTGACACTAAAGCTATTTGAACAATTGAATTAAGGTCCTCGGTGTACAGATATTTAGACAATTGAATGTAGGTTCACCGACACTAAAGCTATTTGAACGATTGAATTAAGGTCCATTAACAGTGTGCAGCTATTTAGACAATTGAATGTAGGTTCACCGACACTAAAGCTATTTGGACAATTGAATGAAGGTTCATTGACACTAAAGTTATTTGAACAATTGAATTAAAGTTCACTGACATTAAAGTATAGTATTTGGACAATTAAGTAAAGGTTCACTTGACATTGTACTAATATTCGAACAATCGCATGAAGGTCGACTCAGTGTGCAGCTATTTAGACAATTGAATGTAGGTTCACCGACACTAAAGCTATTTGAACAATTGAATGAAGGTTCACAGATACTGTACAGCCATTTGGAGAACTGAATGAAAATTTATTGATACTGAACAAATGCTGAAGCAATGGGGTCCAGGTAGTAGGGACTGAAATGAGAAGCTAGTGTTATTCCTCTAAAATCAGTTAATTTGTGAATGCTATCTTCTTCTGAAGTGTATCGTCACCTACACTATCGTCAAATATTGTCATATACCAAAGAAAATATATTGAATAAAGTCAAAATACTGACAAAACTCCAGATGACATGCAATCACATAAAGTTAATGTTCAAGTAGTTAATCTGTAGGAGGAGTTGGATCCATAAGGCAAGGTTTGATATGTCAGTACTCTATGTATTTGACTCAGATGTCTTTTATAACATAATCTGATCACAATCGTACAATATATCAAAGTTCTTTTTTACATGATTTGCAATCTCGTAAAACTATTCAGAAGATAAAAGACAAACATGATGAAAAATGTTGTCATAAAAAAAAATACATTTGTTGATTCATATACAGTATATATCAGGTATGGTACATGTAAGTAATTTATATTGGCAAGTAACATTTTAATTTCAATGTATAAAATGTAGAAATACAAATGTACATTATCTATTGAGACAATCATCTTAATAATATCTTACTCTTTAAATAGTACATCTTAGATATAGGGTTAGGGTTATGATGTTTAGTGCCACTTTCAACAATATTCCAGCTATAGTGCTAGATGTAAATGTGTAATAGCATGGGAATAAAATGGTGCATAAACACTTTCCAGTCTGAATCTTGAATTGGAGAAATTGCATGGCATTTTAATTAGATTATTTTTGCATGGCATTTTAATTAGATTATTTCTGATTTTAAATTAATATCTTATAATCTTATATGTCAATGAGAAGAAATGAGTGTTTACACAAACATTATGTATCTTCAATACATCAAGACAACTGTCACTTGCAGGACATGGAAATGACCTTGTTGTCTTATTCTTTATTTAAATTTAAATTACAATGTATAAGCTATAATTACAAACTGTATGATATTATCAAACTCTACTTCAAATTAATATGAAATCTGATAGCTAAACCCATTGGGACAAAATTTTGGGTTCAAAATGTAGGATGTCTGTAGAAAATTCTGCACCTTTTAGGACTTAAATTTGTACAAGGCACAGTTAGGAAAATATAATATTTAGAAAACATCTATGGTATATGTAGTGAAACACTAACTAGTACATCATAAACTGTGTGAGCAAGTCATCTATTTAAATCAGAAAATTTAATGATGTATAATGTTGAACAAAATTGTACATAACATGCTACAAGGCTCTTTACTCGTCATAAAACATGAAGTATGAGATTCAATGTTAGAGACTATATTTAACTTATCTGAAGGGATTTAACAATTAAATCACTAACATTTAAAGAGGCAGTGTGCGAAATTAGCAGTAGACCTATAGACAATATCTATGTAAAATCAAGCTGGTCTATGTCAAATTTTCACAATTTTGTGTATATAATGTAGTGAGGTCTATGTAAAATACAGATTGGTCTACGATATCACAAAATTTAGTTCCACACACTGTAAAAAGAATGAACATTAGCCTTTTGCTCTAGTCTATCACAACAAAGTGATACCATAATCAACACTCAAGAGTAGGCCAAATGCATTCTGTTTTCATAGATTCAAGTTTATGTTTAACTTAAAATAATAATTGCACAATCTATTTATATGAGGGACATTTGTTTATGGATCATCTTGTTGCTTCTTACAAGCTTACAAAAAGAGAAATGAATGCTTGACTGATGATTAATTTATAAAAACTTCTGAAATATCGTTGAGAAAAATCTCAACAGGTATATCTGGTAGAAATCTTTTCAGAAGTATTACGATTAAAATGATATGTGAATGAAATAATATTCAGGACCCTAAACTCTCCAACTCTCATGTCTTGTCTCTTAACTTTAATATTTTATCTACTTATTAAATTTGAAAATAACACCCCTCATCTTATCACAGAAATGATAATGTACCACATCTCCCCCACCCATAATCTTGCTAAAATGTTTGATTGAAACAGTTGTCTAGAAACTTCACTCAAAAAATCTCTTGTTTACAGATGACAACTTTGAAAATTGAGTAATGTAATCGATTACATTTCAAAAGTAATTTTAATTTAATCAATTACATTTGAAAATTGATGTAAAGGTAATTTAATAATGTAAATTGAAAGTAATTGTTATGTAATAATTTACATTTCAAAGTAATCGACCCAAGTCTGTTTGAAATACCTTTGAAATAAAAAAAAATCACTGAAAAGTGTTTTTCAATAAACAAAACAAAATTTCCTACACAATTGATTTCAAACTTACATTTGTTGTACTGAATGTAATGATGATGTTCCTAGTAATAATTCTTAACAACATTTACATTTATTTTTTCAATTGCATCATGATTACATAATCCAAAATATTTGGTGTAAAATGAAAATTATATTATGTTGCAGACAGAAAATTACACAAATAAATATAGAATAATCACAGTTGTGAAGGTGGAGACATACATTATCCCTAGTATATCAGAGAGTCTGATGGATGAGTCGTGATACCAGTAATAATGTATGTCCATGCATTCAAAACTAACGTTATTGTTTTTATCGGTAACATCATAATTTGTCGTCACATTGACCTATAATTTTCAGTATCAGAGCCAGATACTGACAATATCATTCAGTAAAATCAAAGATAAAATGTATTAATCACAGATAAATTAACATCTTCATATCAAGGCAAAATTTTGTTATCATTAAGTTGTTGTATAATATAATGTAACTTGTTTTTAATCTGAACAACTTTGGCACCATTTGTGTTTGTATGTTTTTAATAGACAGGTGCTCAGATTAGACAGGTTAGATTTATAAAGATATCAGATACTGAAAATACATTTCAAGATCGTTTAACACAGGATTCACTTTGTTCATAGTTCCAACTGTAAAGTGAAAACTTTCTAATCCAAACCCATTTGGCTGTCTTATTATTTTCTTTATATATTTAAACATTAAGTGTGATTTATGCAGGTTTCACTGCATTCATGATATATCAATGTTATTTGTTTCAATATCAAAATATTGTATAAAAAAAATAATTATATGAATGCAACAATTCATAGATTTGAAAAATAAATTTCTTTGGCACTTAGCATTTCCAAAAGAATAGCTATTGCTTGTACAAGTATCTATTTCATTTTGTTTCTAAAAGCTGATGTACCAAATGAATGATGTTGAATTTTTTGCACTGTCTAACAGAGTGCAATGAATTGAAATTTCTTTTGTCAAGCAGAAGAATATGTACCCGATAATGTGTATTGCACTGAGATCACAGAACTTATGTAAACTGAAATAAATGAAAACAGATAGATCACAATGGAATAACTTGATTGAGTATTTACTAATATTTATTATATAAATAATGTAAAAGAAATTGTCCTGAAAAATGATTTCATTGTATCTCAATGTTCCACCATCATTGCATATATAATCTACAGTACTTTCTGTAATAATTAGAATTATATTCTGTTTCTTCAAAAGCCTTCACTATTTTCTGGTACCCATTTCCTGCAAACTGGCATGTTTTACATACAGTCAGTATATCTGTACAATAATCTCCCTTTGGTAATTTACAATATGGCATCTTCAATTTTCTAAGCACCTCTCTCAATATAATCTCTTCTCATAACTGAAATTTATAATTAAATAAAGGTAATTATACAGTCTCTGTCACTGAATTAATAAAGCCATACATTTATATTTGTAATTATTTTTTTAATCTATAATTAACAGAGAAAAATCAATACTGCTACCAACAACTCCACACACAAAAAAAATTCTTAATGATTTTACAGATGTTGACATTGAGATGTGTTTTTCAGCTGTTTATACCATTATTGTGATCCATACACAAACAGACTTCTAATATGTTAAAGTTGGTGTTAAACACCAATCAATCTAACATTTTAATAGTCTGTTAATTATCATCATTGATCTTACTATTACACTGACAGTCCATGTTTATCTTTTATTCATTTTTGTGATAGTGTTGCCTTTTTGAGTGGACGTGATTCTATGCAGGTTTATAATTGTTTATTTATGTCTGTATTGCTGTTGGAGATTGCATTATCAAAAGGGGGAGGGTTGGGATCCCATTGACCAGTTTAATACACCCACAATTATTATTGTCTTTTTTGAGTAGAGGTAATTCAGTGCAGGACTTTTATTGTTTGTTAATATCTGCATTGCCATGGAGATCAAATTATCAATAGAGAGATGTCTGGCATCTCATTAACAAGTTTAATGTCCAAAAGTCCAAGAATTTTGGCAACAAGTAGAAAGATGGTTGGAAGAGATATTTGAAATACCCATTGGATTAAATATAGAGAATACAATATTCAATACAAATACGGCTGAATTTCCATACGAGATTATCAACTTTGTATTACTTTTTGCAAAACACTTTGTTCATTGCTGTAAATGGTCCAATCATTTGCCAACCACTGAACTTTTAACGGCTAAACTAAAAAGTAGAGAAAAAGTCGAAAAATATACAGTATTATTTACAGGAGATTTTATTAAACATGAAGAAAAATGGTCAATGTTATTGAATAATATATGCTGAATATTATGTGTCGGGATCTATGTCACATGCCGTATCAACACGAGAACCCTATATTGCGCCAAGGGCCACCGGCCAGGGGGTATGTGGGTCGAGGGTTGGTACGACATCTAATTGGGATTTCGACATGTGATGTTCAGTATATTATATATTTTTTTTTTTTATAAGGTTATCTTATAATTTACCATTATATTTTGTCTTGTTGTGTAATTGTTCAGTATTGTCTGTAAAAAATGAAAATGAAAAAAAAAAAAAAAAACAAGTTTAACTCACTCACAATTTTGTGCCTGTCTCAAGCTAGATTTCCATCGACAAATGTCATGGTCATGTTTGTGTTAAATAATTTGAGATGAGAAGTAGTTGTCTGTTTTGTTGATATTGGTGGAATAGTTGAACATCATGGCTGTTTTAACTTTTTACATAATTATTTTTCAATTAGGGATTATTTACGTATCATACAAATGATCTTTCTATCATTGCTTCTTACAACAGTAAAAAAAGAAATGAAATTTGTATGTTTACATCAATCTCTGTATAAAAGTTAACAGAATACAGAGAGTAATTACAGACATTTGATCAGTGTATTATAAATTTAAACTAAAGCCTAACAGATGATAGCCATCATTTGCATATAGCTAACTAGAGGCCTACTTGATCCTGTATCATTCACACGATTATAAATATCATCTGTTTATTATCTAATAATTATTTATGTACAATTTGAGTTTTCAGGTTTTGTGTAGTTTCTGAGAAGGAGTTGTTATACATCTATAGGGTCATGTGTTGAAAAATGTACTGCAGTGGTTGCCATCTTAGCTTTGCGATCAAAACAAATAAATGTAGACCATCCAAGGAAAGTTACAGCCATGTTTACTACAGAATATAGAAAAAAAAATGCCTACCCCTTTGGTCAATACTAAATAGTCTTTCAAGACATGTGTTGTTACTGGTATATTAAGACTAATAAATAACATCATAACTTAGGTAAAATAATATATACCTTTCCAAAACAAGTTCTAAAATTTCAAAGTAATATTGAAAAAAAATAAAAAAAATAACGAGTTTTCTGTTTGGATGTAAAACTAATAATTGATTTGATTGATTGTTGGTTGGTTGCCTATAGCTAATGGTCAGTGGCAAATACCGGTATTTCAGGCATGTTTGTTTCTTCTGACAATCTCTGAAAATCAGATCAAGTCTAATATGAAAATACCTAGTACAGATGTAGAGTGTTAAGTGTATTGTGTTAGAAAGTATGACAAATATTATAAAATAATGT
Source organism: Gigantidas platifrons (assembly GCA_002080005.1). Taxonomy (NCBI): domain Eukaryota; kingdom Metazoa; phylum Mollusca; class Bivalvia; order Mytilida; family Modiolidae; genus Gigantidas; species Gigantidas platifrons. The sequence continues at coordinate 753,862 of MJUT01004946.1, forward strand.
TCAGTGTTTAAATTTGTATTTTTATAATAATAAAAGGCTGTTGGCCACTGGTCCCCCGACGCCAAGGTTACATCGTAAGATTAAATTTTGAAACTACTGTAAACTAGAGGGTCAGGGG
>MJUT01004946.1:785273-795952 GCA_002080005.1 Gigantidas platifrons
ATATTTTTGACTCTACACAAGCGCCTGTGGTTCAACATGAATAAACTGTTTGTTTCAGCTTTTATTTTTAATGCTGAAAATTTCATGAACATCGAGTATGAAATGACTTGATAATAACAAAAAATTAATTCATGCTTTTATATGAATTAAATAGGGAAATGTGTTACAGCGGAAATACTTTTGACTCATAAGGTACTGTAGTGTATTGTAGGAGTGCAGTCATTGATTTTTCTTTTTTGTTCGGTTTTGTCAGTTGTTTATTGTGTGTTTTCGGATCTTACTTGTATGTCAAACCATCTCCGTTAGCAAACAGCTGTGCACCCGTAAGTCCATCATCTGGGACATACCCAGTGCCGCCAGTTATCAAATAATCTGCCATTCTGAAAAGAAAATACTTTATGAGTTTTGTGTTTTTCCCTCACGTTTTTATCTACGTTTCTGGTGCCCACTGGTATAGACTGAGTAAATGAATGGGTCATCCCACAGACAGGAAACCAGACTGAACGTACTGATTTTGCGCAAATGTTAAAGGGTCAAATGAGTTCATCAAAATAGAACATTAAAGGCCTGTTTTTTAATTCTTAACCATTAACCTGGTTTTAAACTGTTTTATGGTTGAGCGTTTTTTTTTCGATGTGGTTTTAACCATGCGGTCAAATGGTTAAAGAACATCTTCTTCTTCTTTACATTTCTAGCCATCCTTCACTACTGAAGATTATTGGCCGAGCGCCGTATCAAATTTAGTTATATATAAGTTTAACATATATACAATAAATCAAAGGTTAAAACTATATACATTTGATAACTACTATGAGTATGAGTGATTATGGTGTGAAAATTGGGATCAAGGCAGATACTGGGATCATGCTCTTGAAACCGTCAACTGTGTCTGCAGTGGTAAATGTTGTAGGCAGTTGATTCCAAAGTGTGATAGACCTGGGGAAGAATGAGTATTTGTAGCAGTCTTTTGATGTCTGTATGTGCCTGAATGAATTTGGATTTGTGTGTCTGGTTCTGGTGTCAACTGGAATTAATAGATTTGAATATGGTATGGCAACTAAATGGTGTATGACTTTGTAAAAGAATATGAGTCTGTACCTTATGCGGCGCACCTCAAGTGGGGCCCAATTCAAGTCAGACATCATATCTGTTACAGAACTTGTATTGTGGTACCTGTTACTGACATAGCGGGCCGCTCTCCGTTGAATTTTTTCAATTTGAAGTTTTTGCTGTTGTGTGTGTGGGTCCCAAATGGTGTTACAATATTCCAATTTTGGTCGGACTAAAGCTTTGAATGCATGTTCTTTGATGGCTGGTGAATGTACTTTTAAATTTCTTTTAATGAATCCTAGTGACTGATTAGCTTTAGCTGTCATGGTGTTGATATGTTTGTCCCACTTTAAGTTATTCTGAATGGTAATGCCTAAATATTTTGCAGAGTCAACTTTCTCTAGTGTGTGCCCATGCAGTTGGTATGTATGCGAGATTGTTTTCCGCTTTTGTGTTGCACTTAATACTGTACATTTGTCTGGGTGGAAGTGCATGAGCCAGTCTTGTTCCCATTGACCTGCAGCATCAAGATCTTGTTGGAGTTTTATTGCATCTTCTTTGTTTTTTATTTGTTTGTATATGATGCTGTCATCTGCAAATAAACGGAGAGTGCTGTGTTGGATGTATTCTGCTAGATCGTTGATGAATATGAGAAATAATATAGGTCCAAGTACTGTTCCTTGAGGGACACCAGATGTTACAGGTATTTTGTTAGATGTTTCNAGGCCTGTTTTTTAATTCTTAACCATTAACCTGGTTTTAAACTGTTTTATGGTTGAGCGTTTTTTTTTCGATGTGGTTTTAACCATGCGGTCAAATGGTTAAAGAACATCTTAACCGGGATCGAAGCACGGTTGAATATGTTTGAACCTTTTTAATTACCAGTATGTTTAAGAATAAGAGTGTTTTATTTGTAAATGAAGAATTAATTTTACTTTGTTAAAAAATACTCAATGAACTAGAAAATTTCTCTTAAATATTGTTCTTCAACCATTGCGTTTTTTATCTATCTTAAACATGTTTCAGGTTGTTTTCAACCATAAACAAGTTTGAGAATATAAAAACAGGCCTTATCAATCTTTTTTCCTTTTGATAAAACAAACCTGAAACACTAAAAAGAAAAATAGAAATAAGATAGAACAAACATTTAATTTTAATTAAATTTGTAAACGTATATCGCCAAAAAGAACTAGGGCTCAACCAAGGATTTATCCTTGGCTCAACTGATTATTCATATGCAGTTTGCATGTTCATTTGTATTAAGGGACCCGGGTGGCTCAATGAGTTAGATCGCTGGATCTAACAGCTCATACAAGTCTATCACCAATACGGCGTGGGTTCGCGCCCGCCCCGGCTTTGTAAATTACAAAACAGGGTGCACTCGACTCGCAGTCGCAAGTGATAACGTTTACCAGTTGCTTGCCGTGGTTCTCTCCGGCTTCCTCTACCACTAAAACTGGTCGCCATGATATAGCTGAAATATTGCTGAAAGTGGCCCTAAAACTCCCAGAAAAATCAAAAATCATTTTTATTAAGAAAAATATTATAGGATTCGATGTTCAATGTAACCCATTAAAGTAGGACTTCAATAAAAGAAAGGGGCGTTGATAGAAAATAGATATCGACATACTACCGAAAGCACTCAACAAATCCATCCAACAAAAAAACACACATCAAAATTGGATGAAAATTAAAAATTTTATATAGACCTTTGATCTCTTTCAAATATGCGAAATTTCGAATTTTGGACCCCTTTAAGGTCCCTTTTCGAAATAAAATGTCAATTTTTCGTATCACCCCTCCCCCTCCCCCGTCAATAACCCATTAAGATGAACACTTCACAAAAATCTGCATTAAAATTGGATGAAAACTGGAAACGTTCAAATTTTGGAAACTTAGTTGAGACTTTTCAACTTTCGGTCGAGTTTATCTCAAAACCCGTAAAAGATAGAGCAAATCCGTCAACATAATACCGAAAGCTCTCAACACAATCCATTCAACAACAACAAAACTACATCAAAATTGGACAAAAAAATACAAATATAAATACCTTTCAAATATGCAAAATTTCGGAATTTGGACCCCCTTTACAACCTTTTTCGAAATAACAGATAAAAAAGGTTATAGCCCATCAAGAATTTATATAGATACTATATAAATCCTTGGGCCCAAAATAACTCACAAAGATGAACACCAAAATGAACAAAAACTGCATTAAAATTGGATGAAAATTCAAAAAAGTGCAATTTTGTTAACTCCCGACATGTGACCCCTTTTATGTCAAAGTAAGAAATAAAAATGTTTGTTTCTGAACGAATTTACGTCAGGAATGGCGTTATCGTGGTCCCATGATAGTTGGATTTACAACTACCTGTGCAATCAATGCCTGTAATTACTAAAGCTGTGAGTTCGCATCACGCTCATGGTGAGGTGTACTCGATACAAAATTATGTGATAAAGTGTGTCAGTGACTTTCTCTATGTACTCCGGTTTCCTCATCAATAAAGCTGACCGCCATGACATAACTGAAATATTTGTTGAAAGTAGCGTTAAAACACTATAACCCAACCCCTTAAGGAATGCATTTAAACAATCCTCATAAAAAAACAACTGAACAATAAATAATGTATACCCATATACCGGTATATGGACGCATCTTTTTTGACACTTTTGGGCCTCTTGTTTCTTTTGCGTACCGTCTGATCAACCAAAAACATAAACTTTGTAGACCACCATCCAATAAATATTCCTACTAAGTTTGATTCTAGTTGGCCTTAATGGTTTCAGAGAATAAGATAAATGTTTAAGTCGACGACAACGGACACCACGTAATGGAAATACCTCGCATGGGTCAGGTGAGCTAAAAAGTGGGCAAGTCTAAACCCTGTCCGGTCCACTCCCAACTCTACTGTCCTGTCCATTCATATGCCTCTGATCGAATCAGAGACATTTAAAACATCAAATTTTGAGACTGCCGAATATGAACTTGACCAGTGTTCTGTTAGTTTTTCGAACAAATTACTTCAGGTCATCGGTCCCATGCCTTTTTCTATACCGTGTTTTCATGATACTCAAAAATTAAAAACTACATGGAAAATATAAAATAATATAACTTCGGGAGCTTTTTGTGGGGTTGTAAAATGAGTCGGCAAACGAACGCCGATCTCGCCAATGACTTCTTGATCCGAGCCTTGATCTCGTGTTTGAACACTTCTACTTTTACGAGTTTTTTTTTCGGAAGTTTAATGCAGCAATCGTTGTACTATTTATTTAAACTTTATCTGTTTGCTAAATAAAAATCTAACTGGATTGAAACAATACAAATTACAAACAACAAAAAGACAAAGAAATGTAATTAAGTTGTTATGTCTCCTTGCCTAAGTTCTAATGACTAATGAAAGTGGCGTTAAACACCATAAACCATCTAATGACTAACCACTGTTTTGACGTCTTCAGGTGTTGGTGTAATTAGTATAACATTTAATTTTTCAAGCGTATTACAATTACTAAAAATTATAGTGAACATCTTTATAGTATTGTAGCAAACTAAATTTTAACTATGTCTATGCATGTAGTTTAAATACAAGGTCAGGGTGTGTAATAGACAATTTGTTGATATATATTTTGTTAATAGATAATTAGACATCATATAAATATGTTTTGTATTAATTTTAATGAAAGATCACAGGCACTTGGGTCCAGGATATTTTCTTCTTCTTCAATTTTATCAACTATAACCCAACCCCTTTATGAACTATACCCCATTTTCCTAATATCTAGTAATCTACTATATTAGAAAAATGGGGTATAGTTCATAAAGGCGTTTATTTCACAACGAAGCATGTCAAACGGGTTCATATACGTTGTAGATGCACATTTTATTGATAAAATTGAAGAAGAAGAAAATATCCTGGACCCAAGTGCCTGTGTGAAAGATAGGCCAGATCAGATCATATGATAAAACTGAGTGTTTCGTGTTATGACATACATGGGTTTGGCACTTGGAATAACATGTCTAAACATTGTCAAAATGTAAGTTTTCATTTGTCACTTGTGATAATCACACATTTGAACGATTCCAACCTTTTAGGTATACAGTGGGTATGAAAACAATAGAAAAATATTTAATGTTGAATCAATACATTATCATAAGATCAAGTGAGAATCATTTAAAATACATATCATCTATCCTATTTTCCATGCAATTGGTATTTCCTAACAATGTAATTAAAGTTCGATCTTTTATTGATTTTCACATTAAACAATCAAATCAGTACATTAATACTTCATTCCTTATTATATTGAAATTTTATGCTCAATATTTGATTTCAACAAATTTATGACTTGTTTGTTCAGGTCTCCCACGAAGACCATTAATTTCATTAGAAGGTGTTGACTAATTGATATTAAATTTGTTAGAAGCATCAGTTACGATTAATTTTGACCTTTTTTATATAACTAGGTATTCGGTCTTAAACCAATCTATTTAAAATCATATTTCTCACTTGTTCCCCTTTACAGGTAAATGTAAGAGAAACCCGAAGGAGCAATCAAGAATTGATATTCCAAAGACACTGGCAACATTGGGAAAGTGAGAGATCCAATTTTAACCAGATTGAGTCTTTGACCAACAGATTCTATAATCCTAGCTAGTAGTCCTACGAGCATTATTTACCGTGCTATTCTACTGTCCATGTTTATGTTGTCATTCATTTTTTATTATATACACTCCGACAAAAGTTAAGCACCACCCTATATTTTTATCGATATATTTTTTTACATCAATACTGTTAAAACAATAAAATAGATATCACCATTTTTCTTACACTTCTTAAGAGACTACACCAAGGGCTCTAAAATTACCAATCTACGAAGTATTTATCATCCTGAAAGACGTGACTATGACGTGGCAAAAATGGGGTTCAAAACAGGCGCTGGAAAAACGTAAAACCAGTTTGTCTTTGATGGAAGTTTTTAACATTGCATTAAAATGCAGAGTCTTCAGATTTTAAGAACTTTTAAATGTATCTATTGTGCGTATGTGTAAGGCATAAAAATCAATAACGAGTATATCCACCGCGTTTATTGTGAAGTTCTGTAACACGCCTCGTCATGCTTCGCACAAGACGCCTAAGCCGTTCTTGGGGGAACTGTTGCCACTTCTGTAAGATAGCAGTTCTTAATTCGTCAATATTTTGACATTTTGGATTGCGTTGGTTAATTTTTCGGCCAATAAAGTCCCATACATGCTCTATAGGGTTCATGTCTGGCGACATCGCAGGACATGGAATTGTCTGAACAGCCTCTTGCTGTAAAAAAAGTGTTGTACAATTCGGGCTCTGTGTGGCCTAGCGTTGTCGTCCATGAACATTGGCCTGTCAGCCAACGCATGATTGTCGAAATGGGGGACTACGCGTGGCGCGAGCACATTGTCACGGTATTTTTGGCCTGTCAGATTACCATCAAGAACGTACAAGTCCAACTTACAGTCAAAGGAAAAACAACCACAGACAGTTACACCCCCACCCTCAAAAGCAGTTGTGCCCAAAATGTGGTTGTCCTGAAATGAAGTGTTTCGTTGTCGCCAAACCCTTGCACGACCGTCGGTAGGGCGTAGCAAAAAACGACTTTCATCAGACCAGTGGACCCGTCTCCATGTGCGAATAGTCCACCCCAAATGATCATGTGACCAGTCAAATCGAGCATGGCGATGACGTAATGTCAACTGTGGACGTTTTATGGGTCGTCGCGCTCGCATTCCCTGATGGTGGAGGCGTCTGATTACAGTGCGTGAGCTAATGTGGCCTCCAAACGCTAAATTACCACGAAGTGCAGCAGCTGTACTGAACGGCCATTGCCGCGTCCGTCTGGATGTGAGCCGGTCCTCTCTCGGCGTCGTTTTGCGAGGTCTACCTGCACGTGGACGGTCAGTAACATTCCCCGTTTGACGAAAACGCTGCATCAGTCATACAATGATGGAATGGTTAACCCTGAAGTGGTCTGCCACCCTTCTATGGCTAAAGCCACCGCTATGCATGCCAACAGCTTGCCACCTTTCTGGTATGGTTAATTTTCGCCACACCATACCAAACCAATAGACAATGAAACTTAAAACTCTACACAAAAAAATCAGCTTTCTTTCGCAAACACAAATGTTGAAAAGTACACGTAGCACTTTATACAAACCCTGTTTTAGGACTAGTGCGAAAATTAGAGGTGGGGGGTGGGGGGTCAGAACTGACAAGTAAAAAATGCATACCCATATACTTGTTTTTCAACGTAACAATTTTTGCTTCCATGCTCGAAAATCGGCTGTTTCTAAAATTTGCCAAGAAAATGGGGTAAACGGGTAAAAACGTAGTCTTTCTCAAGCATGTACACCCTCTCTTCATTTGAGAAAATTAAATACTGAATATGAAATATGTTGCTCATCTTTGAAACTAAATTCATACAAGGATTGGTCACTGAGGAAATATATAGATGTGTTCAGTTATATATAATATTTTTTTTTAAGGTTAAAGGTAATTCACTAATCCTTAAATGTCACACAAATATACGTCAATATGTGTATATAATTGAGAGCTTCCATATAAAACTCTCAATCATATTAGTTCATCACTTAAAGCATTGGCATCTATAACTTAATTGAAAAGAAAGGAAGCAAAAATAACAATTAGAGGAGACATTACACAAAATCACAATCGAAATACACAACTAAAACACCACGGGACCAAGAAAGACGGGACAACACAAAATCAAGCAAAACCCGCGGAGTATGACCTGTTGATCGGAGAGACTAGTCCTTGCTCCAATGTCGAATTTATCTGTCTTATAAACTATTAAATGTAGTGAATCCACGAACTCGCAATCGAGTTTAGTAAATAGGGGAATACATATTAAAAGTGTTATCTTCGAATAGCCTTTTACTATGAGAAAACGAGGTATAAATGTTTATATGGATTAAATGATGACGAAGACGAGAAATAAATCGACTCACCTAGCATCTGATGTTCCCAGTTGATTCATTCGTTCCGTATACCTCTTGCCTACACATGGAATGGTTTGGTGGCTTGGTTGGTTCGAATTCTCCATAACATATGGATGTCAATGATAAGAAAGGTCTCGGTTGAATTAACTCGATTGTAAATATAGTTTCGACATATTCAATATTAAAGCACACAGTGAATCGACGATCGATTGAAACACATAAAATTACATAATATTATATTTCATTCCTTTGCGTACTTTTAACCACTGCCTGCACATGTGATGGTAGATGCACTGATTTGTCACCCAAACTCCATGAGAAGACAGGTGTGGTTAGATGTAACATGTATTGACAGTCGACCAACAGCAGGTTAAAGTGATTAAGATATTGCTGATCGATATCTATCACCAACAGCGCAAGTCTGAAAGATGTTCCTCGATCAATATGGTCATGGAACTACAAACATCTATGGTTTTGTCGCATTTTCCTGAAAATCAACAAAAACTATAACAATTAATTAGGGTATAATTTGGTTGATAAACTAGCTGTTTACAGTCATGTAAGCAGTATTTCAGTTATAATTATAAACAAGCTTATACAGATAATATATCATGTATGTACAAGCACAGTCACTTGACGTTTCGAAAATTAAAAAAAATAAGAAAAACTTCGAAAAATTTTGGTCATCTATTGGTTATCTATAATAAATAATCTTATTTATTATAGATGACCAAAATTTTTCGAAGTTTTTCTTATTTTTTTTTTATTTTCGAAACTTCAAGTGACTGTGGTACAAGGTGGTGGTGTACTGGAATTTTTGGGGGGGGTGTAGATTGCCACGGTAAAGGAGGATAAAATGCATTTATGTGCCTTGCGACTTCCCATCAACGACCCCCTAACAAATTGTTGAACATAAAGAGTTGCTACAATTCGTCGTTTACGTGCATTGTCAATACCACCGGCACTCTTTCACAACCCGTCTCAATTTTATTCCCCATACAACTAGAGGACAACCCTTCTAGAGTGTCGTAGAACGCATCACAATTAGAGGACAGCTTTTCTGGAGGGTCGTAGCACGCAGCACAACTAGAGGACATCCCTTCTAGAGTGTCGTAGAACGCAGCACAACTAGAGGACAGCCTTTCTGGAGGGTTGTAGAACGCAGCACAACTAGAGAACAGCCTTTCTGGAGGGTCGTAGAACGCAGCACAACCAGAGAACAGCCTTTCTAGAGTGTCGTAGAACGCAGCACAACTAGAGAACAGCCTTTCTGGAGAGTCGTAGAACGCAGCACAACTAGAGGACAGCCTTTCTGGAGTGTCGTAGAACGCATCACAACTAGAGGATAGCCCTTCTAGAGTGTCGTAGAACGCAGCACAACTAGAGGACAGCCTTTCTGGAGGGTCGTAGAACGCATCACAACTAGAGGACAGCCCTTCTAGAGGGTCGTAGAACGGATCACAACTAGAGGACACTTTTTAGAGTGTCGTAGAACGCATCACAACTAGAGGACACTTTTTAGAGTGTCGTAGAACGCATCACAACTAGAGGACAGCCTTTCTGGAGGGTCGTAGAACGCAACAAGAATCTATAATAGATTCCAACGGGATTGGGTGTAATTGAAGATATCAATTGTTATAACGATGCACATCAAGTCTTTGTGGTACATATATAAGTGTGTGTGTGTGTGTATGGCTAGCCGTTTACATATTTATTACTTACTGGAGATATCTAGTAACGTTTATGATATCTCGTAAACTTTTAACAATATCTTGTACAGTTCAAAGGATATATCATATAAAACAATTCATTCTCAAAGATATTTGTAAGTCATATATATATCTCTCAGCAACTAATACAAGATATTATTAAAACATAAGGTTACGCTAAAAGAATTTATTATATCTAGAGAATACCGAAAGGGCAATCAAAAATGGACAATCCAGAGAAATTAGCAACAAAGGGGACACAAGACGAAGAAAAACAAAACAAAAACACAACACAATATGTGCTTGATACGACTTAATTGGACATGTTGCAGCTCACTCTTCTGGTCAAGGTTGTACAATTAACCACTTGTTGTGGTACTGCGGTCCACGGACTAGTTCCATCTGAAAAGAATGGTTTCTGGTAATTTGTGGTTTTTGCGAATAGCGCCATAAATACTATTATCTATTATACTATTATCACACGTTGACAGTAGATAGTATTAAATATGTATTTTGGATTGCCACTAGACAATTTACAATGGGGTACATCATTTCCACTTTTGCTAATGTTCATCTTTCGTGGGATGATTCCCATAGAACCGTCCGGGGCTAGCAGTGAAGTGGACTGATGATGGTGTGGGCGTAGGGTCCAGCTTTAACTGCTCTTTTAATCTTGGGATGTCACTTCTTATTTTCGTTCTCGATTTCTCCTTTTAAACTTCCTTGTTTTAGTATAAGAACTTTATTTACCAAATCAAGGACCCACAAGGGGCATAAGTATTACAATGATTAGATATTACAACAAATACATTGCAGAATAAAGGATTACTATTAACTCATATAAACATATACAAGCATTAATCCAACCAGATAGTATATAGAAACTATCTTGTAATATAATACAAGTGTGGATGTCAATATTTCATATTATT
>MJUT01004946.1:802562-814024 GCA_002080005.1 Gigantidas platifrons
GGTTAGTTTAGAAGAAGAAATAGATAACGACAACATAAGTTCTAATGACTTGCTATCCATTAACAGTATTATAGCAGTCAAAGCCGACGATAAGTTTTTGGATTATTATTTGCTTAAGGTCACAAGTCTTCCCGAAGTTCTAAACACAACAAGCAAAGATGACTGGGGAATTGAGTATCCAGCTGGCTTTGAAATTATAAAGGGACTGTATTACGACAGAGTGAAATCGAATCCTCTAGCATACAAACTTATCCCGCGGAAGTTGGCATTTGTTCCAGCGCAATCTTTAATATATATCTGTGCCGAACTAGAAACACATAATCGAGTTATTCTTCCAGAACCTCTACATTTGGACATTCTGGCAGTTGTAGATAGTTCCGAGTGATATATTTATTTCTTGACTGTAAAGGTTACACAGAACTTTTCAATTGCGCTTTTGTAGATTTTTTGTAATATAAGAATATACTCTTAATTTGTCGTTGATATTTGTCACCTCGGAATATTTTCCTAACATTATAAATAACTTTGAAGTTTTCAATTATCTGATTATCCTGTATACTTTCGCTGTTCAAAAACTACAACATACATTTTAGTCAGATAAACTCAATTTATAATATGCAGTAAAATCAAGGAAACCATGATTACACCTTTAAAAAAACAAAAACAAGAAAAAAACGATAGCCGTCTGTCCAGGGACAAAGACTGATCCAAGAAAACAGAAAAAATACTACAAAGAACAGAAAAAAAACCCCAAAAAAAACGCAGAAAACCAAAAATAAATGAACAACTCGAGGATTAAAAAAAAAAAATAAGGTCGCAGATAACATCTATGTCTTGAGGAAGCAAGTGCGACGTTAAATCAATTACTCGAAGGCATTTGACGTTAAAGTCAAGCTTTTTGACGTTACGTTACTGACACCAATTTCATGCGAGACGTCAGTACATTTGACATTTGAGAAACTGGACACTATTTGATTTGATTTTATAACTCCATGTTTTGAATCAAATGACTCCATTACAACACGAGATATGATTTTACAAGGAAAACAAACAAACAAACTATTTCTAATAAAAGGTTATCATTCTCTGTCGCTGTTGAATTATCGTTATTTCTGCGACATCCACCAATCGGGTGCGGGGTCGACATCGTATTTATACACAAAGTCAATTGTGCAACAGAGCTGAATAGAATTTAAACAATTCCTTTTTATTTAAATTAGAAAAGTTTATATTTTAATCTAATTGACACCATAAATATTTCATTCGTAAAGAAGTATGAGACATATTATATTAATAATCTCTGGCGCTGTTAATATTCTACATAACATCATTCAATAGATCAGTTATTTCTAAAGGGAACATACTTTTTGGACGAGAAAGGTGATCTTGCTCTAAATACAGCCAGGGGAAACTATTTCTAATATATTCATATATCAGGTAACACGAAAACATTACCTTTCTTTTGTCAAGGATTTATATAGTATACTAACCCTTGCTTTTGTGAATAGAAATAATCAACAATTCCACCAATATCAACTAAACCAACGACCTCTCACATTTGTCGATTTGTATTTGAAAATACAAAGGACACTCCAGGTATTTTTTTTCAACCTGAGACTCGCATGAGCCAGCACTATTTCACCTAACTATAATGGAAATTGACTGAAGTAGTTTCAAATCATAGTTACATCAGGTCCATCTTAACAGCATTATAGGCCCCCAGGCAAAGCAGTGTAACTGACACTCAGAGTTGGCGGTATCAACCATGCAAATTACACCATATCATCATAAAATATATGATAAAGAATACTTACAATGATCATGTACTGTGGTGGACATTACATAGTTACATTCTATAGTCTGTTTGACTTCTAAATCTTCAGAAAAAAAATCTTAAAAATCCACGTTTTCAAATCAACATTTTTTTTCTAGATGTATATTAATATATGATATATATACGAACTCTGACAATTTAATTTCAAAACTGTTGGTCTGTTATTAAAAAAGTTACCTGTTAGGTCTCTATGTTAATTATATTTTTTGAAGTGTAAAAATCTGCATGGAGAGTACAAATAATGTAAAAGCCCAACCATTGAAACAAAATAACATACATGAGCTTTCAATGTATATTCCAGTGTACTGTGTGACATGGGACATTTAAATACAAAAGACTACTCATTAACTGACCATTAAGGTGATAGTCAATTGCTATTAATGTCCTTTAATATTTGAATGTCCTATGTCACATGGTACAGTCTGTTATTTGTACTGACTCCTACCAGATTTTTACACTTCAGATAAAAAATACACAGAAAACTGAAGATTGAGCAACATGAAGCCACTAAAAACCATTGGTGAACTCAGGTTATCTGGTAGGGTAAGCAGTTCCTGCTCCACTAGTAACACCCATCATGTTACTCCTGTTACAAACCTGCCAATGTCATGAATGTAGTTAAAATTTAGTCAATTTTAGTGTTTATTACAATTTTGTGACATAAATCTTTTTTGGAAAAGTTGACAAGTCTTTAAATCTTAATAGTGAGTCATGACACAATAATATGTGGCTACTGAGAAGCCATTGTGGCAGCAATCATGTAATAGTTCAGTTTATATCTACATATGTGGCCTGTGCCTATCAACATTAAAAGTTGTGATTTTGATTCCCACCTGTAACAAGGTGTACATGATACAACTTGATAAGATAAAATTTTGTCAGTGACTTGTAACAGGACGGTGGTTTCTCATGTTACTATGCTTTCATTTACCAATATAACCAACTGCCATGATATATCTGAAGTATTATTTAAAGTGGCACTAAACACACATAAAATCAACTCTCTCTCTCCATTTTAATTTTGTCAAGCATCATGGATGGTTTTCATCATAGCAGTCAGTAACAAAATTGTTCTGTATACTATTATGTATGTCCCCCACCCAAAGCCAACTCTTGGGTAAGCAGACACATTCATCAACCTCATTCAAATGTTTGATGCTTGAAGGCATCATCATTTTCTATATGGTTATGAAATATATCACTTTTCTAACAATTTCCTTCCATTAAAAATGAAAGAAACTAGAGGCTCAGTCGGCTGAGTCTGTGTCACTCGCCTTTCATACTGCTTTGGGGAAACTTAATACAGAGCTTCCATAGGTGCTTCCCACCAAGTTTCGGTTCATTTGGCCAAGCAATTTCAGAGAAGATTTTTAGAAATCAACCAACCAGAAACAAGAATTGTCTATGGCAGCCATGTTTGTTAACAGATCGGGATAAAATTAGCAAACTTTATAGAGGACCTTCCATAGATGCTTCTTACCAAATTTCGGTTCAATTGGCTAAGCAGTTTCAGGGAACAAGATTTTTAGAAATCAACCAATCTGACAAAAGAATTGCCTGTGGCAGCCATGTTTGCTAACGAATCAGTACGAAATGAGCATTCTTTATAGAGGACCTTCCATAGATGCTTCCTACCAAGTTTCGGTTCATTTGGTAAAGTGGTTTCAGAGGAGAAGATTTTAAGAAATCCACCAATCAGAAACAAAAATTGCCTGTGGTGGCCATGTTTGTTAACGAATCGGTACTAAATGAGCAATCTTTATAGAGGACGTTCTATACATGCTTTTTACCAAATTTCATTTCATTTGGGAAAGCGGTTTCAGAGAAGAAGATTTTTTAGAAATGAATCAATCAGAAAAAAGAATGGCCTGTGGAGGCCATGTTTGTTAACGGATTGGAACTAAATGAGCAATCTTTATAGAGGACCTTCCAAGGATGCTTCCTACCAAGTTTTGATTCATTTGGCCAAGTGGTTTCAGAGAAGATTTTTTAGAAATCAACCAATCAGAAACAAGAATGGCCTGTGGTGGCCATGTTTGTTTACGGATCGGGACAAAATGACCAATCTTTATAGAGGACCTTCCATAGATGCTTCCTACCAAATTTGAGTTCATTTGGGAAAGTGGTTTCAGAGGAGATTTTTTAGAAATCAACCAATCAAAAACAAGAATGGCCTGTGGTGGCCATGTTTGTTGACGGATCAGAACTAAATGAACAATCTTTATAGAGCACCTTCCAAGGATGCTTCCTACCAAGTTTTGAATCATTTGGACAGGCGGTTTCAGAGGAGAAGATTTTTTAGGAATCAACTAATCAGAAACAAGAATGGCCTGTGGTGGCCATGTTTGTTAACGGATCGGGACAAAATGACCAATCTTTATAGATGACCTTCCATAAAGGCTACCTACCAAATTTCAGTTCATTTGGGAAAGCGGTTTCAGAGAAGATTTTTTTAGAAATCAACCAATCAAAAACAAGAGTGGCCTGTGGCGGCCATGT
Organism: Gigantidas platifrons; assembly: GCA_002080005.1. NCBI lineage: Eukaryota > Metazoa > Mollusca > Bivalvia > Mytilida > Modiolidae > Gigantidas > Gigantidas platifrons. The sequence continues at coordinate 806,896 of MJUT01004946.1, forward strand.
TTGTTAACGGATCGAGACGAAATTAGCAATCTTTATAGAGGACCTTCCATAGATGCTTCCTACCAAGTTTCGGTTCATTTGGCCAAGCGGTTTCAGAGAAGATTTTTAAAAATTGGCCAATCAGAAACAAGAATTGCCTGTGGTGGCCATGTTTGTTAATGGATCGGGACAAAATGAGCAATCTTTATATAGGACCTTCCATAGATGCTTCCTACCAAGTTTCAGTTCATTTGGCTTAGGGGTTTCAGAGGAGAAGATTAAAATGTGAAAAGTTAACGGACGATGGACGCCAAGTGATGGCAAAAGCTAAAAATGAAGGCAGACAAAATTGACACAATTTCCATTTGGCATTATTCCACTTTTATTTATATTTCAAATTTTAACAAATTCATGACAGAAAAAAAAAAGATTGTTAAGCTGCTCCAATGTTACAAAATCGTTTTCACAGAAATATATATGTTTACATTTATATGACAAATAAATCTATCATAAGTGTAAACATGGCAGTTTCAGCAGTCATGATTATGAATACATAATTTATACAGAGGTATATTTGAAAAAAGTTTGAAAACAAAATGTTTTTTAAGGAACTCGGCCAGCAATTCTACTGTTTCTGTTTATCCATATTTATTAATCTTCACTGTGTTTTTTTTTGCTTGTTGTAACGGTTTCCCCCATTTATCCGAGTGGATATATGAGAGGTTCAACTGAAACATTAATTTGCATGAATCCTTTGAACTGGCATAGGTTGAATTTTATAACTAGAAGTCAGGTAAAAGTTCAGATACTTTATATCCGTCAGAATCATAAATATTTCATATAACATTTACAAGATATAATAGTTTATTTACAATAACAATGATCCATAATCATCCAACTTAACAAAATTGAGGTTGACTCACGGAAGCAGACGACACATGGCTAATTTACATATATAAATAAAGCAGCATTCTCTGACAATGCTTGTAGGTTTTGAAATTATTTTCTGCAACTGCATCTGCATTTTGTCAACAACCTTTTGAGACATTTAGAAGATTGATTTGGAATACATTTATATAAGCTTTTCTAGAAAGCGTCTGTCAACAATTGACAATGAGAAATAAATCTAAGGAAGGTTGAGTAACCTTGCTATTTATTGGTAAATCCACTTTTGCTCCAGCATTATTATTATGGATAAATACATACATGATATGGCAAACAATTAAAATATAGGCAAGTTAAAATACATACACATTTACTTTATAGTTGAAATAAATGCCAACCAGCAGTAAATATTTCTCTGGAAGCAAAATTCCCGAAGTAAACAACAATCAGATTTCGAAATAATTTTTTTATCAAGTTCGTTACATTATTATATGTTTTTTTATAAGTAAGGAGAGGACTTCATTGAAGTTGAAATTACTTGTTGTACAATGCTATTGTTGATTAATAATTATATAAATACTATTAAACTCAACTTATAAAGAGTTTCCATATCAACAAACAATTTTGTATTGGAGAGTACAGTCAAACCTATCTATATAACAAATTACTGTCTATATATACTGTATATAAATAAATAGTTTTACATTTGTATACCTAAATAGATCCAAGTTTCTCTAGAATCTAACTATGTATAATGAATACGCTTTCTTCTGTCCTAATATTGTCTAAAAATTTTCAAATTAAACAAAATACATGTATCACAGTGGTTGTCAACTTCAGGATAAGACAAACACATTGTATACGTCAGAATGAACTCATCATACAGAAACAATAATATATAATTGTATAAGAACTAACAATACCAAACATGTAACACAGCCAATCACACAAGATTATTTTTAGAATAATGGACCTGTCAGAGAAACAAAACATTTATTTTGTATTAGCCTAATAACAAGTCAAATACAAGAATTACAGGACCATTACATATCAATTTAAAAAGTTGGTTCCGACACAGTTAAACTAGAGGCTCAGTGGGCTGAGGCTGTGTCACTCGCCTTTCATTTTGTTTTGAGGAAACTTTATGCAGAACCTTCCATAGATGCTTCCTACCAAGTTTCGGTTCATTTGGCTAAGCAGTTTCAAAGGAGATGATTTTTTAGAAATCGGCCAATCACAAACAAGAATTGCCTGTGGTGGACATGTTTGTTAATGGATCGGGACAAAATGTGCAATCGTTATAGAGGACCTTCCGTAGATGTTACCTACCAAGTTTCAGAGAAGAAGATTAAAATGTGAAAAGGACGACAGACAACAGCCGGCAAGTGATGGCAAAAGCTCACATTGCCTTTGGCAAGGTGAGTTAATAAGAAGATAGCCATAATTCAGTCATCACAATGAGCACCGGTCCTCTGGCTAAAGATCAGTAAAACTTTGTTGGACCAGTAAATTTTTCAGCTTTTTAAGAACTATATAAAAATAAATTCAAGGATTTGATTCGGACCAGTAAATTCAAATTTTCATTTTGAGGACTGATAATTAAAGTTCTGACTGAGTTATAGTTAAAGTTGGTTCTGACACAATTTAATATATTACCAATAAAGTGAAAAGACAAAAGCACAATTAACAGTTGGTTCTGACATATTTAATATTTATCATAATCACTCAAATACCAGCTTTAAAACAAAAGCATTATTAACAAGATGTTGCATGCTACGTCATGCTAAGAATACCCCCACTCGTTCATTTGTAAGTCGCACGGTAAACAGGAAGTAGATGTGCGGTAAACCTGGAAAGGGGAGACACGGTACAAGTCACCATGCCAAAGCCATATATCAAATATAAAATCATTTCTTCCAGTAGAAGCTGAGATAACTGTTACGAAAGTTTTCATTACCGCAAACATGAAAATTCTAAGTCGCACTGTAAACAGGAAGTAGATGTGCAGTAAACCTGGAAAGGGGAGACACGGTACAAGTCACCATGCCAAAGCCATCAAATATAAAATCATTTCTTCCAGTAGAAGCTGAGATATCTGTTACGAAAGTGTGAACGGACGGACGGATGGACAAGGTGATTGCAATATAGCCCCCTCTCTATGAGTGGGGGTATAATTATCTTCATGACACATAGGACAATCTATCTAATAATCAGTTCCTCTGCTGATTATTTCTTTACATGTAGGCCTCAACAATAAAGTGTGTTCAAACTGAGCAGTGTAACATCCTTTAACATCACAAAGAGGGGGGTATGAATCAATTATTCCTACATCACACAGGTTCTTCAGAGCTATCAAGTACTTGGTTTGTCCCAGCCGATCCAGCCAACGTCGACAGAATGCAAGCGTTCCAAAGTTCTGGTTAATGCAGTTTAATAACTGTTTGGACTTTTGTACCCTAAAAGTAAAGGTTTTAAAATAATACCACTAATAGCAACAATTCACCATTTCAGAAACTATTACATTCTGGGACTTTTGCATACCAAAATGATATTATTGGTTAAAACAATGTAAACATTGGTAGATTGGCTAGTATCATAACATCATTTTTATCATTGGTCCTCAGCATATACAAATTACCATGATGTATTAGTTTCTTATGTGAGAACAAATATGAGGACATAAATTTTGTGTTACATATTTTTGAACTGACAAATTATTTGTTCTCCCTCAACAGGATTTAGACCCACACCTTTGATACACTACAGTACCAATAGCTTAGCCTTAGGTCCAGTGCTTTAGACCACTCGACCACATCCACTATATAAGCCAACCCCAAGGAATGAAAAAAATTCTGAGAAACTATAAAAATCGGGGTGGTCGGCATCTCTATATATAGAAAACTTATTAATAACATTACCTACATTGTAAATACTAGTATATAATTATTTCACTACAATGGTTTCATTTTCAGATTAGATAATCTCCCCTTCCAAAGAGATTCTAGGGGCCCTAGTGTATTAAGGTTGTTGATCTCTGACCAGAACCCTAACACCACTGTTATAGGTCACATCCTGAAACCCACCTCAAGTGTCAGGGTTTCCAGACTACCAAAAGCTGGAGGATTCACTTGTCAGTTTGTTACAACTGTCTGGGTTTTCCTCACCAATTAAGTCTGGCAGTCATAATAAATTGCTGAATAAATTACTGAAAGTGACGATTAATACCAGTAATCCTAGCCCCCTGGGAATAAATTTCATGTTCATTTACAAAGGTTTTAAGTATAACTACCCTTGCATATCGAATATAAAAAAATAAAGCAGGAGTAACCGAACACTGTCGTAATTCACAATTGTGCATTAGCTACGAACAGAATATGTACAAATAAACAAACCTTAAAGGAATATGACCAACATCAAAATTCTTCATGTAATGAGAAGTTTCCATGTCATCATGAACAACACCTTTGCCTGTGCTTCCAAATGTCTCGATAGCATAAAACTCCATTTCCTGTGAAAATAATGACAAGTAAACATATTGTCTAGAATTTACTAAAACAAGGGCAACGCAAAGCATTGGCATATCCCCTCGCCTAAAAATTTGACCCGGTGACCTTGACCTTTGACCTTGAAAATCAATAGGGTCCAGATTCTCTTAAGGACTAAGTATGTACCAAGTTTGGTCAAAATCCATTGAAGGATGTTGATTCTAGAGTGTTTACAAGGATGTTACAGAAGGACGGACGGAAGGAAGGACAGAATGACGGACGGACGGTAGTGTTACTATATCCCTTCGCAACTTCGTTGGCAAGGGGATAACAAGACCACAAATACAGTAATATTTCTTAGAATATGTGTTTGTTCACCTTGTTGACAGTTCTTCATTTATTTCATAAAGTTTATTTGCACATTTCAATTTAGAAATATCAGTGGTTTCTGAGATTATACTAGGTCCTAATTGTATACTCTTGTTTCCTTAGAAAAGTAACTGGAATAAAGATAAGATACTAGGATTAAATTGTACATCTTTCATTGAGAGTAGCCACGATAGTGTGATAGTTGGATTTACATCTACTTATGCAATCATTGTCTATCACCATGAAGGTTTGTGAGTTCAACTTGTACTTGTGTCAAGGTGTACTTGATAAAAACTTGTATCATAAAGCTTGTCAATGACTAGACAAGATCTGTTGTTTTCTCTGGCTATTCCGGTTTAAGTCACTTATAAAACTAAATGAGTAATCCTAATACTAAAATTAGATTATACAATTGACATTAACCTCACACTAAACTGTAGTTTGGATCACTATATCACTACTTGATTCAACTATTAAGTTTGCATTGATTACGGGTATATTCCCTTCTCATTGTATCGCGGTATTTATTTATTCCAAAATGACGCATGCGCGAGGGCACCTAGCGGCAGTCTAATTTTGGAAGTAAAACACCGAAGTCACATTGCAATTCAACACACCCAACTTTTGTGAAAATGTCACAACTACTGGTAAGTAAACACTGTTATTCATGAAATTCATGTGATTTAGCATTTTTACCAAGCACCTGCTACCCTATGTTTCCAAAATGTTGATAAATTTTTGTATAAATCGTATTTTCCCCCACGAAGCAAAGTGGAAATTGTCATCTGGTTGTTTACGTTCAAAATGAGGCTTGTAAAAGCCACGTGACGGGGAAACTCCCATATTACGGCAGGAAAAAACTATTGAAAGCAATTAAGGACAAAAATACGAAATAACAAATTTTTGTGTAAAATTGAGTTAAATCTCTAAAGAATGAACAATGCTGAAAACTTAATGCCATATATTTTCTTCTCTATTTTCAGAATCCAGGTGTTAAAAAGAAAAGGTTACAGTATGACAGGGCCAATTTGCAGCAGGCTCATGAGGCAATAGTCAAAGGAATGTCTGTTTATCGTGCAGCAAGACAATACAATGTTCCAGAGTCGACATTGAGGGACAAAACAAGGGGAAACATTGATATAGAAGCAAAAGTTGGCCAGGATACCATTACTACTAAAGATGAAGAGAAAGATTTTGTAAACCATATGGCATACATGGCAAGCATTGGTTATGGGCATAGTAGGGCAAAGATACAACTTGTGGGAAGAGATTATGCACAGGCTCTGGGGAAAAACTTGAGATCTGGTGAGTCGTTACAATTAAGTAATAATTAGTTCTATGGCATGTTGAAAAGATGGTCAGAGTTGAAATTGGTAAAACTGCAAAAGTTATCTATGTCGAGGGCCAAAGCTGCATCTCAGTAAACTCTAAACAAATATTTCAAAGAATTATCATCTTTGTTATCAAAACACAACTTGAGAAACAAACCCAGCATAATTTTTAACGTAGACGAGACTGGTATTGCAACTGAACATTCACCACCCAAAGTTGTTTGTAGTAAAGAGTCTAAACCACAAGCCATTACTTCTGCTACATCTGCAACAGCTACAATAATTGCTGGAGGGAATGCCACAGGAAATCATATTCCTCCTTACTACATTTTTCCAGGTAAGCGGTGGAATGACACATTTTTAAATGATGTTGCACCAGGATCTGATGGTGAAATGTCTGTTACAGGATGGTCTAACACTGCTATTTTTCAGAATTATATAACCAAACACTTTGCAAACCATACTGGTATCACAGATAGAAATGATCAGCAACCCACATTAAAACTTTATGATGGACATCGTTCCCACATTAGTATCACCTAAACTGATTGGGCAAAGAAGCACAAAGTTCTTCTGTTTGTTCTACCTCCACACAGTAGCCACCTAACACAGCCACTTGACGTTGGCATATTTGGGCCTTTGAAAAATATATACAACAGGGAATGTACCACATTTATACAGAAGAATCCATTACCAAATACCAAGTTGCAGCTCTCACATAAAAGCTATGTCACCAGAAAATCTGATATCATCATTTCATAAGACCGGAATATTTCCTTTTAACAGCAAAGTTATCAAGAATGATCAAACTGCACCTTCCATTATTTATACTATACTGATGTTCAAGACGATGAAAATGACACACACAGAAGATGGTGAGAATAACACAGATGAATGTGTCACACACACACACACACAAGAGGTTGAGAACAACCAAGATGAATATGTTACACACACAGAAGATGGTGAGAATAACACAGATGAATGTGTCACACACACAAGAGGTTGAGAACAACCAAGATGAATATGTCACACACACAGAAGAGGCTGAGAATAACCCAGATGAATATGTCAAACACA
>MJUT01004946.1:833274-846994 GCA_002080005.1 Gigantidas platifrons
ACTGGATCGTATATCGAAATCAGATATCGAGGACAAAGTTTCAGTTTGGTAATCCAAATGTCAGAACAACACAAATATCCGGATGTAGAAGTGAAATCAGGTGCTCCAGAAGGGTAAGCATTTCATCATTGAGTAATATGGTTAATAGTTCTGATCAGCAAATTCTACTAAAAAGTTACGTAAATAGTATGACATCACAAATATGATGGACAATCATTTGTTCTAATTGGATTTGGACTTGTTGGTGCAATTTTGTTTTCAATATTTTTCGCATTTCGACATGGTCTTCCAAATGTTTGGGTTCTTCCAATACTGATGAGGTTAACAGAAACTGCAGTATGCAGGTCAAAATTATGAATGTTATTTTTGCATTTATTTGTTTAAGACCCATGAAGCAAGAAGTAATATCAAAGCTGCTGTCATACAGGAACTTGCGTTTCTGGTAATTTGTTGATTCTGTTTTATATTTCCAAGTCTAATTTTGGTAAACCAAGTATTAACAAAGGTGCTCGTTTCTTGTGTTTCTTAAACCATTTGAGACACGATGATGGTGTGTAATCCCGTTTCCAACTCTGAAAATGTTACTCTGCGGTATCTACTATGCAAAATTTGGACTGAAAATGTCAGTCTGTAGCGCCAGGAAAATTGGAACCCCCTCTTTTCAAAATGGCTGGATCCGCGCCTGCTACCGGTACTTATAATAGTTCAGGTCTATTTCAAATCATTGCAAATTTCTTAGAATTGCTGCTGTTCTGTGAAATTCCACCAATTTCAACAAAAAGAACAATGACTTCCCACCTAAACTCATTCAACCAAAAAAAGAAGACCACAACATTGGAAATCCGGGTCCTGTCTTGGGCCAGGCACAAAAATGTGGTGGGGGTAAAACAGTTAATGGAATCCCAATCATTTCCTCTTGATAACTGTATCTCCAATGGCAATACATATAAATAAATGATTAAAAACCTGCACAGATTGGATGATTTCATTCCATATCAAAGTTTTACATCATATTTCATTTCACTCTGGCTGAAGAAACCTGATACCAGTAAATATAAACATATGTACCAACCTGTTTCTCCTTCCCCATTCTCCTGTATATGATTATTTATTTTTTCTTTTTCTATTCCTTCTTCCAATTCACCATCTTCTGTATTTTCATTTTCTGGAATTATAATTTCAAATAACAACAAACTGACTACAAAAGACATATAATTTTCCCTCTGGAATATATATAAATTTGTTGAAAATGTTGGAGGAAAAAATGTTTGACACAAATTGATCATGATGAATCCATTTCTTAAATAAGAATAAGGTTATAATGTGATTATAATAGCATTTTTATTACCCAAAAGGATATGAAACATTCCCCTCTTTTAAAAAAAATATATACTCTAGCCAAAAACAAAAATAATTTGTTAAAGAAAGCTTCATTGACATTAGGCTATTATCAACAATTATGGTATTCAAAAGTAAATCATGGAAATTGTATTCATAACATGAACTGATACACAAAAAATAATCCCTATCTTTATACAAAATGTATCAACTTTAAAATAGCAATATGCAAACACCTGTTTCAGTGCTCTATTTTTCAGGTGCCCCTAATTAAAGGGGGCTTACATGTATAAGAAGAAGTTCTGCCCATAATTAAAGGGGGCTTACATGTATAAGAAGTTCTGACTAAGTACAAACAATTATTCAAACCTTTGACAAACTGTTAAGACCACTTCTAAACATCTATTTGAGTTCATTTAATCTGACTATCTCTCTATTCTTTTGCCAGTTTTCAACATTTGACATCTCTACTCATTATACTGCAATCCCTCAGATTTGGTTCTAATAAAACCTTAAAGGGTACTCTGAAACTAACATTAAACAAAATGCTGGACTTTCTTTTTATTGAAAACTTATTTGTTGTGTTTGGTGACCATGTTTTAAACGGAAAGTTGGTTTGTCAGTGACTTGCAACAGGTCAGTGGTTTTCTCTGGGTAATCCTGTTTAATTTCCTCCAACAATAAAACTGACCCCCACGATTAGGCTGGAGGTACAGAACAGAAAATGATACTTCTTAATAAATCCAACTTTCTTTTTATCATTTATATAAATATTCTATTATATATTATTTTTAATACTGATGTTGACTTGATAATGACCGGGTGCCGAAATAACCAAACATTAGGTGCCGATATGACTAGGTTCCGATTTGAGCAAGTTCTGATTTGACTATTAAATAAGATAAGATAAGATAATTTTATTAAACCAATTTTGGGCCCACAAGGGGCATATAAAGAAAACATTCAAAGATAGAAATCCAAAAAAGAAAGAAGAATACCACACAAACACAAAACCAACATAATTTACATAATACAATATGAATGAGTAATTAATATACATGTATAATAACATGAATAATGAACATATAAAATGTAGAAAATTCTATGCAATACCAATAGTATATCATATGATATGAACTAGCTGGCCTTGAGAGGAGGACTAAGTATAGGTATCTATGAGGTGTGTAGCTAAGATATTAATATTATAAGTGCTATGAGGTGTGTAGCTAAGATATTAATATTATAAGTGTATTGAGGATATAATAAATATAAAATATATAAATATAAGCTTGCACACATATGAATTTAATATTAATACGTTGTCATGTGTTTTGGTTAAAGGAAGATCTTTTTTCAAAGTTTTTTTTAGAATAAATTCAGATAATTTAGTTATATCCTCTCGTCTGTTAAAATCGGTCAACACCTGGAATCGTTCACCATTTTGAAATGCGCTGTGACGTGAGCTCAGATGTCGATTGACGTTATTTAGCCTTCAAACTGCGTCCAGAAATAGATATTCAAAATAATTTCACTTTGATCAAGACAGTAATGAGATTTAAACAGATAAGTAAAGATATCTATAGATTTTGGTGCCATTTTACTACTACCATTTTGACTTAATAGTCAAAGTAAAATATTTCCAGAAAAACACAATCCGTAGTGGATAATTTGCATATCCTGTGTTTGTTTACATTCCACTGCGCATCTTGACCTATATTTACAACGGCAATTGTATTGTTTTCGTTTTGAAATTAAGTAATTCCTTAAGACAATTTTCTGATTTTTAGGGGAATAAATATGATTTAATATAAATTTCATGGAATTGAAATGGATAAAATTGTATAGAAATAGAAATACTTTATTAAACCAATTAAGGACCTTTGTGGGTTTATAATTTCATATAATGATTACAATGATTAGAATACATAATACAAATTAAATTGATGAATTATAATAGTGATTTACCAGGAGGGAAGCAGACGATCAAGGGAGATAAAAAAAAAAATTAACTGTCATATATTATATGGATTATTCCCCTTTGTCCAATATTAAAAAACTTAATGAAATGGGTGTGGATGATTCCTTCCCCTGTATATGAAAACAGAGAAATTATCTGCTGAAAACAAGTTACAGCAAACACAATTTTATGAAAAAATGGGGAAATATGGAAAAAACAAATTAAAAAATATTGTAAAATACAATCTCCTAGGCCTATTCGTGTTCCACGTGACTATTTTATGGTTGACCGATTTTAGGTAACGTGACTTGGGCGCTATTACAAAACATGTGCATAAAAAAGATCAGTGAGCCGACATTTCTTCATCAAATTAAGCGATGTTTTGGCATTTTATTTAGCTTAAAGGGGCATTATCTGCCAAAATCGTAAATTTTTGTTACCCATAAAAACTATCAGGTATGATTGATACCTTAATAAAACGTGTTTCTGTAACTTATAAATGTTATGAAATCTACGCTCATTGGGGAAAAAAAGGTGCAACTGCTCGTGTTTTGAGATCAATCAAGAAATGGACGCCATCTTATTAATTATCGGCATTGTTTACAGAGTTTGCCGAATCGTCATTAAATCAGTACAACAATGCACTTATTTCTTATTTTCTGTGAATCTGCTTTTAGTTGGCGTTAATTACGGACAAAGAACCATGCAAGTTTGCAGTTAATAAGCGACAAAATACAAATTATTCGTTTTTACCTGTCACTAGTAAGGTCAGTTGCATACAGAAAAAGCGAGGTAAAATTATTTGCTTGCAAGGCAATAATCAATCGATGGTAATTTTCTTTCTCAAAAGGCGAAAAGTGGTACGACAAGCTGTTTAATGTGAAATATTATACAGTTATTTAATGGGTGTGGATACAATAGACCAAACTATTTGTCCTGAGGTGCTGGGAATGACCAAGTGTTCTATTGCATGAGGCCAATGGTCGAATACAATAGAACACTTGGTCATTCCCAGCACCGAAGGACAAATAGCTTGGTCTATTGTATCCACACCCATTAAATAACTGTTTTATTTCCTAATTAAACAGAAGCAAGACAGCGGACATGACTTAAATATATTCATGCATATATACAGTGAAACACGTCTAAACCGAACCCTGAATAAACCGGAATCCAGTATAAACCGAACTATAAATAAAGTACTAATGTAGGAAATCTTTGTTAATTTAACCTGTATAAACCGGACACCTGTCTATTCTGAACAATAAAGTTGGTTCCAAGGAGGTTCGGTTTAGACAGGTTTCACTGTAGTAGTAAAACTGTCAGATGAAAATGATTTATTTGTTGAATTAGATAACAAAACAAGTGAAATACAGAGTAAAAAGTCCTTAATTTTTATATTACATATGTTTTTCGATATTATTATTTAAATATTAAAATTTTGAAATTTTATGAAAATTGAAATTTTTGAAATCTTGTGAAAATTTTGAAATCATGAAATTTTGAAATTTTTTGAAAATTGTTGTCCAATGAATGTTTTTCAATATTATTATTTAAATATTAAAATTTTATGAAAACTGCATGAAATTTTTGAAATCCTATGAAAATTTTGAAATCATGAAATCTTGAAATTTTTGAAGCTTTGAATTTTTTTTTGAAATTTTGAACTTTAAATTATTATTTTGTTTTTTTTTGAAATTTAGAATTTTGAAATTTTTTGAAATTTTGAATTTTTTTGAAAATTGTTGTCCAATGAAAAAATGGTTCAAAGGTCAGTTCAATAGTCTGTTGTGCAATAGTCTCTTGAAGATTTCGGGGAGATTATCGCTCATGCGCAATGTTCAGTTGATGAAAAAAAATATATATACATTGTATATTCCGTGTGTACCACATAAGAATAATGACCCCAAAAAATTGGTTCACACGACATGAAACAGACAGATTCCTCAATAATCATTGTCAGGAATGTGTGCGTGCATACCCTCAGCATCCATGATTGTTTACCTTTTCTTCACAAGGTGATGATCGGCAATCATAGGACCAAAACTTTTCTTCATGAGGTCATGATCGGCAATCATCGGAACAAAACAAACGAAAGCTAATCAGTCTCCACAACAATGGTGAGGATGAAAAACGTTACAAATTTTGCATCACTCTTATTTCGTTTGATAAATGCGAACATTTCTGTAAATGAACAGCCAGAATGGTTCCACTGGGCACACCGCCGGTGGCCATTTTATACACACTGTACGTCACGTATACGTTTTAAATCATGGTCCTTTTACTGATATCGTAAGTGCCTTGGCGATCTAGATCAATGACCTTGACAGGTGGAAAAAACATCGAAAAAGCATGGCTGCACTTCATCTCCGTGAATTTTGAAAATGATGGTAATTGTTAACAATAACAAAAATCTCCATATCACCGAGTTAGAAGACACACGGCCGGTGTTTATTTTATTTTATTTATCAGTAATAAAATATAACGACCCGGCACGGCGGCAGGAAAAATTTTACCCGGTCGGGTTAGCAGAAACCGACAATCATTTTTCTTTGGCCTCACTAACGGATTCAATTCCTTGCATCAGAAACCAATACAGGGTTACTGTTGCAGAAATTCGGATGCGCAGTAATCTGGAACTACTTCCGGTTATGAATGTTAAAAAAATGACTCAAAATCGCAGTGTGTTCTAGCCCATTAAGCATATACCATGGAACTGACAATATCATTAGTTTCATTTCTTCCTCCTCCTGTCCGAAATAATATTTTCTATGAAATTGAGATGTCGAGTACCGGGTTTTACAACACCGGACTGGGTGCACAGTCTACAGGTCCCCGTTTTGGCATAAAACCTTTAAAAACTACAGAAAATTTGGGTTTGGGTCCCCCTATTTGTCCCCTCTTTTGAGAAAGTCTGGATCCGCCCCGATCTACTTTGAAAACAAATTATAGGTCCATATATCCGAGTTAATATTGTTTAAAAAAAGTTATTGGGACTTTGTTCCAAGTCAGGTAACACCTTAGTATTATCATATTATTTATAGCGAGCATCGCAAGATGCGAGCTAAACAGCAACATGCGTGTAAGGAGATGAATCATATATGAACAATACCAACTGGAAATGGATTCTAAGCTTTGGCATAGAATGGACAATCGGAGTGAAGTACAGGAAATAGCCTTTTAATTTGAATAAAAAATAACTATCCAATTTAAAAATAAAAAAAATAAAAAATTAGAAAGGAAACCGTACAGCTTCTTTACATGAAACGATTAATTTATTTAAAAAATGGACAATCGTTAAACCTTCTTGTTTCGCCCCTAAAGAACGATCGGCCCAAAAAAAAAAGTCGTCCCCGATATATCTCGGCCCAAAAGATCTCCTTTGCAATAGAATTAACTGGGTAAGTCGAATTGAAGAACAAAGAAAAATTATCAAGAATAATGAAGAAAAGAACTATTTGTACATGTAAGATGTCTATGTGTAGATGGGATGCTCGCCTGTAGGCTGTGTCTAATCCATATTATTTTCATTATTCAGTACAGTAAAATTTGTCTTTACTTTTAATAGTAGCGACCACCACAGTAGAGGAGATAACCAAAATTTCTAGGTCTTACCCTATTCCCAACAGGTTCTCAAATAGGTGCATGGAAGTATGGCTTATTGCACTGTAAATCTTAGTTTCTTAAAATGTTACTTGATCGAGATCGGTAGACCTCATGTAAAGGAAGATGTAAACCCCCTTTCAACATCTATGAGTCAAAAGTTAACATGCAAGCACCTGGGAAGCGACGAAAATCCTATTCATTCTTTAATTACGCATAATACATTCCCTTTATTGCATTTTTCTGATAGATTTTAAAGTATGTCAGCTATACATTATATCAAAACATGATTCTAATTCCGTTCTTGGTTGATAAATGACGAGTATCGTCTAAGCGATTACATAGTTGCAAGGAATATGGTAATCAAAGGGAGATAATTTTCATCTTCCGGTTTACAATTTTGTAGTTTTTGAGGTATTTTTCAGTATCTTGAGCTGGATTTTTATGTATTGAGCACTGTTCGCCTACAATTTAAGTAGAACGAAGCATTTCTTCCCTAAAATATATGTTACAATGATTGTTAAAGCTGATGACTAAGAAAAATGATGTCCTGATTTTGACAGGTTAAATATTTTCACAATTATTTGCTCATTTGCAAAGATTTAAAAAATAATTAACTTGAAGCATAATAATTAGCCCTAAATTTGTTATTTTAGGAAATAAAGTTAAAAAATAAAAAAAAGTATATTATTATGCAGCAAACAATTTGTCTAATTTTACTAGAATTACATTTTCGTAAAGGGGAATAATTCAGTTTTCAATTTTTGATTTAATGGGAACTGCAAAAAAAGGTTTTAATCTTATTTTTTTTTCAGACTTCAAATGGTTAAAGTTAAAAGCTGAGGACTAATAGTGAATATTGATATGCATATTTTACCCAATTCAGTACAACTGTCTATGTGGGAGAGTAGGAACATGTTTTTCAAACATTTGTGAAAATGAAGTCTGTTAATGTGCAAAAAAAAAAGAAGATTTTTCAAAGGAGCATAACTTTTTTTTATTTTTAAAGATATCTTGAAAAGGAAAAGAGTTGTGTGCTTCTGGAAATAATGTCTGTGCCTTTGTATGGTATAAACATTTTGAAAAGCCTGGTTGTTGCTATTAATAGAAGTTTAATTTGAAGAGAGGCGACTTGATTGTTAATTTGTTATCGTTACAAATAAAGTCCATAAATATCTTTCTTTCAACGCTATATAATGGACATTTTAAGAGGAAGTGCATTTCATCTTCTACATCTTATTATTATTTAGATAGGTGCCGAAATGACCGGAAATGACCAGGTGCCGATTTGACCCGATACCGAAATATTGACCGAGTAAACGTCGGTTATCATCACGTGACTAAAATCTAGGCATCTTTTGTTCAAAATGGCCTGTGGTCTTTCAACTTTGTCGGAAATGGAATAAATGTTACATATTTTTCCAGATTGGGCTTCTTCCTGCTGTCAGATGTACACCCCCGAACCACGCACCAATATTTGCTGGATGACTTTTGAGATAATTTTCCTCGATCCATTTCTACCTGCAGTGTCTACTGCTAAAAATGCCTAGATTTTTTATGAAGTCACGTGATCGGTGGTACGAATTCTTCCTCCAAGTCAGGAGAACGTCTTATCACGGAATGGTGGTTTTACCAGCTTTCTTTTTCTTCTTCTTCTTTTTAACACTATCGTGATTTTGTTCTTCTATAACGTCATTTATAATTTTCTCCTCTTTAACACCGTCAGACAGTAGGGTTTCTATTTTGTTGACAATTTCGGTTTCGTCGGCCATGCTGAATCGTTTGTTCGAATAGCTTCCTAACACGTCGGTTGTCACTTTTGAAAGACATCAATGTATCAATCCATGTGTAACCATCAGACAACATAATACTGTTTTATGGAAATCGCTTGTTTATTTGTAAGAGTAGATAATCGTTTGGTTCTTGACGTGGAAATATGAATTCATGTATGCAGAGGAAATTTATAAGGCCGACATCCGAACACAACTTTAAATAAAATCAAAGTACTAAAAGTATTGTCAATTTAGCAGGCTTTTTTTATATTTCAATAAAAATTACGATTTTAGAGTTTAACAACACTTTCAACAATATTTCAGTTACATATCGCGGTAGTCAGTTTTATCGAATGAGGAAACCGTAGTACACGGAGAAAACCACCACAAGTAACTGACAAACTTGATCACGTAATGTTGTATCACCAGGGCGGGATTTGAACTCCCGTCTGGTGATAGGTACTGATTGCACATCATTAGGCTGTTAGTATTTTCAAAACATAATTACATACTAGGTAGAATACTTACAATATAAGACCATGTGCTGTGGTGTACATCACAATTGTCTAATCAGAATAGAAAAATACAACCTTGGTACAGGACTATATACAATTTGATTTTAATCAATGTAGATTTTTTTTGTTGCAACATCCTCTCATAGAGACCTAGGGTAAAATACAGTATATTTCTGTTAGGGGCAGCCTACTTTGATATTAACATATAAATTAGGCCAGTACACTCGAATTTCATCGATGAAAATGTCATGCGCATTGTAGCGCTTTACCGGAAGCAGATTGGACAGGACTGACGATACATTCGTGTTGGAAAATTACTTGTCTACAGATTTTAATAAAAAATACAACCATTCTGCACTTCGATTTTGTTTCTTTCTTTACATATCTGAATGACCCTGACCCAACTTCCTCTATGCCACACCACTCGAATTTCGACAATGAGCAAAACATGCCATAAAAATAGCAAACGGGGAAAAAATTAACGTTGCTTTATGAAATATATTGAAGAAAAATCATTTACCATTATGTCGGGTTATCCACAAAAATATCCATCTGTATTTTTCTACTCTATTTAACAATTTTTGAATCCTCATTTTTTTAAAGTCACAAAAAGTCAACAATTGAAAGAAGTTAACAGTTCATCAAAATGCTAAAATGAACATATTTACAGCTTGTTTCTCCAAGATAATATGGTTACTTGCAGCAGTGCGCGTGACGTAAAATCGACGAAATATGAGTGTGGAGGAAATTCGAGTGGTCGACGAAATACGAGTGTGGACAAAATTCGAGTGGTTGGCCATACAAACTTTTTAAAGGATCATCTCATTTAGCTACATATGGTACCTTCTGTGACTCTGTGTAGAGTGTATAATATATATGTGTGTGTGTGTCCAATATCTTGTGGTAATGTCCATTTTATAATTCCAATCAACACAAAATCATTTTTGGTTAAGTGCCATCCTGTTCCATACTAATCATCATTTATGTAGTTTTCATTCAGTTTTTGATCGAGTTTGTTGAGTATGTTCCATGATTTGAGCCGTTGTATGTGTCCAATCAATGGACATAATATTCAGGGAATCCTAGCTAGAGTTTGTCAAGTATGTTCCATGATTTGAGCCGTTGTATGTGTCCAATCAATGGACATAATATTCAGGGAATCCTAGATAGAGTTTGTCAAGTATGTTCCATGATTTCAGCCATTGTATGTGTCCAATCAATGGACATAATATTCAGGGAATCCTAGATAGAGTTTGTCAAGTATGTTCCATGATTTCAACTGTTGTATGCATCCAATCAATGGACATAATATTCAGGGAATCCTAGATAGAGTTTGTCAAGTATGTTCCATGATTTCAGCCGTTGTATGTGTCCAATCAATGGACATAATATTCAGGGAATCCTAGATAGAGTTTGTCAAGTATGTTCCATGATTTCAGCTGTTGTATGTGTCCAATCAATGGACATAATATTCAGGGAATCCTAGATAGAGTTTGTCAAGTATGTTCCATGATTTCAGCTGTTGTATGTGTCCCATCAATGGACATAATTTTCAGAGACTCCTCCAGTACAATTATTTATGTAGTTTCTTGAGAAGCCTTGACTGTCATATCATTATAAATCTATTACAGAAATAAACTTTACATATAAAACATTCAAGGAACATCCATACAAGGATTTCATATTAGTAGTTTCAGAAAAGATGCTTAAAACAGTCTCCCCTAGGATCAATTTGGACTTTGAATCAACTTAATCAGAAAAAGAAATGCATGCTTTATGAAGGAACACCCATGATAATTCATGTGCCCCTAATATTACTCAGAGCATCATGTTCAACTAGGCGGTGGCAACTAAATCACAATTTCAAAAAAAAAAAACAAACAAAACAAAATTGTTGAGGAACACAAGATGCAATATTCATGTTAAATTTGTAGAGTTGCTACCTGGTAAGGGAAGTTTTTGAAACGAATTCTCATAGTGTCCCATGTTAAACTATTTTCAAAGCCACAGACAAGTGTAAAAGGATGACAACAGCTTAAGTTCTACTTGCACTAAAAGAATATGTTGTGTCCTTCTTTAGGCAAAAATATTTGTAAAATTCAAGAAAGTTCTTGTGAGTTTTCTCCCAGCATTCTTATCATGGTTATTTGGTTTGCTAAGAAAAGTTTGAAGATACCAATGGGGTAACCAGAGGCTGTAAATCAAAGGTGAACTCAGGTGCTCTGGTCAGGTAAGCAGTTCCTGCTCCACTAGTAACACCCATCATGTTACAAGTCATGAATGGGGTAACCAGAGGCTGTAAATCCAAGGTGAACTCATGTTATCTGGTAGGGTAAGCAGTTCCTGCTCCACTAGTAACACCCATCATGTTACAAGTCATGAATGGGGTAACCAGAGGCTGTAAATCCAAGGTGAACTCAGGTTATCTGGTAGGGTAAGCAGTTCCTGCTCCGCTAGTAACACCCATCATGTTACAAGTCATGAATGGGGTAACCAGAGGCTGTAAATCCAAGGTGAACTCAGGTTATCTGATAGGGTAAGCAGTTCCTGCTCCACTAGTAACACCCATCATGTTACTCCTGTTACAAACCTGCCAATGTCATGAATGTAGTTAAAATTTAGTCAATTTTAATGTTTATTACAATTTTGTAACATAAATTTTTTCTGGAACATTAAAAAAATATAGATGTGGCATGTTGCCGGTTTTAATCAACCATAAATTTCTATGGTTATGACATATATCTTTTTTCTAACAATTTCGTTCGATTAAAAATGAAAGAAAATTATATATGGCAGAAAAAAAGTGACACAATTTCCATTTGGCATTATTCCACTTTATTTATATTTCAAATTTTAAATATTCATAACAGAGAAAAATATTTTCCAATACAATATTGTTGAGCTGCTTCAATGTGACAAAATCATTTCCACAGAAATATATATGTTTACATTTATATGACAAATCAATCTATCACGAGTGTAAACATGGCGGTTTCAGCAGTTGTGATTATGAATACATAATTTATACAGAGGTTAATTCTTCAGTCAAAAATGCCATTCAGGTTTTCTTAATTATTAAAACAAAATGGAGGAATGTGTCCATAGAACACAGATGCTAACAGGTATCTTATCAGCAAAGGGGCATAACTCCAAAAACATAAAAAGTGGTTTAAGTCAAAAATCAAACTTGGCCTTCCTGTTGTGGTCTCTGAACTTGTGTATAAATTGCAAATGATTTGCATATGAGGAACTTCAGTCATTGAGCTGAAACTAAGAGCATTACATGCAGATATGGGTAAAACTTAATTCCTTAGTAATAAACAAATAACATTTTGGTCAAGAAAATTCATGAATATTTGAGAGAAAAAAAATGTTTGAAAATTTATCACAAACAAAATGTTTTTAAGAAACTCGACCAGCAATTCTACACTATTTCTGTTTTTCCATATTTATTAATCTTCACTTAGTTTTTTCCCCTGTTGTCAAGTAAAGAGGACTTCATTGAAGTTGAAATTACTTGTTGTTCAATCCAATTGTCTATTGGTAAAGTACTGTCAAACTCAACTTATAAAGAGTTTCAATATCAACAGACAGTTTTGTATTGAAGATGCCTGATGAACTTTTTTGTCAACTAATATAAAGAAAATTTTCTTGTAAAGAGGACCCAACCAAAAACTAATACCCTGATAAATTGTGATTCAAAATGTATGGTTCCCTATAAAACCAGATTAAGATTGAAAATACACTCGCCTTTCAGCTAAACAAATCACCATCACTTGGGCAGAAACAGTGTGGAAGGGTATTATTCAAACAATATACATTTCTGTCTACTTGTTTTTCGGTCAGGTAAAAATTAATCGATCAGACAGAAGCTTTGAAACTATCTGATCGAATGTCAGACACAAGTTTTGAGTATTTCATATTGTCTGTTTTAAGAAAAACATTGCTACAGAGAGTAACTTCAAATGCAACAAAAGCTAGTATAAAGGAAGATAAAAAAAAAAAAGCAAGGGAATACATGTACATATATTTTGTATATACTGTAAATAAATAGTTTGTCATTTGTCTACCTAAATATTAGATCCAAGTTTCTCTAGAATCTAACTATGTATAATGAATATGCTTTCTTCTGTCCTAATACTGTACTAAATAATTTCAAATTAAACACATAATTCACCAAGGTTGTCAACTTCAGGATAAGACAAACACATTGTATACGTCAGAATGAACTCATCATACAGAAACAATAATATATAATTGTATAAGAACTAACAATACCAAACATGTAACACAAGATTATTTTTAGAATAACGGACCTATCAGAGAAACAAAACATTTATTTTGTATTAGCCTAATAACAAGTCAAATACAAGAATTATAGTACCATTACATATCAATTACAAAAGTTGGTTCTGACACAGTTAAAAAAAAAAATCATAAATCAGTCATCACGATGAGCACTGATCCTCCAGCCAAAGATCGCTAAAACTTTGTTGGACCAGTAAATTTTTCTGTTTTTTTTTTTTTTTTTTTTT
>MJUT01004946.1:849463-862332 GCA_002080005.1 Gigantidas platifrons
TCATAACTTTTTACAGCAGTAAAAGGATAAAAAAAAATGCCGCCCTCCCTCATCAATTTTGACAAAAAAGGGCCCGAGAACCAAGTAATTAATTTTGCATGGCCTAACTTATAAATGTTATGAAATGTACGTGCATCAGGGAAAAAACATGCAACTGCTCGTGTTTTGAGATCGATCAAGAAATGGATGTCATCTTATTAATTATCGACATTGTTTACAGAGTTTTGTCGAATCGTCATTAAATCAGTACAACAATGCAGATTTCTTATTTTTTTGTGAATCTGCTTTTAGTCGGTGTTAATTACAGACAAAGAACCATGCAAGTTGGCAGTTAATAAGCAACAAAATACATATTATTCGTTTTTACCTGTCACTAGTAAGGTCAATTGCATATGTCTATAATAGCAGTTATAGATTTGCTCTGATTGTCTGTCAATGAGTTTATATTAAATTTTTCACAAATCTTTGCTTGAAAATCAGCCATATTATAATCTCGAGTCAATTTTCAGGGCATTCAAACGAAAGGAAATGAAAGCCTCGCGTCGATTGGCTGAAAATGACACCATTACAAGGGGCGTAACTGTCAAAATCCAACAGGTGGCAGTGCGCGGGAATTACGAAAATCTGTCTAACGATGCCAAGGGTGAAGATGAGTTGAGCGGATCGTAATCCTTGGCTAACGAAAATGAGTTATATCATGGCGGTCAGTTTTATTCATGGAGGGAACCAGAGTACCCAGAGAAAACCACAGACCTGCCACAAATCACTGACAAACTTTATCACATAATGTTGTATCGAGTTCACCTCGCCATGATAGGGATTCAAATTCGCAACGTTAGTGGTGATAGGCACACCCCCTTTATTGAGGGTATCCACTATGGCATGGTAGTTAGATTTACATCTACCTATGCAATCCATGTCTGTTTCCACGGATGTTTGTGAGTTCAACTTTTACTCATGCCAAGGTGTACATAATAAAAACTTGTATGATAAAGCTTGTCAATGACTTAGACAAGATCTGTTGTTTTTTCTGGCTATTCTGGTTTAAATCACCAATAAAACTAACAAGTAATCCAAATACTAAAACCTCACACTAAACTGTAGTTTAAAGTTCATCACAATATCACTACTTGATTCAACTATTATGTTTGCATTGATTTATTGGTGTTCAACACCAACTTTAGCAGTATTTCATCTATACTGAGGCGTTATTATGTTTGTAAATCTTGTCTGTTTAATGAGCTTAGAGAGAGAAAAATATCTTCAAACCTCCATTCTTGTGGCGTCTCCACCTTTGACTATTGGTACCGTCTTTCCTGCATGTATTCTGTAAGGACTTATAGAATGACCATTTAAATTCCTTATAGACTTCACTGAAAACAATAATAATAATTGTTTAATACAACAATATGCTTTACAAGTATTTTTTCAATATTAAACCAGAGGCTCCCAGAAGTACCTATTGGTCAACTGGCTGGTTATTTGATGAAACAAATGGAAGAATGCATCCAAAGGAGACAGATGTCCTGTTTCCAACAAAAGTAAAAAGGGCATAACTATGGATCAATATAAAATTATGATTATATCAAAATTCAAACTTGACCTGGGTGTTCAGTTGGCGTAGTATTATTCTTTGAACTCATTTTAATTTTTATCAGTGACTTGCAGCAGGTCGGTGGTATTCTCCGGGTACTCTGGTTTCCTTCACCAATAAAACTGACTGCCACAATATAACTGAAATATTGCTGAAAGTGGCATTAAACACCATAACCCAAACCCCCATTTTAATTTTATATTAAGGGGATACCTTTATATGTTTTTCCATCAAGTTCTACTTCATAGGACTCCATCACTTCTTGTATTGCCTCTCCAATATCACATAATCTTACATCAATACCTGCAGCCTGAAAATAATCAACATTTATTTTTAATAACTTTTAATTGTATGTTTAAATAGTACAAATACTCCCTGTGTATCCTCTAATCTTATCATTTAAATATATTTCTGGTGGCAAAATAACTGTCCAAGTCTTACAAAGCCATCCCTTTTGCAGTGAAAAAGTGGCATTATAAGAGGGTGGCTTATCTTGACAATCTAATGGTATTTTATCTGAATACATCTGAAATCTGGTCTGATAAGAGGGAAACCACTGTACCTTACCAGGAAAATAGTTAAATTTTGGAATACAGGTACTTCCTGAATAGTGAATAAATTAGTTTCATCTAAATATAAACAGTAAACAGATAAATATATACTATCTAAATATAAACAGTAAACAGATAAATATATACTATCTAAATATAAACAGTAAACAGATAAATATATACTATCTAAATATAGATAGTAAACAGATAAATATATACTATCTAAATATAGACAGTCAACAGATAAATATATACTATGGTTGATTTGTTTTGCAATGATGGATTTCTCACAGCAATATCACATCGTAGTCCACTTCAAACAAAACATATCAATGATAGTATGTTTATCAAGGATTTGGTAAAGTGACATCAGTGACATCAATATAACGTCATATTAGAAAACAGTGATATTATGTTAATGTCACGTTAGTTGAATGATTATAAGTGTCATTATTAAACTATGTTTTTTAAAACGAGAGGATGTTTCTCAGTCATCTCATCGAAGAGCGAAGCCCTGAGATGAGAGACGACTGAGAATAGTCCTCGAGTTTAAAAAATCATCTTAAATTATTTTATAGCAATGATAGTATGTTTATCAAGGCTTTGGTAATGTGACGTCATTATAACATCATATTAGAAAACAGCGAAATTACTACTGCATCCTTGACAACGCTTAAGCAATAATTGGAATCTTCTCAACGCTTACGTGATATGAAACATTGGTTTTAAACATCAAAGGAAAAGTAAACAAAATAGCGATAATAGATATTATCATGTGTAAAGATCAAAGAAAAAATGTACAAATCCTTGATAATAATAATTAATATTCTAATTTAAATTATATGTCTGCTGGATTTCAGAGGTCAATTTTCAAATGACACGATGAGCCTACAAAATATTAAGTATTGTTAAACAATATCCAACATTTATTCCCATTAAGAAATTGCAATTTCAAAGGTTTAGTCAATGATCGCTTTGCTTCCACCCTTGATATAATTTTAAAATAAATATCCCATAGAGTTCTATGTTAAATCATGTCTTACATCCTATACACAAACTTTAATTATAACAGACTGAAGATAAAGTTACCTTTATACCCGTATTTGTAGCATCTTTGACAGCTTTTAGCAACTCATCATATTTTGGGTTAAAAGACATAGTGAAAGCACAGTCTACGATTCTACCTAAAATACAAACAAAAGTCAAAATAACTTTATAGTGAACACACAGTCTATGATTCTACCTAAAATACAAACAACAGTCAAAATAACTTATAGTGAACACACATAATATGATTCTACCTAGAATACAAACAACAGTCAAAATAACTTATAGTGAACACACAGTCTATGATTCTACCTAGAATACAAACAACAGTCAAAATAACTTATAGTGAACACACAGTCTATGATTCTACCTAAAATACAAACAAGTCAAAATAAATTATAGTAAACACACAGTCTATGATTCTACCTAAAATACAAACAACAGTCAAAATAACTTAAAAGTGAACACACAGTCTATGATTTTACCTAAAATACAAAAAACAGTCAAAATAAATTATAGAGAAAGCAGTCTATGATTCTACCTAGAATACAAACAACAGTCAAAATAACTTATAATGAA
Source organism: Gigantidas platifrons (assembly GCA_002080005.1). Lineage (NCBI taxonomy): Eukaryota > Metazoa > Mollusca > Bivalvia > Mytilida > Modiolidae > Gigantidas > Gigantidas platifrons. The sequence goes on from MJUT01004946.1 coordinate 853,235, forward strand.
CATACAGTCTATGATTCTACCTAAAATACAAACAACAGTCAAAATAACTTATAATGAACATACAGTCTATGATTCTACCTAAAATACAAACAACAGGCAAAATAAATTATAGTGAACACAGTCTATGATTCTACCTAAAATACAAACAACAGTAAAAATAACTTATAGCGAACACACAGTCTAAGATTCTACCTAAAATACAAACAACAGTCAAAATAAATTATAGTGAACACACAGTCTACTTAACATCAGGCCTCAAAGTGGGATTTTAATCTTGGTGGCCAAAAAATCTGGTGACCAAACTCAAATTTTAGTGGCCAAAGTAACAAAAATTGGTAGCCAAAAATAAATGTAAGAGTAAAAACAAATATTCTTTCAATGATTTAATCAGAGTCTTCAAGTTCAATGTTCTCTTCTGTAGGCCAGTTTTGATCTTGAAAGTTCAATATTTTCCTCTCTCTGATGGAAAATTATCCAGAATTTCCGGTTGCTACCTGAATTACGCTGGCCACCAGATTTAAATTTTGTTCGCCAAACACGATACTTTTGGTAGCCCAGGCCACCACCATTTTAGTAGACAAAATTGAGCCCTGAACATATACTGTCATTAGGGTTGTATAAGGAGCATTGGTGTATAATACCCACCCCCTCTTGAAAATCTTCAGAAAAAAGCTAGTGCGTGTCTATAATGCGCAGACTTTTGAAAAAAGAACCTCGACGGAAATGTAAGAATTAAATGTCAATTGTATATATTTTTCAGTGTTTTGAGCATGTTTCATTTGCTAAGAGAATTTAAGAAGCATTTATCTCTTCTCATCTTCAAATATTAAATGTGTTGGGCTTTATTGGCATTTTCATATGATGTTTTTATTATCCAGATGTTGTGTAATGGATTTGAATTCTAGTCCAGCATCGGTAAATATAAGTCTAAATTTCGGATCTTATTGTAAAAATTGATGCAGTTAATTGTTGAAGATGACAGAAAATACTGATATAGAATAAAGGAAAGCAAACAATTGTCACTAATAATACAATGTTGAACATTGTTAAGCTTGTGATGAGTTGTAGAAAATACCGTTGTTACATTTTTACATACATTAAGAAGCGGTTATTTTTTGTATCTTTAAAAACGATGAAGTAATTAATGATCATGACTGAACTACAAGCAATGCCTTATTAATTTTAGTAAGGAAATAGCATCCAAGCCATGCAATCATAACCAAGATTGTTATATGTTGTAATTTATTGTTAATCAGATTATATTTCACGGCTGGGAGTATTCAAACTTTCAGACTTGACAAAAATTGACAAATGCATTTGATTGTTCTTTTTATTTCAATCAATAAAACATTTTGTAAACACAGTCTGACAGTCTAATTATACACTAAGTAATTATGACACCTTTATAGTATACACACACTGAGCTATATCATGGCGAGAACAAGTTAATTTTCAATGAGATGATGATGATGATGTCTGCTTTGTACAAGACCAACAAGCTTAATTGGATTTTTATAGTGCTAGCTCACTGAAACAACAGTCCGCGGATAGACATGTCACCCCCTTCGGTCACATTATCCTGATTCTGAGCCAACCAGCCTTTGTTCTTTCTCAATGATGCGTGCTTAGCAGAGAGGCAACAAATACCCATTTCATAGTCTTTGGTTTGACCCGACCAGGACTTGAACCCACGATCTACCACACTCCAGGCAAGCATGCTTACCATTACACCACCGATGAAACCACAATCTACCACACTCCAGGCGAGCATGCTTACCATTACACCACCGATGAAGCCATGATCTACCACACTCCAGGCGAGCATGCTTACCATTACACCACCGATGAAGCCATGATCTATCACACTCCAGGAGAGCATGCTTACCATTACACCACCGATGAAGCCACGATCTACCACACTCCAGGCGAGCATGCTTACCATTACACCACTGATGAACCCACAACCTACCACACTCCAGGTGAGCATGCTTACCATTACACCACTGATGAACCCACAACCTACCACACTCCAGGCGAGCATGCTTACCATTACACCACCGATGAAGCCATGATCTACCGCACTCCAGGCGAGCATGCTTACCATTACACCACTGAAGAAGCCATGATCTACCACACTCCAGGCGAGCATGCTTACCATTACACCACTGATGAACCCACAACCTACCACACTCCAGGCAAGCATGTTTACCATTACACCACCGATGAAGCCACAATCTACCACACTCCAGGCGAGCATGCTTACCATTACACCACTGATGAACCCACAACCTACCACACTCCAGGCGAGCACGCTTAACATTACACCACCGATGAAGCCATGATCTACCACACTCCAGGCGAGCATGCTTACCATTACATCACCAGTGCGGTATTAATAAAGAATTAAATTAAAATGTATTATTGATACATACCATTAATATGTGTCCCAAAATCAATCTTACAAACATCATCATACTGTAATACTGTAGGGTCTCCAGCATTAGGGGTATAATGAGCTGCACAATTATTCAGGGAACACCCAGTTGGGAAAGCCAGTCCTGCCTCTAAACCTTTCTCATTTATCAACTTCCTAGAAATGCCTTCTAGTGTTTCACTAAATAAAAATTAAAACATGTTAAATAAATTTACTGGCATATAGTGTGATACCTGCCAAAGCCAACCTACTCGGGACCAGTATTTTTTAGACAGATATTTGGTTTATACATCTGAAATTAACAAAGATTCCCTACAATGGCACTTTTTTTCATGTTTGGTTTATACTGGATTCTGGTTTTCTAGGATTCGGTTTAGTTAAGTTCCACTGTATATAAAGTTCTGGTATGTCAACATGTAAGAACTACAACAAGAACTATTAACACATACAATACACTGCATTAACATGTGCAGTTTCAAAAAGATGAAATAGAAAATTAAAGGTAAAATAGTTTTTAATGTGGGACACCAGATAATCATCTGATACCCTCATGTTTGAAGCTATTGAAGAAGTATCTTAATATACTTGTAAACACATAGTGCTACCTTGATATACTACCAACTTTTGGACCAAATCATTTTTTGGCCGTAAGCGAGGGAATGACCATCTGGACAACTATCCTCTGAATGAATGATATATGATCATTGTTATATTGGAGTGGTAAACTTATGTAATTATGGTTTATTATAATATTATATTTTACATGTTGCTTGGGTGGTTGTGGTTTATCATGTTTATCTCCACTTTCAACAATATTTCAGTTATATTGTGGCAGTTCTGCTTTATAGGATAAAATACTAAATATCCTGTCAACCCATGTTAAAACTCCCAATAAATTATGGTTGCCATGAATTATTTATTAATGTGCCTATGTATAATACAAAACAAACATTGCTGACTCTAAATTATATGTAAGTAATAAGCATTGATATTCCTTAAAGATCAATAATAAATTTACATACCATATATCTATCATAGTCAGACCAGGTTTTATGTATTCTTGCATATATTGCCTTGTCTGAAAAATATAAACATTTCATTTGACAAATTTTATCAATAAACCTATTTTAAGTAAATGACTGTAAATAAAAGGGTAAGAAATGACAGATGAGTGATATAAACTGGTCTTAAAATCATGTTTATTAAACTATAAATCAGGATACCGTTATTTACAAAACTGGCAAATCAGTGACAAAGTTTAGCACAATAAGTTGTATCAAGTACACCTCTTCTAGAGTGTATACCAAACTCCCAAGGTTGTATCAAGTACACCTCTTCTAGAGTGTATACCAAACTCCCAAGTTTGTATCAAGTACACCTCTTCTAGAGTGTATACCAAACTCCCAAGGTTGTATCAAGTATAGTGATGGGGAATCTGAAAATTTTCATAATCGATTATCGGCAATAATCGGAAGGGTATAATCGATTATTAATCGGAAAATAGTTAAGTCTTATCAGAGCATTAATATATTTCAGTTATTGTTGTATATTGTAACTACTAAACTGAATATAACTTTTAATGTGTTTTCATGTGCCAAAAAACGACCAAGGTCCTATTATTTAAATGTCAAACTAAAGCCTACATTTAAAAGGTCATACACATAGAAGATTAAGAGAATGAAGTCAATTTGTGATGCACGAAAAACATTGATATGCACATAAAACTTGAATGTTTACTTGGCAATTCAAAAAAATTTTATGTTGCAGAAAAACATTGTCAAACATTTTTTTTAAACACAGTGAACATGGTAAAACAAAATTCAAACAACATGAATTGGAAACCAAATTAGAAACAGACTAGAACCTAGCATTTTCAGTTTATGTCACCATATACATGTAAGCAATATTTCAGGAATCTACCAATATCAATTTTTTGGTTCAAATCACAAGGAGGACAATGTTTTTTGGACTTGGCCTACACCTTTTTATATTAACTATTTGCAGGGCTCACCACACATAGTAAAAACAGGGCGACTTGACTTCTCTCTCTCTTGACTTAAGGGCGAAGTGAGGGAAAAGCTAGGAGACTTCCGAAAATCGATGCAAATTTTAACGTTTCTTTCCCCACTACTGCATGTTCCCCTACCTTTCACAAAACGAACATGCTGCACAATGATCATAAAAAGGATGCAATTAACGAGTTTGGAATAAAATATTCAACATCAAATCCTGTATGGGTCAAATTTCAGGAACATGGGAGCTCCTTTTATGTGAATATTGAAGAAAAAGCATGATTATTGGTGAGCCCGGTATTTGTCCATACAAACTCAATACTCTTTCAGATAATCCTGGTAAACTTAAATACATTATGGCAAGTTTGTGATTCAAGCCGGTGTTTGCTTCAGGCGATTTTCGATTATTGATTTTGGAATCGATTATGAGCATCGTTGCCACTTAAACAACCGTTAATCGATCATCGGCGATAATCGTTCCATCACTAATCAAGTACACCTCTTCTAGAGTGTATACCAAACTCCCAAGGTTGTATCAAGTACACCTCTTCTAGAGTGTATACCAACACCCAAGGTTGTATCAAGTACACCTCTTCTAGAGTGTATACCAAACTCCCAAGGTTGTATCAAGTACACCTCTTCCAGGGATATACACTAACTTTTGAACCATGGTCGCCACCTGGTCTCCTAACTTTCATTTTCAAGGAGCCCAACAAATAATTTAGGCGCCCAGCTTTTTTTTCAGGTAGATTACAGATATGGTAAATCAGATATTTTAACAATATCTCCATTTTGTCAAGTCAATTTTGACTTGTTTTTGGATTCTGTTGTTTTTTTGAATAATTCCTTTAACTTGTTCCTTCGGTATTCTGTTGCGGATATATGTTATATGTGTTTTAAAGTTAATCACCAATTTTAATCTTATACTGTATACTGTATTTATGAATATGATTAAAACAAAATCTGAAAGAATTAGAAATATGACTTTCCTTCTTTTAATTTTCAGTTGTGGTTTGCTTAGCCATAGGCTCTGAAATAGTTGAAATATATTGCCAACAAACAATTATGCATTGTCATTTGGCCATGTAAAATTTATTGTTGGTTTCCCCTACCATAGGAAAATTTTAAGGACAGGNTTAAAATTTTTGTTTTTTTCTTGTTTCTGTCAAATCAGTGTTTTGGTATCTTTCCCGTGAAGGTCACAAAATAAATCATAAAGGCTTTTGCTAAGCCAATAAAATTGCATCACTCATATTTCGTTGATAAATGCATATATTTCTGTAAATAGTCAGAACGGTTCCACTGGGCACATCACCGGTGGCCATTTTATCCATAATGTACGTCACGTACAGGTTTTAAATCATGATCATTTTACCGATATCCTAAGCGCTTTGGCTATCTTAGAGTTAGAATAGAGGGCCGGTGTGTTCATTTTATTTTATTTTATTGTATTTATTAGTAATAGTAATAAAAGATAACGACCCGGCGACAAAAAATTGACTTGGGGAAACCGACAATCATTTCTCAGGGATAATTCTACTGACACCGCTGATTTCGATATACCATTACCCAAATATGTAAAATAAAAATCGGAAACCAGTCGCAATTTTGGTACGTCTAAAAACCGGTGCAGGAATGAATAATTCTTGACATCGCTCCCAAAATTTTCAGTCGTCACCTGGGCGAGAAGTTATCGAGTTTTCACTGGCTCAATACAATTTTAAGTCGCCTTGGGCGACTGGGCAACTGTTAGTGTAGATCCCTGTCTTCTAGAGTGTATACCAAACTCCCAAGGTTGTATCAAGTACACCTCTTCTAGAGTGTATACCAAACTCCCAAGGTTGTATCAAGTACACCTCTTCTACAGTGTATACCAAACTCCCAAGGTTGTATCAAGTACACCTCTTCTAGAGTGTATACCAAACTCCCAAGGTTGTATCAAGTACACCTCTTCTAGAGTGTATACCAAACTCCCAAGGGGCTGTTGTGGTTGTGATCGTATGGTAGTTAGATTTACAACTACCTCAGTAATCAGTGCCTATCACCACTAACGTTGTGAGTTTGAATCCCACTCAGGCGAGGAATACTCAATAAAACATTATGCTATAGTTTGTCAGTGACTTGCGGCAAGTCGCTGTTTTTCTCCATCAATAAAACTGACTGCCACGATATAACTGAAATATTGTTGAAAGTGGCATTAAACACATAACGCTAACCCAAACTCCCAACTTTAGCAGTGATATCTAAGTATTGGAAGGTAAATATTACCTACCTGTCTGTGAGCTTCAGCAGCAGTGATATCTAAGTATTAGAAGGTAAATATTACCTACCTGTCTGTGAGCTTCAGCAGCTTGTCTTATTTCTTGATATATATAGGTATTAGCTCTGTCTAAAGCTCGCTTCTCTTCATCTGTAAATCTGTCCTTTGCTGTCTGACTGTAATGAAATATATTAATACATACAAAATTAATTTGTATCTCCAAGTTATAAATGTATTCATTATTAAGTCATTAATAAAGGGCTACTATCTGGTGACAGTTTGATACAACTGCAACAAGTCAACCATTTTTTGCACATTAGGACCTCATGTTTGGAAATGGATAGGGCTATCTCCTAAATCAATCCAAACTTTTATTCTGTGTTAGGGATCATTGCGTTAAATTTTCAGAAGAAAATGCCAACTAGAACTGAAAATATTGTGAATTTTTTTTATTGTGTCTACAGACAGAAAACAACCATGACAACACATCCATACTTTGTATAACTATTAACCACCATTCTCAAGTTGTATACATGTTTTTACCATTAAACTATGTGTAACTTTATCAAGGTTTTGTCATTGGATTAATTCTAGAATGACATTTTAATGTTACTACCAATCCTGTTCAGATTGATAAGAGTCAAGTTCTAACTTTATACAGTTTAACAATTAACAAACTCAATAGAGGTCAATTACTAGACTAAGTTTACGGAAATGGCAATATGAATGTCCAATGTTTTTTTGAGGTATTTTTCCTTCTTTTTCAATTGGTATAACTCCAACACAGTAAATTGGTTGACATACCATTCTCAATTTAATTCAAATCAAATATTAATTGAATCTTTTTTAAAACATTTTCATCTGCCCATACAAAAACACTGGATTACATTTGGGAGTATTGGATAATGTTAAAGGTCACAGTTCAACACAATAATCAGCAACAACCATCTGAAATCTTCTTGTAATGAATGGTATGGTAGAGAAGTCCTTGAAAAGGTGAGTTTGCAAAGATTTAGAATCTAAGATAACAGCCCCTATGGGAAAAAAACCATTCTTCCTGCTGATTTTTCAATCCACTTTCACCAAAAGTCTTATATGTTTTATTGATAGTTGTTTTAAGGTAATAGCATCATCTTTAATGTTAAATTCAGATGTTCAAAAGGTAAATATTCTTTCACTGTCATACATATTTGAGGGTCAAAGGTAAATGAAAGGTTACCTGACATGACCTGATACATAATGTTACTACATACAGATTCTTCCTAAAAAAAACAGTAACCACATAACAGAAGAACTTACCAACATGAATCATGATTAATCTCAGGATGCTTCATTATTTCACCCTCAGGATAATTACCATCTGGGAAAAGTTCTGACACAGGAATAGATGGGGGTACTGTTTGTTGTTTGCCACCTGCAAAAAGATATACATGTGTATATGTTTTTCCACCTTTCAAATATTAAGATACAAGTCAATAATCATAATAATGGATATTAGTATCATTTCATTTACTTTTAACCATTTAGAATCTCCTGAATTTGAGTTAGAGAGAGAGAGAGAGTTATGGTGTTTAATGCCACTTTCAAAAATATTTCAGTTATATCATGGCAGTCACTTTTATTGGTGGAGGAAACAGGAGTAGATGGAGAAAACCAACGACCTCCCTAAAGTCACTTACACACTTTATCACATAATGTTGTATAGAGTAAACCTCGCTTTGAACAGGATTCGAACTCACATCTTTAGCGGTGATAGGCACTGATAGCATAGGTAGTTGTATATCCATCTACCATACAATCATGACCACAACGGCACCTCCTGTAGTTGCAATACCCAGAATTTGTATAATTTTTTAAATAAGTACTATGCAAACTGCATATATTATCAGATATTGCTGGCAGGTGCCAATGTTTTCAGAAGTTGGAATCGTACCGTTGTTGTCATGGACGCTGACTATCACGTGGTATGTGAAATTTACTAGTTTTTAAAAAAAGCATAGTTTATCATTGATAATGTTTACATTTTAAATTTAAAGGAAGTGCTCTTATTTTCAAGGTTAAAGTTATTCATGTAATGATGTCATTTAATAGAGACAAACATATAGAATATATACTACAATTTAACAATAAAAGAACCACCTAGCGCATTGCGCGACGTATCTCCCCGCACTTGCATAATATTTAGTTTTATATATTTATAGAAAGCAGCATTGCAGTCTTAATGTATAACATACTTACAAGCCACATGCAAAGATTATTCAAATCTATCCATGTTTACTAAAGTTATCACATAAACAAGACACAATTCTCAAAATTGGTGATATTTCAACCAAAAACTAACATTTTCCCCCAAAACCCTTGCTTCAAATATTTCCATGTTAGAACCCATCCA
>MJUT01004946.1:872935-887038 GCA_002080005.1 Gigantidas platifrons
ACGACGGACGAAAAGTGATGGCAATACCTCACATGACCCTTTGGGTCAGGTGAGCTAAAAAAACTGTTTTTAAACTACATATATATGGTGTCCTTACTACCTACCAAGTTTCATGAAATTCTGTTCAGTAGTTTCAGAGGAGTTGCACTGACAAGCTGTTTCAGAAGTATATTTCTGGAAAATTTTAAGTTCAAAGGGGCATAACTCACACAAAATTTAGGGGATCAAAATTTCCTGGTAATATGCACAACTACATATGGTGTCCTTACTACCTACCAAGTTTCATGAAATTCTGTTCAGTAGTTTCAGAGGAGTTGCACTGACAAACTGTGTGACGGACAGGACAAAAACTATATGTCTTCCCACCAAAGTGGGGGGAGACATAATTGCAATAATTCAGATTATTTATTTAAAGCATTCTTATAGACCGCAATTCCCGCATAATTAATTTTCTCCATCCCCTTTTCGAGTATGTACAAAATGTATACGTAACATCGGAAACTCGCATAAAAACTATACAAATCATGCAGTTTGTAGCAGTTTTTTTTTTTAACAAATCTAAGATGTCGTATATTGGAAAAGAAGGTTCATCAATGTCTCAAATTGTTTTTACAATTCAAGTTTGTACTAACACAAATAATCATATCGCAAAATTGAAGATTATATCTTTTCATGTTCATAACAGTCAATCAAATACAATGTGCACAATTTGGGTACCGTAATCTGACGTTGCATGTTTAACTCACTGAAATAGAACAATACGAAATAGTAAAATAAACATCTGCGCCAAGAGCGCATGATACGCCTGTCGTCAATATTCATACAATATTTGTAAAGACTTTTTTTTTCCCCATAACTCTGGAATGAAAAATCGAAATTTCACCAAAAAGTATACAGACCGTACGACTATCAATTCCAATAACTGTGCGAAGTTTGAAGTAAATTGGCCAAGGGGTTCTCAATTTACAGCACGACATACGAAAAATCGACTACAATTTGATGAATAAAGTCCCATAACTCTGGAATGAAAAAATTGAAATTTAACCAAAAAGTATACAGACCATAAGACTATCAATTCCAATAACTATGTGCAGTTTGAGGTGAATTGGCCAAGGGGTTCTCAATTTACAGCGCGACATACGAAAAATCGCCTACAATTTGATGAATAAAGTCCCATAACTCTGGAATGAAAAATTGAAATTTCACCATAAAGTATACAGACCGTAAGACCATCAATTCCAATAACTGTGTGATATTTGAAGTGAATTGACCAAGGGGTTCTTAAGTTAGAGCGCGACATGTGAAACGGATGGACGGACACTTGGACATTGGTATACCATAATACGTCCTGTCTAAAGACGGACGTATAAAAACAAAACAAAACAAACAAAAAACAAAAGAACACATGAAGTGCAGTTACATGTATGTGCATACATTTTTGCCGCAGTGTTGTCACCGACAATTAAAATATTTCACCGACATTTACTGTGTAGGCCCTAATTTGTATGTTTTCGCGGTGAAAGTTCCACCATGATTTCACCAACATTTTATGACATATCACCACCATTTCAGAGCGAAAAAACACCGACCAAGGTGATTTCGTGCTAAAAACCGCTGTTCGTATTGTACATATTTCTACTTTTAGAACGTCTTGAATAATCTGAAATACGCAAGACAACCAACCGATATCACCCTAAAAATCGTGACTGGGGCATTTTTGAAAACATGTAACTTATTTTTTTCACAGGCCCGGCGGGCTTATTAGTAAGGGATTTTCACACACTCGTCTGAATTTTTACACGCCTTGGGCATCGGACTACCGGCTAATTTCGCACTGTATATAATAACTCAAGTTATCATACGACATAGGGTAAAAATCCTATTTTCCGTCATATCAAGTCCAATAACTCTGGAACGGCAAATGTGAAAATCGTCAAAAATAAAAGGGATCCTCCTTTCTTCATCGGTAAGCTGCTGATAAAATTTCAAAACATTCTGAGAAACACTACTCAAGTTATCATACGATATAGGGTAAAAATCCTATTTTCCGTCATATCAAGTCCAATAACTCTGGAACAGCAAAAGTGAAAATCGTCAAAAATGAAAGGGATCCTCCTCTCTTCACCAGTAAACGGCTGATAAAAGACACACAACTCAAGTTATCGTATGACATAGGATTTGTCTACAGACGGACGGACGGACATGGTGAAACCAGTATACCCCGACAACTTCGTTGCGGGGGGGGGTACAAAAATGTGACAGGTTTAAACCAATTAACAATTCCCTCTTGATAACTGAATCTCAAACATATACAAACAATAAAATAAAAATGCACAGATTGCATGATTTCATTCCATATCAAAGTTTTTATGTCAGAGTTTTGAAATTCGTCAGACCGTCGGACCAAAGGGAGCAGATTTTCGTCAGGTCCGACAGAAGCCTCATACTTGGCAGTCCTATTGTCCGCCAAACACATGTTTTTGTTGTTTTGCATGTAATGGCTTTGCCAAACATGTCCCGTGGTTATTGATTTCTTGTTTAAAAGACTGCTTATACAACCTTGGTTCTAAATATAATGGTCGTATTTGTCCAGATTTCATAAATAGCAAATCTGGTAAACAGTTATCTGCAGTTGTTCTGCAACATAATCATTGATTGGTGGGATTAGGGGAATTCCTTTAAAGAATATCGCGTACAATCTCGTGATTGCCGACAGTTACCAAATATAGAACATAAAATATAGTTCTGACCAATGGAAATTGTTTAAAGGCGATGACGTCGATTTCTAAAAAAAAGCGATTCTATTATTGTAACAGATTGTTTCACCATCATCAAAATTTTACCCGTTTTGAATTTTGATTTTTTTAATTTACCGGCAAGGATTTAAAATGTTTATTTTCTCTACGACTGTATTTTTCACGGAATGAAGGTACCGATGATGATTTGTATATTAATATCTTATTTCATTATGTCCTACCAGCTTCAAAGAAATGTCGTGGCCCATAAAATTTATAAAATTAAAGGGTGCTCATCCTGGATTAAAAAGGCTGGCACAATGCAACAAATGCAGAAAAAAGATTTAAATATTAAAAGGAGAAAAGGCCTGAACGGATTTACAACGCAAAATGGTGCGAAGGTCGTCCCTGTTTAAAATATGACCGTCATGAAAATGTCATGACATGTACAAAGTATGGTAAACGAGGGGAAACCGGAAATCTAAAAAATTAGATCTGGAAGTGGAGCTTGAAATTGAAAGAATTTATTTGAATTAAATGTTATATAAAATTATATTGAATGAAATAAAATGTTACATCTTAATAACACTTATGTATATGCCAAATACATGTAGATTGGTATGGAATAAAAATTACATGCTTTCAGAAATTTCTGTTAAAGTGTTTAGGTCCAGCAGAAACTGATATACATGTAGTGTAGGACCTATTGTCCTGCAGTCATAATTTTTTTTTCGAAAACTCTGTTATACATCATATTTTAATTTCACTCTGGCTGAAGAAACCTGATACCAGTAAATATAAACATATGTACCAACCTGTTTCTCCTTCCCCATTCTCCTGTATATGATTATTTATTTTTTCTTTTTCTATTCCTTCTTCCAATTCACCATCTTCTGTATTTTCATTTTCTGGAATTAGAATTTCAAATAATAACAAACTGACTACAAAAGACATAATCCTGCTCATAATGAGCTGTTATACTGGGTTCTTTAACGTGCGAATAGGGTGACAATCTCTCAACACGGGACCTCGGTTTTATTTACGTCTCATCCGAAGAACAGGTTGGTTGTGAATTTATACATCCCGCACAACCGATGGATGCCCCTTCAAGCCAAAGAAGCTCTCCGCCCCACTTCTATACCCCGGGGTTCCCCCTTTTTAGAGGACTAGTGCCTCTAGGACGGAGAAACCTGGTCCCTATTCTACCCCCGACACACCATCTGGGAGGGGGGCAAAAACAATATATTAAAGTAAATTAAAGGGGCATTAGCTGCGATTTTGACCAAAAAAATTATATGCTTTGGAAATAAAGGTAAATATTTCACATTAAACAGCTTATCGAACCACTTTCCACCTTTTGAGAACGAAAATTACCATAGATTACTTATTTGCTTGCAAGCAAATAATTTGACCTCGCTTTTTCCGTATGCAATTGACCTTACTAGTGACAGGTAAAAACGAATAATTTGTATTTTGTCGCTTATTAACTGCCAACTTGCATGGTTCTTTATCCGTAATTAACACCGACTAAAGGCAGATTCACAAAAAATAAGAAATAAGTGCATTGTTGTACTGATTCAATGACGATTCGACAAACTCCGTAAACAATGTCGATAATTAATAACGGGGGTGTGGAAATATCTGATCTGAGCACTTGTCCCCGGGCAAGTCAAAATGGAAATTTTACTTGTCCGAAAAAAAAGTCACTTGCCCAGATTTTTTGTTGAATTGGTACTACAATGTATGCCTTTAAATAGGACATTTGGTTGCCCAGTAAAGTATTCCTTGTCGACTACTTTACCTACAAAAAGGTTTGAGTCTGACCTTTGGTCCGCTAACTGTGTGCATTTTCTACAAAGAATGCAATAGCTATTTTTATTGTCTAAAGTTTCCTTGCAAAACATTGTAAATCGATGAACCCTATTTGTTGAAATTCACGTTTCCGTTTCTTTTCGTATTGTTTATCCTTCTCCACCTGCGACTTTCGTTTTATAGTCCATTTGACTTCTATAAAACCTACAGAAAAAAATTCTTAATACTTCAGTTTTCAAATCAACAATTTTTTTTCTAGATGTATATCAACATATGATATACGAACTCCAACAATTAATTTTAAAAAATGTTGTCCATTATTAAAAAAATTACCCATTAGGTCTATATGTTAATTATATTTTCTGAAGTGTAAATATTTGCATGGAGTGAGTACAAATAGTGTAAGAGCCCAACCATCAAAACAAAATAACAGACATGTGCTTTCAATGTATATTTCATTGTACCATGTGACATAGGACATTTAAATATTAAAAGGCTACTCATCAACTGACCATTAAGGTGATAGTCAATTGTTATTGATGTCCATTATTGGCATTAATATTTAAATGTCCTATGTCACATGGTACAGTCTGTTATTTGTACTCACTCCAGCCAGATTTTTACACTTCAGAAAATATAATTAACATAGAAACCTAATGGATAACTTTTTTAATAATTGACCAAAAATTTTGAAATTAATGGTCAGAGTTCGTATATAATATATTAATACACAATGACATCTAGAAAAAAATTGTTGATTTGAAAACTGGATTTTTAAGAATTTTTTTCTGTAGGTTTTATAGAAGTCAAACGGACTATAACGCTTTATCATTATTTGGAGCAGTAGCAACGGATTCTTTTCTTGGTGTTTTTATGACAAACTGGTCCATCTTTCAAAAAATTAATAATTCAATTTCCGGTATACAGAAGATAAAACCAAGGTGTCGATCCTGAGTCAATGAGAAATGCTAATGCAAAAACTCGAAAATCCGAAGTTGTGTACCTAATTTGTCTGTCTAAACAATCGATCTATTTTTAAACTTTTAACCGACATAGTTACAGACTTTTGTTATGTCGTATTTGATGATCTTTTCACAAATATCAAAAGAAATTTGATTTCCCCGCAAAGAACATGGCCAATTTTCACTTGTCCACGGATAACCAACACACAAAAATTTACTTGCCCGGTCGGTTATGTGTACGAGTCGGGCAAGTCAGGCATGGCATTGGGACAGCCCCGATAGTCCGACACCCCAATAGTCCGACATCCCGATAGTCTGACACCCCAATAGTCCGACAGCCCGATAGTCCGACATTTTATAAACGGTTATTTTAAGCATTAAAAGGGTTATAGACAGCCTTAATTGTGATGCAATAATAAGCAAGCTGGAGTCTAGTACAGAAGTTGCTACGATCAGTGACTGAGCAATGATATGTTTGTTTGTTTTTCGGATAGAAAGTGGGTTCATATTACGTTGCATGTTCGTTCTTCTTGCGTTATAAATTTGNNNNTTGATAACGATATCCCTCATGTATTAGGACTTTACTACCTCGATTGTCTCGTACTAAAGACGGCATGCTTGCGACAAACTGAAATGCGCACTATACATCACTTGGTTCTGGTGTTTTAAGGTTGATTCCACATAAGAATTCTTTTAAGGGGTCGATTGGACATTAGATAGTGACGTCATTATATGTGTAGTAATCTATAAAAAAATATGCTGATATCCCTGAAAGATTTAGTTATCCTTACTCAAACTCAAGACCTATATGCAAGCTTAGAAAAAAGAGGTACCAAAAGGGCGGATAGAGGGGACATTTGCCGATCGTCTACCGCGAAAATTTAGAATTTAAAAACAGTATTATAATGCGTACTTTAAGGGACCCATAAATCAGTCCACGTAACCATTCGGGCTGTTCACAATCCTCTTCCAATAAATAAAGCATAAAATTAAATGAGGTATATGTGAGATACTTTAATAAGGATCTTTTATCTGAGACAAGGCAACTAATGTTTTCCCCCGAGTGCTTAAATTGTACTCGTAATCACTGGGCGTTCAATAAATGCGTTGAAGACGAGATTTTGGCTGTGACTCTGAAAAGGCATTTCTTTTTCGCACCCCTTCTCATAAATTTCTGGTTAATGGCTTGGAGTTTTTTAAACTGTTGGGAGGCCGAAAAGGGGGTACATGTATATCAAATTACCGAAATCTATCATAAATATACAGAGATGTGGAATAAATGTCTGAAACAACAACCCAACAAAACAGCAAAATACATGACTTCACACAGAAAACATCGAGCAGTCTTCAACATAGTCATAGGACCAACGTCTATTAAAGTATCGAAATGACTGATGAAAGT
This sequence comes from Gigantidas platifrons, assembly GCA_002080005.1. Lineage (NCBI taxonomy): Eukaryota > Metazoa > Mollusca > Bivalvia > Mytilida > Modiolidae > Gigantidas > Gigantidas platifrons. Next base: position 879,847 of record MJUT01004946.1, read on the forward strand.
ACCAAAATACCCTCATATTAAGGCTGTCACGGTTATCCGTGTAACCGTCGGCGGTTAGATTTCAAATACTATCCGTTTAAAGAATTAGTAAACGGTTAACCATAATGTATACGTGTATACGAAATCAAGCGTAAAATATGGTCAAGGAAAAGTACAGTAACATCGGTAAAACAAAAAATCAATAACAATCTGAATTGAGATTAAAACAACATTGAGACGGTCCCTTTTATTCATTACCCAATCAAATGTTTAACAAACATCAGGTCATCAGCTGAACAGAGTATCCCAATACACAACTTGGAAAATAAATATGTACGTTGAGCAATGACGTTGGGTCGTTTAACACATTGTCGTTTTACGAGAAGAGCTCAGAGTTTGAGAGTACTTTTTATTTCATATTCCTGACAAACCCATCACTGTAACTTGTAGATCTTATCACGTTTTACATGTCAATGGAAGTTAATTCAATCATGTCGGAGTTTACATCGGACACAAAATTTCTTCCATGTACACATGTATAAAGACATGTGTAGCATACCAAAATTGTTCTTGTCATTTCATGGGTGTGATTTTAAGTCTTAAAGTCCGAGATCTTCCACAAAAAAGCCAAAAACACAGACTTATCAGTAAAACCGTTCTTTCACAATCACAATAGCTGCATGCTTCAAATGAGGCTTTTCAATTATCGTTCATTCACCTGTTCTCGATAGTTACCAGTTCTTGATAGTTCTGCGCGTGAGAGTTTTGACATAAATCGGGAAAACGCATGTGTCTTCTGTTCGCCAGGATTTTACCTACAGAACACCACCTCGCTTCGCAAGAAGGAAAAAATGGCTGTGCTACGTATCAAGGTATATATGAACATAATCTCTATAGTCTCAGATATATATGCACATTTTCTTATTCCAAAAATAACTCTAAGTTCACCAGGTCATTGCTTAAAATATACATTAGTGATGTAAACAAAACTTTGCCGTCAATGAAGGTCAAGTACATATACGTCATACAAAACCGCAAATATACAGGTGGCGCTGTTCAGGAAAAAAAAGCATGGAACACCGTTCGGGTCATACCTTATCAGTTTTATCTTCATATCAACGTTATTTCTCTATTGTGTAACCCCAATGGGACACTTTTTCAAACATGTTTAATTTTATATGTATGGTTGAAATCAATCATCTTGGTGTTTGCAAATATCTTAAATACATTTTTTTTCTTTTTTTTCCTATAATTTTTATTAGTAAACATGCCCTCCATAATTGATTTTTCATCATTTTACACACTTATCGAGAACTGGTGTCGTGATACACAAAGTGTCAGAAATAAGGTCATACACAAAAATCATGTTTTCTTCGTAACTTCTAGGAGTAGAACTTTTAGGTTTGGTAGAAATAAAGAACTAGTTTTGACAAACAAACAAAAACAATTTTGTAAAAATTTATTGTTTCTAAGGGACACACGGGGGAAATGTTTCTTACGCTATCGAGAACCGGCAACACCAGGATACCGTTTAAATGGTATTGGTTCGGTTAATGAAGGTCGGTTAAATGGATAGTGATTTTGCTAACCGTGACAGCCTTACCTCATATCTAAATATTAAAGAGATAAAATAGAATTAAAAACATTTTTGTCAAATAAATACGTACGTAAAAAAGCTTGTACCAGTAAGTTCAAAAGGCATTCATTCATGTTGAAAATTCTGTAAATATACCTTATCATGTAAAAAAATATCTATTAATGTTGTACTATCGGAGTGTCAGACTAATGGGGTGTGGGACTATCAGGGCGACCCCATGGCCATGGCATTTCCACACTCCTGAATAAGAATATGGCGTCCATTTCTTGATCGGTCTCAAAACACAAGCAGTTACACGTTTTTTCCTTGATGCGCGTACATTTCATAACATTTATAAGTTACAGAAACACGTTTTATTAAGACATCAATCATATCTGATAGTTTTTATAGGTAACAAAAATTTACGATTTGGCAGATAATGCCCCTTTAAGTTGTCATGAAGGCAATAACTTAAGCTATCAAGAAAAAATTATTAAAAAATTGGATTTAGAAAAATTACTTTTAATCACTATTCACATAGACGCCATACTATATATATAGATAGACCTAATCATGTGAGAGAGAACAGGGACCGAGTAAATTATGGGCATATCATATGGTGGTATTACCAGATTTCTTTTTCTTCTTCTTCTTTTTTTTCTTTTTAACACTATCGTGATTTTGTTCTTCTATAACGTCATTTATATTTTTCTCTTCTTTAACACCGTCAGACAGTAGGGTTTCTATTTTGTTGGCAATTTCAGTTTCGTCGGCCATGCTGAATCGTGTGTTCGGATAGCTTCCTAACACGTCGGTTATCACTCTTGAAAGACATCAATTATCAATCCATGTATAACCATCAGACAACATAATACTGTTTTATGGAAATCGCTTGTTTATTTGTAAGAGAAGATAATCGTTTGGTTCTTGATGTGGAAATACGAATTCATGCACGGGGAGGAATTTTATAGGCCGATATCAGAACACAACTCTAAAATAAAATCAAAGTACTAAAGTATTGTCAATTTAGCAGGCTTTTAAAATAACTATTTCCTACCTATGGTCCGCAAATATCAGAAAACTGGCCAAGGACCATAAGGACCACGGTTCCGCAACTAGCCATGATATAGTTGAAAAATTGCTGAATTGAAGTTAACAACAATCACTCACTCACTATATTTAAGCAACATATACTGAAACACAGATTTTAAATAGGGGCCCGGGTGGCTCAATGAGTTAGGTCGCTGGATCTAACAACTCATACAAGCCTATCACCAATACGGCGTGTGTTCGCACCCGGCTTTGTAAATTACAAAAAGGGTGCACTCGACTCGCAACCGCAAGTGATAAAGTTTACCAGTTGCTTGCCATATGCCATGAGTAGTCGGTGGTTCTCTCCGGGTACTCCGGCTTCCCCCACCACTAAAACTGGTCGCCATGATATAGCAGAAATATTGTTGAAAGTGGCATTACACACCAAAAATCAAATCAAATCAATCAGATTTTAAATATTGACGATTTAAATACAAACTTAAATTATTAGTCTTCAAAAGTACTATCATTCTATTGCAATTGCGTTTTTGACTTTCAAAATTTAGGATTTATATAGTAAATCAAGGATTTATATAGTATAAATCCTTGGCATTGTCAAGGAATTTCCTGGTATTGTGTATAACTCGTGAATCTTTAACTTTCTTAGATTATAATGTATGCTGAAAACTGCATTTTTAAGATTCTACCTTTGTTGGTAAAAAAAATCATAGAAATGGAATAAGAATTGAGTTTGAACACATGGACTTGCTCCCGGTCAATAAAAAGATCGACTATCCACATATATACACTAGTCTAAGATCGACTATCCACATATATACACTAGTCTAGTGTATATATGTGGATAGTGGATCTTTTTTATTGACCGGGAGCAAGTCCCTGTGCTTTGAAATAATGTTTAAGAAAAAAATATGGTTTTATATAAATTTATTATATTGAAATATTTTAATGACCGAATACTTTTCGCAAGCCTCTCAATCTGTAAGTTAATTTCCTGGTCTGTGCTAAGTAAATATTACTTACTTATGGTTACTTATGGCGATTTTCCAGCTCAGAACCTACAGGTCCTCTTCGCCAGACTCTACACTTTCCACATCCAAACATTCGCTGGTCACAACTTGTAGATATGTTACTACGACACCTAGTGCGACATTTATTGTGTATGTAAGTCAGTGTAGAAAATTAGCTTCTTCTTTTCTCTCTCTCTCTTTTAATTTTTTTTTATTTTTTATACTAATACTAATACTAATACTTTATTGGCACAAACTCATCAACAATAAATGGTTAAGGCCCATGTTACAAAATAATGTTGATACATGAATATGAATATACATTATTCAGTTATAATAATGGTACATGTACATTATACAATTATAGCAGATTGTTCCTAATACTCGAACTGTTTGATATGAAAGAGGAAGTCAATCTGAGGATTTTATATGAATTATTGTTTAATAGAAAGCTCATTTTTGCGGCTGACAATGTCTATATTTTTGTTATCTAATATTTGATATTTTTTCATCAAATATAGTTCTTTGGGTATTAAAATATTTGCATTGTAAAAGAAAATGTTTTTCCTTTTCAATTTTGTTTGAGTTATATAAGGGGCAGTATCTTTCATTTCTAGGAATGTTCAGATGTCTTCCTCGTTCAATCATTAGTGGACTAATACGTATTTTACATACTGCAGATCTATCTTCCCTATTTTTCAAAATATCAACATATGGCGGTCTTTTACCCGTTTTGTAGACGCTCTGAAAAAACTATAATTTTTGTGACTCACAAATTTTTGCATTCTGAGTTTGCAAACATTGGTCATTTATTCTTTGTTTATAAGGCTAAGGTTAGGTTTTATAGAAGAAATATCATTCATAATATATGAAAGGCCAAGGCCATTTAGTATATTTTTAACCTTTTTTATCCAAGGATTAGTTTCTCTAGAACTAGCATATATATCTTTTAATAAAGTGTTATATAAAAAAGGAGATAAAGTGTGATTCGGTGATAAGTGTAGGGGCTTGTGATATTCTAGCATGTGCTAAAATTTCCCGCCAAAAATGGTTTCTATTTCCGGTGAAAGGTTGTGAAAAAATGTTTAAAGTACATTCCCTGTAGACAATTCGAACCATACGTGGTCTAAATGAAAGGCGATCTATTATTTACATGTTCACAGGATGCAGACAAAGACTAAATACCAGCGTAGATTAAATCACTGTGACGTATCTGTAGTGTACATCTAAAATGTGTATGCAAATTAATTTAAAGTCAAAAGTTATCCTCGTGTGTCCACTTTTCGTGGACCTAAGCATTATCGTGGAAATAACATTAAAATCAACAAATAAAATAAAATATGGAATTGCTTACCTTTAACACTGATATCTCACCCTTTTATCCACATAGCCTCATAAAAATACAATAATAGTGAAGCGGTATAAACAAAATTAGGGGAACGGAAGAGTCCTCTTTTCGTGGGTACAAAATGTATGTTTCAAACTGTCATGAAAATCACATATTGTCCTCAAAGTTATATGACGTCATACAATGACTAAAAATACGCACGCTCGATTGCAGATGTAAACAATGGAATTCTGACTGCAGAAACTTGATTTCTGGATGATTAAACATACTAGGCAAAATTTGGTAATAGTAAAATGTGTTAAAAAATTCATAGTTGTGATGCAATTATACGTAAATTTACTTGTTTTGACCGCACATTATACAGCAAATGTAAATAAACACCAGCGACGTTCCACTTCCAACCACTCGTAAATGTGACGTCACGAAATATCAAGACTTCATGAAAATCTACGAAAAGAGAAGCCCCACGGAAACTGGACCTTGCACGATAATTTAAGGCTACATTTGTATATTCTTTAGCACTTTAGGTAATAATTTACACACTTGACCATATAATTTCCTTTCACGTATCCCCAATTTTTGTGTGTATTGTTTTAATTGTTTACACAGTTGGCATGCAAATAATTAATTTACAACTTTCGAAACAGTAGATCATTTTTATGGTATTGTATCAAGTTGTTGGTTCAATAAGACATTTTTAGCATATCAATTGTTTCTATTTTTCGGAAAGAGTTCCTTATGGCACCTCACCCAAAAATAGTATATTTACCTGAACCCTAACCCTTTATGGTCAAAATTCTTAAATTAATATGCTTAATTAAATATACAAATATCATAGATTTTTGGGTGGGGTTGCCATAAGGAACTCTTACCCTATTTTGTATATCCGACAAAATAATCTAAACTTCACTTCGAACTGTCTGCCATTTTACTAAACTCTACAAATACACCATGTGATCAAAAATCGTGACGTATTTTGGTATAGTCTGTTTCGTAGTTCGAGATGTCGATGTCATATTATTTTATTACTTGTATCCTGACATCGAATCTTGAACGTCGAAACAGACTATACCGAAATATGTCACTATTTTTGATCACATGGTGTAGTTCTAGAGTTCAGTAAAATGGCAGACAGTTCGAAGTGAAGTTTGGATTATTTTGTCGGATATACGCTGTAAAAGTTATAAATATTTTTGCAGATTTGAACTAGAAAATATGTCTATATATGAAATCTTACCTGCACTTGATCTGACACAATCCGTCCATGACAAAATATCCATCGGAATGCACCGGGGGGTCAAATTAAAAATTTCCAGAATACCCTTGATAGGGCTTGAAACGAGATTAGGATGAAGATACAGACAAAAATGTCTTCGGAATCCTAATCTCAACGAGATTAATGCACAGGCTGAACCAGTAATAGGTGTGTGTGTAAAACGCACAGGTTTAACTGGCAATAGATGTGTGCGTTAAAACTCACAGGTTGAACTAGTAATAGGTGAGTGCGTAAAACTCACAGGTTGAACAATCATTAGGTGCGTGCAAGGAATGTACAGACAGGTCTTATGCACGGATGCTGAAAACGCATAGGTCTGACACACGGGTGCTGAAAGTGCACAACATTGTCCATAGGTTTAAAACTGTACAAGCTAAATACACAATATACAGGGTGTCACTTGAATCCAGAGGAGTAACTCTGGTAAAAACCTGATTACGCCAGTGAAGTGCAATCCCCTGCACATGACAACACATTCAGATAAGCTGTTGTCAGTGTTAGTGTTATTTCTGACTATGATTTTGTGGTCATCAGAATGAAAAATGTATCAGTTTATATTGGTTAGAGTGAAAGGTTTTCGGTGCAACCTACTGAACGAAGACAATCGTGCGTAGGACCCCTTTTTGCAACAGTTTTCACTCTATTTGAAGTACTCTGATTATTTATTAGCTCACCTGGCCAAAGGCCATGTGAGCTTTTGTCATGGGTAAATGTCCGTCGTCCGTCCGTCAGTTAGCTTTTCACATTTAACTCTTCTTCTCTGAAACCGCTGAACAGATTTCAACCAAACTTTCCATAAATGTTCATTGGATGGTCCTCTACCAGATTTGTGTTTTTGGTGTAGATCGGAAATTCAACATGGCTGCCAGGGTCAATAATGTGTTCTGATTGGTTGAAACCTTGAAAATCTTCTTGTCAGAAACCACTAAGCCAATTGAATTGTGACTTTGCAG
>MJUT01004946.1:919059-930568 GCA_002080005.1 Gigantidas platifrons
GGCCATGTTGGATTTCCGATCTGCACCAAAATAACAAATTTAGTAGAGGACCTCCCAATGAACATTTCTGCCAAATTTGGTCCAAAGCAGTTCAATGGTTTCAAAGAAGAAGAAGAAAGTATGAAAAGTTTACAGACGCAGACGACGACGACGAAGACGAACGCAAAGTGATGACAAAAGCTCACATGACCCTTTGGGTCAGGTGAGCTAAAAAATAAATAATAATGTTGATTCGCACTACATGAAACATTGATTTTGATGTTATTTCAAATTTGTGTCTTCATAGAAATTGTCAAGTTGCTTGAATACAAGCATTTAAAAATTATTTCACATTATTGTTATCACATTCGCTTTATTGTACTATAAGTGTATGACACATTTGTATTTATCAATAGAACTCTTGAACCTATTTGTGATGACATCATTAATATTGAAACGCTATCCATGTGACAATACGTGGCAAATACAAAACAAACTAAATCACAACAAAACAAGACTGACAAACGTTAAAAAATAGTTAACTGTAGGGTGATACACTTGGTCAAAATCCACCCAAAGTTTTTCCTGGATATGCTATTTTAGTCTGCAAGTCCATAAACGTTATGATTACGTTACAAAAATATCAAGAAAATCTTCTAAAAATCCGTTTTTGTTTTCAAACCGGGAATAAAATCGTTATCTACGTGTCTACCTGTGGTCATTGAGATTGTACCACCCTTCAGCACCACTGTACAGTCTTCGGCTTCGCCTCAGGCTATACAGAATTGCTACAGGGTGGTACAATCTCCCTGCCCATGGGTAGACATGTGGATAACTGATAATGCCATTACATGGTGAATATTACAATTGTTACAATGTACATTCAACTTGAAATTCATGGTCATTAATTTGATTTACATACATGTACACAAAATGATAATCAGCACCAGAAACCTATCCATGGATCTCCCCACCATTAATTACTACACCCTACACCCTACACACATGTCGACCAGGTGTTTATGTAGCACACTTTCAACTATTGTGCTACTATATCAACTCAAATGTTATGTTTACCTCAACAATTCACCCCCTTTTTATAACTCTTAAAGATTACCAGTGTCTTATCAAGCACACCCTCTAGGTATATAACATAATGTCTCTTTGACTATTCCTACAAACCATTTTTCAAAAGCATGCCACAAAATGAATACATCTGCCATAATATTTAGATATAGCATGACAGCATGATTATTATCTCCCTTTAACATCTTTTGCTTTATATTCATGTTTTGTGTGAGCGAGTGATTGCTGTTTAACATCAAATAATTAATTTGTCAGCTATATCATAGCGAGAACAAGCTCAATGAGATTATGTAGATGTTGGCTTTGTACTAGACAGAGATGCTTAGTTGGATTTTTATAGTGCTGGTTCATTGAAACAATAGTCTGTAGGTAGCTCCACTGGGAAATTAACTAATTCTGAGCCAACCAGTCTTTGCTCTTGTTCCTCGATACTGTGTGCTTAGTAGAGAAGCAGCAAATACCAATTTTATAATCTTTGGTGCCACCTGAACTGGGCTTGAACCCACGATCAACAACACTCGACACGAGCATGCAGATCATTACACCAGCATTGTGGTTTTCATGTTTCTTTGTTCTGCTACATTTATATGATACTTAATAATTTAGTCAATTAAAAGCAACTGAGAAAATGAGTAAAGCAGTAAAACTATGAACACAACGTAGTACTTTTGACAAATAAAACATTTTTTTTTCAATTATAAAACAAGCAAATGGTTACATAAAGTTAAATAAAGTTACGAAATATATTGTCATAAAAATACAGTGAATTTTTACACCATGACAATTACAACACATTTATGTCTATTCAATAAATTTTTCATATCCTTGTGTCTGATGAATACAAAAAGTTAGAATTGCTTTATTAGATTGATTGATTGATTTTTGGTGTTTAATGCCACTTTCAGCAATATTTCAACTATATCATGGCGAGCTAAATTAGATGAAGTCATCTGAAGTGAATATCATGAAAGAAATAATTTTTTACAGTATTGTACTGAAAAAATATTAGCAGTGAATTTATGTTTGATGATATTCTAGTAAAGATCATGCAAGGAGAAATACATTTTTTATAGTGTTTGGTGAAATAATATAAGCAGTTAATAATTTTTTTTAAAGAAATTCCACTGAATATTATGAAATAAATATATTTTTTCATAGTATAGTAATGAAAGAATATTAGCAGTGAATTTATGTTTAAAAAAAACTGTAGTGAAAAAATTATGAAATAAATATATTTTTGATAGTACATATGAATTGTAGTGAAATAATGTGAGCAGTGAATTTATGTTATAATGTGAGCAGTGAATTTATGTTTCATGATATTGCAGTGAAAATTTTGACCTTTTTCCCCTTTCATACTATAAAACATGAAGAAAGACTGCCCAAAGATCAAAATAAAATCTAAAGAAGTTTTATATGCTTAAAAAAAACTGATTAATAATAAAAATCAAGTGAATAATTATCCTGATTTTTTTTCACCAAAATACCTATTATGTTTTTTTTTATTCAACATTATCCAAATTTATGTTAAAAATGAACACAATAAAGGAACATGGTAATATATAGTACATATGTTGAATGTTAAAATCAAAAATGATATGACCATTTAAAAATGAATATTCTGAATGGAATACTGATAGATTAAGGATATTCATCTGCTCAAACTATTTGTTCATTTAGTTTGAAAAAATCATGTTTTCCGAGTTGTCTCCCAACGTCATCAGGCAATATATATCAGTATTTATAGATGAAGGTCTAAGCTACTGCATGTATTTGCAGCACAGTAAACTATTAATACCAAAACACTGCAGTTGCAATGGTCCTGTTTTCTGTACTGGTAAATCAATATAAATACAACTTGATTTTCAACTATTCAATCTGTTTTTTTTGTTTCCATTTTAAATTATAAATATTTCTTTATTTTGTCTTGATAAAATCTCTTTTTCCATGTTATACAAATCTTCCTTTATTATCCCCTCGCCAACGAAGTTGTGAAGGGATATAGTAACGTTACCGTCCGTCCGTCCTTCCTTCCTTCCATCCTTCTGTAACATCCTTGTGAACACTCTAGAATCAACATCCTTCAATGGATTTTGACCAATCTTGGTACATACTTAGTCCTTAGGAGAGTCTAGAACCCTATTGATTTTCAAGGTCACAGGGTCACATTTTTTACCGCTTAACATCCTTGTGAACTCTAGAATCAACATCCTTCAATGGATTTTGACAAAACTTGGTACATACATAGTCCTTAGGAGAGTCTGGAACTCTATTGATTTTCAAGGTCATAGGTCAAGGTCACTGGGTCAAATTTTTTACCGCATAATATCCTTGTGAACACTCTAGAATCAACATCCGTCAATGGATTTTGACCAAGCTTGGTACATACTTAGTCCTTAAGAGAATCTGGAACCCTATTGATTTTCAAGGTCAAAGGTCAAGGTCACCAGGTCAAATTTTTAGGCGAGGGGATATGCCACGCTTTGCGTTGCCCTTGTTGAATCTCTTTTTCCATGTTATACAAATCTTCCTTTATTAAATCTCTTTTTCCATGTGATACAAATCTTCCTTTATTAAATCTCTTTTTCCATGTTATGCAAATCTTCCTTTATTAAATCTCTTTTTCCATGTCATACAAATCTTCCTTTGAAATATACAATCTGTTTGTCCATGTTATACAAATCTTCCTTTATTAAATCTCTTTTTCCACTTTACAATATAAATATGCCTGTTTGGGTTTTTCCATGCAGCAACATAAATATTCATGCTTGGTTTGCCATTACAAAATAAGATATATACAAGTTATCTACGATACAACATATATATCCCTCTTTGGCTTACTGGCACTATTGAAAATATGTTTTTCCACATCACAATATAAACATTCTTGTTTGGCTTACTGGCCTTTGTCCACAATTACTATAAATAGAGTTGTCTCCCTTTCAAATATTTCACAAATAAACATAGTACAAATGATTTCTTTGTTACATAAAAAATATAATTTCACTTCAAAAAGTTGTTTTTACCAACAATTTCTAATAGCAACCAATATGGACTAGGATGCCTCATTATCAATATATGCATAATTATTCATTGATGTCCTCACGACTTAAACATTTTTCTTCTTCAAATAATCATAATCGTTTATTGGCAATAGCTCACAGCTTACCTTTGTGGGTTTTTTTTCAAATATGCAAATATGCATAATTATTCACTGATGTCCACACAGCTAAACTGTTGGTTTTTAACAATATTTATTTTGTCTGAAAGTTTATACAACATTCATTATGTTATACACTGTCTCTAGTTATTTACATATACAATGCATTCAAATTAAATGTATGTCTTTTATGCACAGTGAAATATCTTCATGACCTTTCTCATCATCATTTGATGCCTCTGTGATAATAAATAGTTCTACTATAAAAAATAGCATTCAAAAAGTTCACTTAAAAAGTCTACTACTGAGACGATAGGTACTGTATTACTTTTTTATAATCCATATTAGGTACTGTATTACTTCTTTATACTCCATATTAGGTACTGTATTACTTTTCTATACTGAAAAGATAGGTACTGTATTACTTCTCTATACTCCATATTAGGTACTCTATTACTTCTTTATAATCCATATTAGGTACTGTATTACTTCTCTATACTCCATATTAGGTATTGTATTACCTATATATACTCCATATTTCTACTGGGAAGTTTTATTTCATGTGGAGCCAATAAACAGACACAAGAATTTTTTTTCTTTTTTCTTTTTTTTAATGAATTATTATTTCGTTTTTTTTTAAATATTATTTTGCCTTAACGAAATATTATTTGTCTTAATGAAATATTATTTCGTCTTAACGAAATATTATTTCGTCTTAACGAAATATTATTTCATGTTAACGAAATATTACTTCGTCTTAACGAAATATTACTTCATCTGAATGAAGTATTATTTCATCTTAACGAATTATTATTTCGTTTTTTCGAATTAAGGTAGCACAACAGTCTAATTATGATTTTTTAATGAATTTTTTTTATTGCAGTTTTTGAAAGTTCATATATATATAAATGTTTAAGAAAAATCCTACTGTCATTATCTTGCATCATTAAGGAGTAAATTAATAATTAAATTATGTAAACAAAAGCATGTGGTAAAGTGTTTGATATTATAAACATGTGGGAGGGGCTTATCTATCAATCACTGTGTTGATTACATGTGTCCAGCTGTTCACTTCTGATCACAACATAATTATTAGTTCATTTTATATTTTTTATGTCTACAATTATATATGGGATGGTCTCCTGTTTGGAACTTTAGGCATTTTTTAAAGATTGTTTTACTCAAAACAAAAGATATATGTAAATTGTAGGACAAATTTTGATTTCTCAAAAAGTCTGTTATGGAAGAGTCCATTTTCAGAAGGAGTGTTGTCTTCTGCCTTATATATGTAAAAGAATAATTTTACTTTTTATTTATACTATTGCATAAAATGAAGAAACATGAATTAATAATATCCTCTTGGTAAAAAAAGATGGATCTGTTTATTTTTATGTATTACGGTCTTTTTAATTATCACAAAATGTAACTTGTCACCCCTGTGTTTGTTTTATCTGGAAGGAGGAGGAGCTTGTCCATATTAACTTGCTAGCTTCCAGATGTGGGTCACACCTGTGACGTCAAACTCCCGCCAAAATGCCAATGAAGTGCTGTTTAGGGATGGACAGTGCACAAATAATGCAAAAATAATAGCTTTACGTGTATAAACACACAAACTGTGTGGTTCCTCTGATCAATTAAAGATGTAAGGTCACTTCTGAGGTGTTCCCAGTGGGATTTGAAGGTCTATTGCATATTGACAGGGCCAGAAGTGGGATATATAGTTTTGTGGCAATTTTGCATTTTTAATTTACATGACAATTATGAACTTAAATGAAAATTAGCACCTTTATGGGTGCCCCTAAGGACTTGAATTTGATATATAAGTGTTGAGAGGGATATCTTCTACAAAACCGTGTCCCAGTTTTTGGATAATTTGTTTCTTAAGAAATTTATGGTTCTTGAAAGAACAAAGGGGAAACAAGATGTTGGCATCCAACAGATGAAATAGTTTATTTAAGGATTGGAGGCATATATCAAAAATCTGAGACACAGTTTTGTAGCTTGTATATGGTTAATTAAAGGGCTGAAAACAAAATTTAAGTGGGTGTTGACATGAATGTGCTATTTTTATCCAAGCTGATACAGTGCATTTTTTGTATTTTATTAGCCATAACTTTTTTATTATTAACTGCATATTAGGCCATAAAAAGTTAATTTCTTGGTTCTCAGGCCCGCCCGCATGTGGAAATTCGTCGCCGCATTGCCGATTTTATTGCAAAAATAGTAAAAAAAATAATTTAAATGCGGTAGCGCTGTCCTTATGGAAAAAACAACTGCATCCGTTTTTTTCTCTTATTAAGCGTGGTCGGTGAAACGCTTTAAAACGCATCATGCTTAAATGAGATTTAAAGCATCGTTATGACAATGTATAAATAAAAAACGTGTTTCCGTTTGACATTTAGACAAAATGTCAATCGTTTCTGTGCAATTCGGCACAAATGTTTGCCAGTTTTACCAGGGAACATAATAGGGGGCTTCTCCAAAGCTTGTACCTTATTGGAATTGTTTACGGAGATAAAAATGGTACGTTGGGACCAGCGGATTGGACGTTTCCATAAAAATTAACCACATGTGATGTTTCTGCCACCATCGGAAGAAATAAAATTGAAATTTTCAATAAAGTAATGCAAAGATTTATACATTGCCATATTTTTCACCAAAAAAAAAAGAAGAAAAATGCCTCCCTCATCACTTTTTACAGCAGTAAAACGATAAAAAAAAATGCCGCCCTCCCTCATCAATTTTGACAAAAAAGATCCTGAGAACCAAGTAATTAATTTTGCATGGCCTTATATAAATTAATTTAAATAGATAAAGTCACTTTTTAGCTACAAGATGAATCTTGAATTTTAAAAATCCATCAAGTATTTGCTGAGATATGAATCTTCAAAGACTCTTGATTGGGGTGAAAAAAATCAGACTGTTGTGCTACCTTAATATTTCTTTTTTCGAATTAATATTTCGTCTTAACAAATTATTTTGTTTGTACGAAGCATTATGTTGTTTTTTCGAAATATTATTTTGTCTTATCTAATTATTATTTCATTTAAATGAAATATTAATTCACTTAGGGCTGATCCAGAATTAAATGTGTGGGAGGGTCGGGCAGCAGCTTCATTTTTTTTATATGGGTGGTTGTTTTTTTTATAAATAAAATTTGTGGGTGGTAGGGGACATCAAAATAAAAATTTCATGCCTGGTTGGTGGACAATTAATTTCTGCGGTTCTTCCTCAGTTTTAAGACAATTATTGCCACTTTTATGCCGCCGAGATTGCTGACAACCGTCAAGAAATCCGAAACATGTCACGTTTTTTTTCTTCTTCTCTCAATTTGATTTACCTCCCCTTCGACATGGAGTCTGTTTATACAATAAAAATACATGATAAAAGCCTTCACAGATGTAATTGACAAGGGGACATATACTATAAACCAAAAATGCGATTCAAAAATTGCGATTTTTGAAATTGAATTTTATGGGTGGTGATTTTTAGGTTACAATTTTTTTTTATTGGTGATGGGGGTCTTTCACAATTTTTTTTGGTGGATGGTGGGGGTGAAAAATAATAATTTGGAAATACAAAATAATAATTCGTTATAACGAAAAAGTATTTTGTGTAAAAAAAAATAATAAAAAATTCACCTGTCAGTTTACAGTCTCCGTAAATAAGAATAAAACTTAAAGAGATGTTTTTCTTCACTTTTCCGAGTTACTTCGTTGATTCCTAGTTCTTTTCTTCCCTTTTCCAAGTTATTTTTTTTATTCCTAGTTCTTTTCTTCCCTTTTCAAAGTTATTTTGTTGATTCCTAGTTACATCTGATGTTAATGAGATGATTTGTTCTTTGATACAAGTTTATATGAATCACTTGTCTGTGATACAGGATATCTATTGATTGTAAATCCTTCTAACGTGTTAGACATTGGCAGGATACACCATAACAGGCAAGTTCCATAGTTTGAGGGTTAGACTTATGCTGTTTAACGCCACTTTCAACAATTTTGAGGTATATCGTGGTCGTCAGTTTTATTGGTGGAGGAAACTGGAGTACCTGGAGAATACCACCAACCTGTCGCAAGTCACTGACAAACTTGATCACAAAATGCTGTATCGAGTACACCTCACCATAGTTGGGATTCGAACTCACAACTTTAGTGATGGTGGGTACTGATTGCATAGGTACTACCATATGATTACGACCACGACGGCCCCCTCGATTGTGTGAATACTTTTCAGCAATGAAATGCTCCATTTTTCTCCCAGTAATTCTACAGGTATTAAAGCCTTTGTTTCTAGCTATCTGAAGAAGCTTGTACACCTGCTCTAAACAAGTCTGGCTTTGGTAGATTTGCACTAAAATGAGAAAACAAAATTGTTACTATAATAAGTCTTAAAACAATCTGATTTCAGACAAGGTACATCACTATAAAGTATTGTGACTTTGGCTCCTGTCCATGACCATATTAACTTGATACATGAACAACTACATGTACAATCAAACCTGTATATAAAGGGCACTGAATGGACCCTGAAAATGTGCCCTTTATACAGAGAAAACGAATCTGTCCTTCATAGACAATGATTTGTTATATACAGTATACAGGTGTCCTGTAAGGCAGGTTTTACTATATAAGTGACAATGTTTATCAAAGAGATTGGTTGTTTTGAAATTCAATCCTTTCATTTTGCTAGTGCTTTTATGTGTTTTATTTGTATGCTTTGCTATTGTTTGTATATTCAAGATTTGAAAGCTTGCTAGAGCTTGTGTTGTAGGTATATAAATACTAATTTATCAATCAGTGCTTAGAACATATACAAAAGTAGTTCTTTTTAAAGAAAAAAGTTCCTTTCAGTTTGTTGTATTTTGAAAAATATTAAATGTAATGGCAAAAATAAAACTGGTAATTGAAGGTCAATCAATATATAGTATAACTTCGCTGCCTCAAACTCGAAGGGACTGTCAAAATTTGTTCGAGCTATCTATCGGAAGTTCGAGCCACCGAGGCTCAGTAATTTCAGAGAGAAAAAAATCCGGTTTTGACCCGGGACAGTTTCATTACGCTATAACTAATGCACAGTTCCATGGACCTTTGTCGTAAAAAAAATATTTAATCCTTTAGAAAGTTCTCAAAGACTACGGCTACTGAATACCTCTTTGGTATCTTCAAACGTTCCTTAAAAACGTTTGTTCACTTTGTTCGTGATCTATTTTATATACAGGAAATACGAAGTCGGATATTAACAGTTGGATCGATATCCGTATAATGTTTGATAATTCGGATATATATTTTTGATGTCCAATTTTCAAATTTTAGCCAATGATCATTTTCTTTGTTTTTTAATTTGAATTTGAAGCAATTATATTTGTTTCTTGTGGTATTATATAGACATATAATCTCTGGTTAATGAGAATTTCACTACTAGTACATTTCTATTTTTTGGTATTTAGATGAACCTTGAGATCACGCAGTATGATATTATTTGATTCCAGCGACTATAAAACATTTAAAAAATAATAATAAAAAAAAAAAAAAACTCTCAATAATACTAATTCATGTAATAACAATTTTAAATATTGTTTTTATAAACTTTATTACGATTGTAAACATTTGATTGTTTTAATTATTGGTACAATCAGCGACATGTGTCTCAGGTTCAATAATCGTTCTTTCTTAATCGTAATTAAAACGGTTAATAATCAAACCACAGCTAAATTTAATGACTAATTAACACAAATTATGACAAGTTAATCACTCTACCAGTAATCGTTAAGTAAACAATTATCTGTCGGTAATCTGACATTTATCACACCTTGATGTAAGTGTATTCAACCGTAACACACACTTGTTAATTAAATTGCGATGTTCGAGTTTGGCATGGTAAAACTTGTGATTTTATTATTGATGGGACCATTTATTGAGTTTGACTGTTCGAGGTATCGGGTGTTCGAGCGAAAGGAGTTTTTTTTATTAAGAAATATAAGGAAAATTGACGGGACTTTCAAATCAGTTCGAGCCATCCATGGTGTTCAACCGATCCCAGTACAACTGAGTAAAGATTGACTGTATAAGGTTTATTTTGAGCCCAAATTTGGTTCGATTTAGTTATATCTTAATCCTTTATGGAGGTTCAGATGCATGACCTATAAATACTGAATTTCTGGGAATAACATTGCATCTCTAGAGTAGGGGATGTCCCAGAGCATGGATTTTAAACATCCCCCATAATATTCTGACAGAATGTAGAGGAATTGTGTACATTTCAGAAAATATATGGTGTTGGAAAGACTAAACTTCAAATAAAATTGTCAGGTACAGTCTAAAAACCATAAATTTAGTAAAAAAATCTTACAGAAATTAATTTGTGTTTTTACAACTTATACTTGTTTGTATGTTTCCAACTACAAATGAAACTTGTATTGAATTTATAACATTACACCAATAATGCATTTTTGCTATTGTGTAGCACCCAAATATTTGAATTGGAGATACTTTTTGTGCTTACCTAAGCTCTTTCAGAGATTCAGCTTGTTCTTGTAAAGTTTCAGCATTCTGTTTCATTAATTGGTCTATTTCTATACTGTCATCCTGTAGAATTTGGAAGCTACAGGAAAGAAATAATATATATTTAGATTGATGTAGATGGCACACACACACACCTTTTTAAGTTCTTTATTAAAATCGGTTCTCTAAATTGTAGTTTGTAAGCCTTATCTCAATAAAGAAATCTGATTCAATGGGGTGGGGGGTGGGTTTATGGTAATTAATGCCACTTTCAGCAATATTTCAGTTCAGTTATATCGTGGCGATCAGTTTTATTTGTGAAGGAAACCAGAGTAGCTGGAGAAAACCACCAACCTGTCGCAAGTCACTTCTGATTCAATGTATAATCCTATAAAAAGACAAGTAATAATAATGTTGACACATTTTCCCTTTTCCTCTCTTGTGCAATAAAAAAAAAATCACAGACAAGATTTATAAATAAAAATTATATATAAATTATTTTCTGATTTTTCTATTAGGGTGGTACCTAACACTATAGGGAGGTAACTCTATTCTATCTCCGGGATCAGTGAAATGTTCTAAAAGTTCGCTTCAATTTCAAGCGTTTAGCTGAGACAGATGTACAATGTTAACAAAACGGACGCTGTGCTAATAGGACCTAAGGATTGTTTTACATTTTTTAGTGTCTCTAATAAATAGTATTTACTGATAATACCTGGTATAAAAAAAAATATAACGATGGCTAGAGATAGGTGTCGCCGTGGTTACTTTATGGCAAACAAGA
>MJUT01004946.1:938526-949691 GCA_002080005.1 Gigantidas platifrons
AAAGCTATTATCAGTTAGTAACCTATAAATTGTATACATCACAAACCTTTGATAGTTAAAGCTATTATCAGTTAGTAACCTATAAATTGTATTGTATTCATACTCCACAGTTAAATAATACTGCTTAAAATTCTATTATATTTTAAGAATCTATGTTGGTAATACATCACATTGTATGAATCAGGGTCAGGTAAACCCTCATAATTCATTATCATGAGGTGGATAACCTTTTTATTCTATAGGCTTCTTTGTAGGCCTATGTATCTGAACAAAATTAACATCCAAATGTCAGTAGTTGTATTGACAAGTGAGTGTTTTGTTTGTGTGTGTGTGGGGGGGGGGGGGCTGTCATGGTCGTGATTGTATGGTTGTATGGTTGTTGGATTAAAAACTACCTGTGCAATCAGTGCCTTTCATAATTAAAGTTGTGAGTTTGAACCCCGTTCATGGTGAGGTGTACTCGATACAACATTATGTGATAAATTTTGTCAGTCACTTGCGACAGGTCGGTGGTTTTCTCCGGGTACTCCAGTTTCCTCCACCAATAACACTGAAATATAGTTGAAAAAGTGGCATTAAACATCATAAACCAAATCATCTGTTGATGATCATCTGTGATCGTATAGATTAACAAAACGTGTGCATTTTGACCTTCCTTGCTGCCTGATAAAAACTTTATTACATTATTATAAATGATCTATCACTTTTCAGATAAATGTTTCTCAATGGATACAAAGCAAAATACAACCTATTCATAATATGTATTATAGAATAAAAGACCTTTACACTACAACAAAATACTTACGCAATCTGTTTATTTGTAACTTGGTGCATTTTTGCTGTATTTTTCATACAATGATCATTCATTACAGATTCTAGTTGGACAATGAACTGTTGCATTCTGGTCCTGAAACAGGAAGTGAGTGAGTCAGTCAGTAATTGTTTTTAGCATCAAGTGAGCAATGTTTCAGCTATTATATGGTGAGAACAAGTTAATTGATGAGGTGATGATAATATCTGTTTTATATAATACCTACTCAGTTAGTTGGATTTTTATAGTGTTAGCTCACTAAGACAACAATCATGTAAGTAGACATGTCAATCCACGCAATTACATTATCCTGGCTCAGAGCCAACAAATCTTTACCTCTTACTCCTGTAATGCTTCATGCTTAGCAGAATAACACCAGATACCAAATCAAGTCTTTGGTTTGACCCCAACGAGGATTGAATCCACTTAAGGTGAGCATGCAATTGCAAATCATTACACCACATCAGTAACAGGAAATTATCACAAGGTCTATCAACTATAATTGGTGATATATGCCAATATTATTACCCTTTCAGAATTCTTTCAGTTATATGTTTTTCATGCAATTTCAAATAAATCTAAACTGACAGTAACATTATAACAGTAATCTTAAAGATAATTGGTCTGTTGCATTAATCTTTTAATATTTTGCTGCCAACGTTTAAGTTCAGGATACATCTAATACTAAGTATTTAAATAAAAACTTTGTTTCTGTCATTAAAGTATAACTACTTTGTTTCTGTCATTAAAGTATAACTACTTTGTTTCTGTCATTAAAGTATAACTACTTTGTTTCTGTCATTAAAGTATAACTACTTTGTTTCTGTCATTAAAGTATAACTACTTTGTTTCTGTCATTAAAGTATAACTATTTTGCTTCTGTCATTAAAGTATAACTACTCTTGCATTCTGAATATCAAAACAAAAAATCACAAAGAACCAAACAATGAAGTTATTCATGAATACATGTTAGTGAATTATCATCCTTGTTCAGTCTGAATGATTTATTTTCGTAATCAGGAATATAAGAGTAGCTATACTGTTTATTACATAGGTCTTATGTTTTTGTTTGCATTAATACGATGTTTAATAAAAACTAGTTTTTCATGTTAATAAAATGGAATAGTTCTGAAAATGATGTTCAGATTGACAGATTCAGTACACAAAATGAATTTGCCTCTCACCACTAAAGTTGTGAGTTCGAACCCCGCTCATGACGAGGGTTACTCGATACAATATTATGTGATAAAGTTTGTCAGTGACTTGCGACAGATTGGTGGTTTTCTCCGGTTATTCCGGTTTCCTCCCCCAATAAAACTGACTGCCACGATACAACTGAAATATTGTTGAAAGTTGTGTTAAACATCATAAACCAAACCACAATGAATTTTTCTTTCCAACGGCAACGTACCTGTCACTTCTATGACCGAATTCTTCTTCTGGTGACAGATATCTCTTCTTCCTATGATCAGCTAATGTTCTATAGATTTCATAGATTTTAGAATACAGATGAGATGACTTTTGTACACTGAAATATAAAAATAATAACTTACTTAGTTTGTTTGATTTCTCTAAAATACATAATAATCAGACCTCTGCAAGTATTCATGTCTAATATCTTTGAATCATACACTACTCCTGCTCAAACCTGTAGGCTTTATATATACCAACAAACTATACTTCAATACCCTAAGTAGTATCAGTTTTGACATAGCAGCAATGGCAATCATTTATGAAACTACAGAAAACATGGGGTTAAATGTTCAGTGTGAATATATCAACTTGGTTACATATACTTCAGGAATATAGCATATGAACTTGGCAAATCGGTCAATCATTGTCTCTGCTGTTTTGAAGTATAAAGTAAATAAACCATAACAGTAATTTTTGAGTCAGCAATGTGGGAAAGTTATGGTTATATATGTAAATATACTGATTATGTCTTGTTTAAAACTGAATACTCTCTTTTGAAGAATAGCCTTGATTGATTTTTGAAAAATTCTGTAGGAAATTCATTTCATAAAAAATAGCTAATACTTCAGGGACATTTTGATAAAATAAATGTTGTTATGCACAAATTTTCCTCAGAATCTCCCAAAGGCTAACATGTATAAACATGGGAAATTTTAATTGACAATATATATGATCAACAAATGTATGATTCTATACCTTGTTATCTACTAACAAAATAAAAATTCTTAAGACATGGTCCAGCATCATATTATCAAGACAAAACAAAACTTCTTAAGACATGGCCCAGCTTTATATTGTCAAAACAAAACTCTATAATAATGAAATACAAACCATCTATCTTCCTTCATACATCCAACACAGCTAGTAATGGCCTCTCGTTCTTGTTCATTCACTTTCTCGACCAATACACTCATGTAAACTTTGATCTCCTCTGTTCTATTTTCTGCCTATAATGAATTTAAACAACATGATTCAATAACTTTGGGATAATGTATATAATAATTTGAACTACTTATCAAATAGCTAGTGGTATCAGTAAGGAGGTTTAGGTGGTCAAGTGCTTTTGATAGTTGATTTCTTACCACAAGCCTAACATCACTAACGTGGGTTTGCACCCTTACTACAAAGATGCATACCCAAGGTCAGGGTTTGCATCCCAACTACAAAGACACATACCCAAGGCCAGGGTTTGTACCCTTACTATAAAGACACATACCCAAGGCAAGGGTTTGCATCCCAACTACAAAGACGCATACCCAAGGCCAGGGTTTGCATCCCAAATACAAAGACGCATACCCAAGGCCAGGGTTTGTACCCTTACTATAAAGACGCATACCCAAGGCCAGGGTTTGCATCCCAACTACAAAGAAGCATACCCAAGGCCAGGGTTTGCATCCCAACTACAAAGACGCATACCCAAGGCCAGGGTTTGCACCCCAACTACAAAGACGCATACCCAAGGCCAGGGTTCGCACCCTTTCTACAAAGACGTATACCCAAGGCCGGGGTTTGCACCCCAACTACAAAGACGCATACCCAAGGCCAGGGTTTGCATCCTTACTACAAAGAAGCATACCCAAGGCCAGGGTTTGCACCCTTACTACAAAGACGCATACCCAAGGCCAGGGTTTGCATCCCAACTACAAAGACGCACTACAAAGACGCATACCCAAGGCCAGGGTTTGCATCCCAACTACAAAGACGCATACCCAAGGTCAGGGTTTGCACCCCAACTACAAAGACACATACCCAAGGCCAGGGTTCGCACCCTTTCTACAAAGAAGATGCATACCCAAGGCCAGGGTTTGCACCCCAACTACAAAGACGCATACCCAAGGCCAGGGTTCGCACCCTTTCTACAAAGAAGACGCATACCCAAGGCCGGGGTTTTCACCTGTCTGTTCCTTGTGTCTGACCAAACTGTCCTCCATCATTATCAGTAAGTCTAGAAATCACAATATTACTTGAAAATCTTCAGCTAAAATCTTATATAAATGTACAACAGTTCCACACAAAACAATGTCACAACTTTGCTTCATATGAAGTGTAAATCAAAATCAAATATTTTATTAAGTGAATTTGAAATAAATACAGAGGACAATGTTGATAATCATTGTCATGGCAATTCAACTGAATCTTATCGTTCATGAGATAATTTATTTATCTTATATTGTGTTTTCCTGGGAGATTGGTCTCTAAGTGTTGCTGCCATGACAACCTAACTGAATCTTATCGTTCATGAGATAATTTAGTTATCTTATATTGTGTTTCCCTGTGTGATTGGTCTCTAAATGTTGCTACATTGGCAACCTAACTGAATCTTATCGTTCATGAGATAATTTATTTACCTTATACTGTGTTTCCCTTGGTGATTGGTCTCTTAGTGTTGCTGCCATTTCATCTACATATTTCCTAGCAATCATTCGTCTATCTTCTGGGGTAAAGCTTACAATGCTGACTAAAATGTCATGAGTGACAGAAAATATTTGAAAAAAAGATTCAGTTCTCTTCTTTGTTTCATCTAAAAGCTTACACATCTCTGGTACGCAGTTGTTTATCCTTCTTGTTATTCTTTGGATGTATTCTCTGTAATTGATAATAAAAATTTGCTTAAAATTATCTAAAAAAAACATTACATACATATATACAAATATCTATCATCTAATTTTCATGATTTAAGGATGTAAAATGTGGTAAAGAAGGTCAAAATTCTCAAATTATTATTTTAAAACTGTTAGGAATTATATTAAACATTTAAAATCTGTCTTACTTCCATAGTGGTGAATGTCTTTGACTTCCAAACATAAGCATAAGATCACTGGCATGGGTTTATGTCCAGAAAACAACATCTAGTGTTAAAGATTCCATATACCTACCCATGGCTGGGGTTTCATCAGTTATTTTGTTATAGCTGTCCAGGTAGTTGAATATTCAGATGAAAAATTGATGAAAGTGATGATTACAATAAACAACTTCCAAACTCTTCCATGTACAGTGTTTTAAGACCCAATATAAACTGTTGTCCTGGAGGATTATCTAACTCCATTGCTATTTTTTCTTGAAAAGCTGCATATGTTTGCAAATAAGATTTTGAAGTGAATAATTTATTAATTTACAAAATTTTGAAGGAATGGGAAAATAAACTAGTTTTTGTTCTATGTATTGCACAGTAAAAACCATTTTTGTCACATATTCTACCAATGAACTGTAAACAGTTTTAGCTGTATACAACTGATACAGTAAAACAGAATAAAAATGAACTGGATTTTCAACTAGTTTCCCACAGCTCAATAGGTAACATGTGAGAGGGGTACCAGAACAAGCAATAATTCTGTCAGTGACAGTTTATAACATAAAATTCTTCCAGTCAATGCAATTTGACTGCTCTAATAGAACAAGTGCAGGATAAAAAAAAATATTGACCTGAGACATCTCTCTGCTTGCTGCATCAATTCTTGAAGAACAATAAGATCTTTAACTTGAAGTTCTATTAGATAAGACACTGCTGCTGACTTGTGTCCAATGTGGCTGTCTTTGTCCAGAACTTTGTTTTCTAATGGTAACTGGTCAGGAAAACTGGTATACTGAGCTATAAAGCATTAAAATAAGACATGGAATCAAAACCTTAAAATGTTTCCTCATGTTTAATTAATTAAGTACATTTTGTATATCAGTCATTAGTATTTTTTGTTTCATTGGAAAAAATTAGTATAATTATAACCAAGTACTTTTTGTCATGATTGACAAAACAAAGTTGTTGTTGTTGTTATATATTCTAAAATTTATTATAATAGTTTGTTTTGTGTTTGAAGAAAAGTAATATTAACGGATATCATTGGAAAAAATTAGTATAATTATAACCGAGTACTTTTTGTAAAAACATTATTATAAAATACAAAAAGTACCACAAAAACTATACACAAATTTACTTCTTGTATAATTTTATTAAAACCATCTGTTACATATTCTAAGCTTCAATTCCATGACACAACTCAGATGTATATTAATATATCTGTCACCTTTTCAAAACTGTGGCTAAATTTTGACCAATGACATTTGCAGCTAATTTTAATCAGATTGATGTTTAATGTTTTAAGAAAATAAATGAAACAAGTTATCTCCCATTACAAAGCTTAGCAAGGGGAGATAATAAAATAATGTTGGAAGTATATATATATCTAGATACATGTATATACATTTGTATATATACAGGCCTCTACATTAACATATTTTTTAACTTGTCCCTTCGGACAACTAACTAAGAAAGTACTTGTCCGACTCAATCTTTTAGTTGTCCAAAAAAATTAATAAAAATTACAAAAACTAGAGAATAATTATCAGCAATTTGTGTAAAATGTTTTGGTTATTGTCTCACAAACATTATCACATCCTGTCATTATTAGTAACGGTACTAACAAAAATTATGATTATGACATCTATAATCAACAAATTAACATACACTTAGACATAAGTCTTAAAGTCATTGGTATCGAACGATGCCATCACAGTATGAGTCATCTTCGCTAGCCAAGGAGAGGAGCGGATCATAACCCTTAGCTAGTGAAGATGGGTACGAGTGTCTAATTGTCAATTTCTAAGTTTGGTTCTCGAATAGCAGGCCCATCTAAGTGGTAATCGTATAATGTGGATTGAATCCAGGATGCTTTGAACGTCGTCGTTCGCCGTCTATTGAATGCAGATTGTGTATCAAAATCAGCTACTGAATGTCCCTCAATGGAAATTAACATCAGACGCCTTAACATTTCTGGTTGAATTGATCTCCGCCGCTTGTTGTAAATCCATACTTTCTAAGATCAGGGGATATAGATCCATGTTGATGGACATTTTATTTATGTTTCATGGGAATTATTGTGTAGGGGAAGGAAACACTATAAACAAATCAATTTCTATTTCACTATGATTACTTAATGCCAGTTGTCGTTTAATCAAATCACTGAATAGATACGGATCCAGTACATGTTTGGAATATCTCTTGGTTCACCGTTATAATTAGCGATAGTGTACTTCAATGGAAACCAATATTTTTAAACACATTAAAATAATTATTTTGAAGTTTATGTCTGTAAAAATGACAAAGCAACACATTTTTATCAT
The DNA here is from genome assembly GCA_002080005.1 of Gigantidas platifrons. Lineage (NCBI taxonomy): Eukaryota > Metazoa > Mollusca > Bivalvia > Mytilida > Modiolidae > Gigantidas > Gigantidas platifrons. The sequence continues at coordinate 945,926 of MJUT01004946.1, forward strand.
AGAAAATAAACTTCAAAAAGGTAGGACAGTCATGTTTTTACTTGTCCAGTCGGACAACCGTGATCTACTTGTCCGAAGTTTTCACTGGTACCGGACAATCGGACAAACATTAATGTCGAGGCCTGATATATAAGGGTTAGGTTGTGGTGTTTAATGCCACTTTCAACAATATTCCAATTATATCATCGTGGTCAGTCTTATTGTTGGAAGAAATCAGAGTACAAGGAGAAACCCACTGACCTGCCGCAAGCCACTAACAAACTTTATAACATAATGTTGTATCGAATACACATCTCCATGAGCAGGATTTGAACTCACAACATTGGTGGTGAAAGGTACTGATTTCATAGGCAGTTTTAAATCCAACTACCATATGATCATGACCACGACAGCCCACTGTATATATATTCCTCATAGAGTAATATACATTCAATTAAAATATATGATAATACAGGGATTCAGCCAGGATTTTGAGATCATAAATCAATTTTGCGGATCAGATTTTTTTTATTTAATCATGAATAAACATAATATAATGAGCTTAAACTCATAATCAGTTACTTTGCCTTATTGGTTAGTAATGGAGATTGAAAAGATATGAAAAACCTCATAGGATGGGAACATACTTCTGCAAATTAGCAACCAACTGATAAAACATAACATTACCCACGATTTTGATCTAATACCACACAAATTGTAACCCCCCCCCCTTTTTGACATTTTACTGTGGTTTGGTCTAATACCACACAAATTGTAATAAACCCCTTCCCCACCCTTTTTGAAATGTTACTGTGCCAGTTACTAATACCACAACAATTGTAATAACTGTTCTCTGCCAGTTTGCCCAATGGCCCAACTTCTATAGATTCTTTGTACAGAAGGTAATGAGAATATAGAACAAACGTCAAAAACTGAAGCAAGTTGTAAAATAAATTATTCTTTCTCAGACCTCATAATCAAATTGCAACAATTGGAATAGAAATACTGTAGTTATTTTTTTTTTAATTGCAGACACGTGTCTGTTTGTAAATAGTTCTATAAATAGAACGCAATTGTTTCCCGGATGCAGATCGATAACAATCTGGGTTGTGAACTCCTGTTGTTGCACCATTTTTATTTTTTAAGTTTCTTTAAACCAAAGTTTATAACTTTTTGAGAAAATCACTTTCAAAATACTTAATGGATATGATAGATTTCAATAAACATGATATCGACAATTTCATAAATGAAACGTGACAAAAATTGTTCGTTATGGCGGACATTGTGACGAATCGTGCTATGAATGACGATTACAAAAATGTCCACTTTAAATATCATATTAAATATGATACATACTGTGGCATTTTGAGTACATGTCATAACTTAAAAAAAAATCATTATCGTTGATTGAATTCTTTGTTGGGATCATTATCTTTAACCAGGTAAATCAAGCCAGGTTAGATAACAGATAATGCAATCAAAACATAAATTCTATAATTCGTTGATTGGCATGTAATAAAATTGTCATTGTAGTGACTAATTAGTTTTATTGTCATTGTAGTGACTAATTAGTTTTAATCAGCAAATGAAGAAGAAGAATGAATTTTTACAAACATTTTTCTACGATTTTTTGAAAATTCAAGTGACGAATTGGGTACGGGAAATACTCGTCACTTTTGAAAATCAATCATCAATGACGAAAGTGACGAGCGCTAGCTGAATCACTGTAATATTTTGTACTGTGTTTGAAGAAAAGTAATACTAACGGATATCAGGAATCAATATTTTCTTGACGTCTATTCTTTCTTTGTTATATAGAAACAACTGTCCATGTAGAATAGACGTGGGATAATTCTGTACTTCACAGGTAATATCATTAATTATTTCCTCTAATTCTCGATTCTGAAATAATATCAACTGTTGTCCTGAAGGAATGTCCGACTCCATTGCTATTTTTTCTTGAAAAGCTGCATACCTATGAAAATAAAATATTTTATCATTGTTTTAAAAGTAACACTGATTTTTAAGAATGAAAATCTATATAAAAAAAATGATATGAAAGTCAAGTATTTATACTTAAACTTCATACGGTCAAACAAAAAGTGACTGTATAAGACAGTTGACAACTTGATCAGGAGGGTTGACCATTTACAGCAAATGACATGTAATTAAAATAATTTTATAGTCACTGATGTTTTCTTTGTGTCTTTTAGTCACTAGTTGTCTTTCTAAGGATAAAATAAATGTCTGATTCCTGCCACTTTGTGAATGACGATGCTACCTTGTTTGTATGTAAATTGTCTTTTACTGACATAGCCATTTGTCTTTTACTTAATAAGTTGATTTATTACTGTTCACACTGATAGAAAACCATTAGTGAAAGATATTGTGGCTATCATGTTCAGGCCTTTTGGTTTACTGCTTCCAAACACTTTTAAATTATTTGACTTTCCAATATTTTGATATTGAGTGTACCTGATGAAGGTTATTCCAGAAAAATGTTGTGCACAGTAAATTTGATATCTACGTTTTTATTATATATGCTCTTCATTATATGAATGTTCCTTACAACAAAATGACTGGTGCTTAGTAAGTCAAACATTAAACTAATTAATTAATTAATTGTTGACAAATATGACAAACTGGAACAAGAGCAACGCAAAGCGTGGCGTATCCCCTCACCTAAAAATTTGACCCAGTGACCTTGACCTATGACCTTGAAAATCAATAGGGTTCCAGATTCTCTTAAGGACTAAGTATGTACCAAGTTTGGTCAAAATACATTGAAGGATGTTGATTCTAGACGGTTCACAAGGATGTTACGGAAGGACGGACAGTAGCATTACTATATCCCTTCGCAACTTCGTTGGCGAGGGGATAAAAATATGGAGAGTTGGGTATGACAAAAAATATCTTTTCTAGTGACTGCAACATTGCCTCTACTATTTTTAGAAATCTACAAAAGCTTTTCTAGTGACTACAACATTGCCTCTACTATTTCTAGTGACTACAACATTGCCTCTACTATTTTTAGAAATCTACAAAAGCTTTTCTAGTGACTACAACATTGCCTCTACTATTTTTAGAAATCTACAAAAGCTTTTCTAGTGACTACAACATTGCCTCTACTATTTTTAGAAATCTACAAAAGTAGTTTTTAACATACAAGAATCAGGACACTCTTTAGAAAAGAGTACTTGCTATGGTCTATGGTCAGGCTTTCAAATAAAGGTATCAGTATGTTATATTTTTTGTGATAATTTGTATTTATAATCTTACCTGTCATTTTTCTCCACATATACTTTAAGATTGGATCCAACACTACAGTCATACAATCTAACAGGTATCATATCTTTTATCTTAAATACTTCTCCAAAAAAACTTTCAAAAGTCCATCTTTTCTTTTTGTCACTTTCCATCATGTTTGCAAGCATCGGTACAACCAGACATTTTAAACCCCTGTAAAAGTTTTGAAAACAAATTGTCGGTATTAATTTTTTTCTAAAATCAATAATAAACATATAAATTGTTTCTTGTACTTTCATGTCTTATAATTTCAAAAGGAAATAAAAGAACCGCCTAGCGCATTAATACGTGACGTATCCCCCGCACTTGCATAATATTTAGTTTTATATATTTATAGAAAGCAGCCTTGCAGTCTTAATTCATAACATACTTACAAGCCACATGCAAAGATTATTCAAATCTATCCATGTTTACTAAAGTTATCACATAAACAAGACACAATTCTCAAAATTGGTGATTTTTCAACCAAAAACTAACATTT
>MJUT01004946.1:977182-991407 GCA_002080005.1 Gigantidas platifrons
AATTGGGCCCAAACTATGGTGGAATGGTCTTCAGATGGTCCTCTTTGAGAAATGTGTCCGATGACCCCTGCTGCCAACCAAGATTTCCGTCATTACTAAAAATAGAAAATTTGGCAAAAAATCACTTAAAAATGATCTCCTCTGAAACCGCTGGGTCAAATGGGCCCAAACTATGGTGAAATGGTCTTTAGATGGTCTACCTTCAGAATTATATCCGACAACCCCTCCCGCCAAAGAAGATGGCGGCCATTGCTAAAAATAGAAGATTCGCCAAAATTCACTTAAAAATTATCTCCTCTGAAACTGCTGGGCCAACTTTGAGCCAGGTGAGCGATTACAGGCTCCTAGGAGCCTCTAGTATAAAAAAAAATATACCACAAAATGTTTACTTCAAAACAGACTTGTTTTAACAAACAATGTTCAGAAAAATATTAATATATACAGTTAATTTGCATTACTAAAACGAGAAATGGAAAATTGGTAGCCCTTGGTTGAAAGCACCCACTGCAGGAAAAGCTTGATATTTTTTCAGTCCTGTGAAATTCTTTATTGAGCTTACTGATATTGCAGCTCTCCACAGTTGTTGATGGATATTAAAAAAACAATGTTTTCTGGAGCCTACGGGGCGCTTTGCCCCCTGGACCCCCTACAAGGGCACTGCCTTTGACCTGTTGGTAGCCTTTAGCGGCCCCCAAACCCCCGGCCGAAAACTGTCGGCGCATTTCTCCACCTACTTTTTGGAAATAGCCTGCTACTTTTAAATTTATTGAAAGCCCTGTGTAGACGTTTAATATTAATGCTGTAAAGCTGCCTCAGATGTATAATGTCAAATGGTTATTATTAACGTGGATTTGATCACTTGTGGAATCAAACCAAAGTAAAATGGTTGATTCTAAACATCTAGCATGAAGACACAAGATAAGAGCAAAGATTTGTTGACTTGAAATTTAGCTAAAACTCACACAATTGGATGTGCTTCGAACAAAAGTTGGAACCCAATCTGTTTTTTTAAATTATAAACAGTTTGACCGTCTACATCTTCCTAGGGGTTTTCCAAATTCCTTTGTTATTATACGAGTTCTGTTTTAATTGTTTTAGTACCTTTAAATAATCGTAGTGACCTTTCTTTAAAGCTATAAGATGCTGCCAAGATTTCCACATATAACTTGCTCATATTCATTTTTACTCCTCATCAAAGATGATAAATAACAATGTGAACTTTGAAGGTACCGTATATGATGATGATGGTTATAATTTACTACAAGATGCTGTATGAATGTACAATCTATTTCTTTGTAGTTAAAAGACGATGACAACAAATTGACAGTCTCAAAGACAGCTGTAGATGGCCATGGGTAAGTTCAATGATAAACAATATTATAAATAGGTGCTATACCAAAGAACAAAATGTTCAAATTATGATGTTTAAGGAATAACGATGTAATATTTGAATAGTTGATCATGATGGTTGCAAATGCAATTTTACCTGGCGACTGATCGCTTCTTTATTTTGTAATCAGGGTTCGATGTAACCGCTAGCCCGTGGCCAGTATATTTACGGTCGGGGCAGTCAAACAGACCAAAAATCGGCCCACTAGGCCATTTGATATTCTCGGGCCACTAGGGCCAGCAACTTTCGTTTCTTCTAACGGTAGATTTTTCGTACTTCCGTGTCATTCAGTATCGACTGCTAACAAGGACTTTAAAATAGAATATTAATAAAGTCCTTGCTGATAAGTATAGCAGTCAATCACATTATTTGGTAAAAATTGTTGATTTACGTTCCGCTGATTCATTGCCGTTGGATCTCGTCTATTCGGAATTCGTTGTGAAAAACATGGCAGGACCCAGTTAAGGAAAAATACCATCATGGATTGTTTCTTAACAAATTAAAAAAAAAATGTAAAGTTGAAATTACAAATAACGAAAAAAGTAAAGCGTATGAAACGGAAAAAAGAAAACATGTATTTATTCCGTTTGTACTAAATTTGATAAAACCAGCACTTTCATTGCCGGATGCAAAAACTATAAAAGGGATAGTATAAAAAAAAACTTTCATATCGGTCCACTTAAAAAAAAAAGTGGACCGATACTTCTCAAGCCAGGGGAATTTAGAAGGGGCCAGTTGTTCAAAAATTTTACTGTCCCGAATGGCCAGTAAAAAAAAATTCTTAAGTCGACCCCTGTTAATGATCCTCATCCAATTGTAATTTTATATTGCTTAACAACACAGAAAAAAATTAATTGATTTGTTAGCATGCTGACAGGTATAAATATTTAGAATTCCACACAAATCAACAAAACAAAACAACCACCTCCCACCAGAAAATAAAAAGACCAAACATACCTTTAAGCAAATTTGGCAGAAGAAGACATGACAAACAGTATATAAATGGTCCTATTTTCAGACCAATCAGGTAATTAGGAAAGATAATAGTTGTGAGTTGAGGAATACATTATTTAAAAGATAATAACCATGGTAGCATACAAATGTAGTACACCACAGAAGTTTGTTTTTCAGAGACATAGAGTTTTGGAGAATCAACTTGGCATCCAGTCTTGAACCAGGGAAATCTGTTCATGTGGATGTTGAGAGTGTATATGCCCATGCTCTAGCACCATTCCCCACTAAAATTAAACAGGCAGAAAAACAGCTGGTTGTTTTTAATGGTAATGTCTACGTATACTCACCTTACAAGATAACAACCCAGACAACTACTGTAACTTTGTCATCATCATCTGTAGAATCCTATAGTAAATCACCTAAACCTGTTGCACAGAGTGACAAGACCATTACATATGGACCATACGAAGCAAGAGAACCATTCACAGAGGTAACTACTGTTTCTATATTAATAAGATGTGTTCCTATCAAAGTCTCAACATCCTCGGAATTGCTTTTCTGCATTTGTGTCTATTTGTTAAGATGATTTTCAATTTCATACATCCTCCTCTCCAGTTTTCCTTGTTGGTAGGGATGCAAGTAGCTTTCATAGCTTAGGGGCCATGTTGGTCCCTGAAGTGAGAAAAACGATGGTTTTTAGAAGAAGTAATTTGTATGTCAGCAATCAATATTTATATCAAATAAAGTTTGAAGAACTGTCAAACAAGATCATTACGTCATACAGTTGTACTTTCTTTCTTTTTTTTGGGAAGGAATATATGACTCTCAGAAAATGACATTATGCTAAATACCAAGTTTTCTTAAGGTTATAATTGCCACCACTTAATTGAGTTGGTGGAGTCTGGCCTAAAACCTCATGCTGAAAAAAATTACTAAATCTTTCAACTTGTCACTATCTAAGATTGTGTTTATACCATACAATATATATCCCTCAATCAAACGTTTTAGTGACGGGGCCAAAAAAAATTTAATTTTACATGAACTTGGCTCAAAAACCCGTAAGAAAAGCAGACATATATTTTTGAAATTGAAATGTAACTTGTTCCTGGCTTCCTGCCATGATATAGTTGAAACATTGCTTTATTTGCAAAAAAAACAACAATTGCTCACTTAATGCAAAACAACTATTTCATTTAAAAGACTTTGTTTACTTGTAGGCAGAGTTACGTGTCCATGCAGAAAACAGCAGTCCATTTTTAACGGTAACACACCTAGAAAGGGTAATTGAAGTGTCTCACTGGGGAAATATCGCTGTGGAAGAAAATGTACAAATGCGACACTCTGGTGCTGAACTTAATGGACCCTTCTCACGCTATGATTACCAAAGAACACAGGATGCTGGAGCTTCCATCAAGTCTTTCAAGGTATCAAATAGAAATGTGCTTTACAATCTGTTACATACATCTCAATAAACAGTGTATTCCAGGGACAGAAATTAACTTTTATAGGCAGTAGCCATCTGGGCCCCTAAATTTAAAAAACTGGTAGCCCAGGTATCACCGGTGAGGACCACAAAGCGGTCCGAACATGTTAATGGGGTTTGGGGTCATGCCCCCCCCNNNNCCCCCCCCCCCCCAAGAAAATTTTGAATTTTTTAAAGGCAAATCTTGCATTCTGAGCATATTTGAAGAAGGTAGAACTAGCTTAAAAAGAGAGCATGTGCTTCTGAATACTGTCTAATTTATAAGAGACACAACCACTGATAAATTGGTTCATGACAGTCTTGTTGCCGTGAGCTTGACAAGTCTGGCATACCATACCATCGTCCGTGAGTTTAAGCTACGGTCTATCTTTTTCCCATTCTGTAGAATAACTCCTCACCCATTTAGAAGACTCATATTCACTGTAGTATAGAGTTTTTATCATCAGTTTTTCTTTTTTTAATATGATGATTCACACCTTTGATAAAGTTCCACATTTTGATGAAACTTTCCGGGAAAATCCCATATATGGTACATTTAATTTATACTTACCTTACACTTTTTTCAGTGCTTGTGTCTTATTTATATAAATTAGGCAATATTTAGAGGAGGGAAATCCAGAAGAGACTATGGAAAAGCTAGCTGCAGTTGTGAATTTCATCGATGCAACAGGTCGCTTTGAATAACCTCAACCTCGATCAAAGTACAACTGAAAAACATGTAGCGCATTCAAGTACCTAGAGTATAGTACGTAGTGACAATATTCCACACAAGAGATAGTTTAACAGCACCAAGAGACAACTTTGTGCCATAGGTTGAGGATTGAGGAGAAGTACCTGTTTTGTATAACACCCAGAATTAAAGGCCTTCTTTCAATGAAACTTTGAAAAATTGGTCAAGAAATTTAAGAAATGAAATCATCACTTTACTAGTTTCCGTACTGGTTCCCGGGAATTATTACGCAAATTTACAGTAGACAAGAAGTAGAAAGAACCAGTGAAATGTTTGTTATATTTTTCATGTGGTCGTATTGTAAACAACTCGCTTCAAACGTCAAACTTGCGACAGGGAAATATAAAATTATTAGTCGCCAGCTGGGCTCCTTTGAGGTATTATTTTAATCGCCCAGCTGAAGTTTCAGTCGCCATGAGCGAGTGGGCGACCTTTAATTTCTGTCCCTGTATTCATGTTTTTGTTTTGTATTGCTCTCCATGACAATATGTTTATACCATGAATTGTCCCATTTTAACAAAATATACGAGTGAATTATTAGATATATTTAAAAATAAAGAAAGCAAATCCAAACTTTAAAGACAGTGAATCTGGCTTCTGTACATATAGAAATATATAAAATGAATATTGCATTGGTAAATATTAATAATAGCACAGACGACTGTGAAGTTATGAGAATGATAAGGTATTTCTCTTGCATGAAATCAATGTCACAATCGAAAATATCATTGAGCGTTAGAAATTGAAAAACAAGTTCCTGTTTTAAATGTTTTATTAGTGTAAACTCTATGCAATAAACAGTATAACTACTCTTGTGTTCTAATTATCAAAAATAGATCACTTGTAACTGAACAACCATGATGATTACCTCATGCAGTTATGAGTAACAGGTATTTTTGAATTACTGTGTTGTTCTGACAGTTATTAATGATTTTTTTTATTGATATTTGAAGTGCAAGTGTAGACTATAAGTGCGGTAATTACAAATTTTATTATTTTCAATACATATTTTATAGACTGTTTTACCATCATCAGCAAAAGATGTTTACTACAGGGATGAGATAGGTAATATCTCAACCAGTCATTTAAAGGAACTCGATGATTTGGTAGAAGTTGAACTCCGTCCTAGATTTCCTCTATTTGGGGGTTGGAAAACACAATATCTTCTTGGATATAATGTTCCAAGTTACCAGTATCTGTATAATGAAGGTAATTATATGAAATAGAAAGTGCTGTGTTTTAATTGCATAGAATCCAGTCAAACTTCTTAATAAAGGGGTTAGGATTATGGTGTTTAACGCTACTTTCAACAATATTTCAGTTATATATTGTGGCAGTCAGTTTTATTGGTGGAGGAAACAGGAGAAAACCACAGACCTGCCACAAGTCACTGACATACATTATCACATAAAGTTGTATCAAGTACACAGAGAAAACCACAGACCTGCCACAAGTCACTGACATACATTATCACATAAAGTTGTATCAAGTACACCTCACCATGAGCTGGATTCAAACTCACAACTTTAGTGGTTATAGGTACTGATTGCTACAGGTAGTTGTAAATCTAACTACCATATGATCACGACTACAATGGCCCTTCATTGATAAAGCTAAATTTTTAGCTCACCTGACCCGAAGGGTCATGTGAGCTATTGCCATCACTTGGTGTCCGTCCGTAAACATTTCAATCTTCTTCTAGAGAACCACTGAAGCAAATGGGACCAAACGTGGCAGGAATATTCATTTGCATGGTCTAACCAAGTGTGCTTACTTTCGTTACGATCGGTTATCCAACATGGCTGCCAGGGGTCATAAAAGCCTCTGATTGGCTCAAATTTTTAATGATCTTCTTCTCCGATACTACATGGAGAATGGAATTGAAAATTGTCATGAATGATCATTGCAAGCTGCTAACCAAGTGTTGTTACTTTTTGGACCGATTGAAAATCCAAGATGGCCACCAGCGGGGGACATAATTTAACATAGTGATCCTATGGGAAATATGTAAAACAAACTTCTTCTTAAGAACTACTGAATGGATTGGAACCATACTTGGCAGAAATGTTCCTTTCTAGGTCCTGATCAAGTTTTGTTACTTTTTGTTCTGATCGGTCATCCAACATGGCTGCCAGTGCCCATAAAACCCTCTGATTGGCCGAAATTTCAAAGATTTTCTTCTCAGATACTACATGGAGGATGGAATTGTAAGTTGTCAAGAATGATCATTGCAAGATGCTAACCAAGTGTTGTTACTTTTTTGGCTGATCGAAAATCCAAGATGACTGCCAACGGCAAGTCATAGTTTAATGTATGACCCTATGGGAAATATGATAAAAAAAAATTCTCAAGAACTACTGAAGGGATTATTGGAACCATACTTGACAGAAATGTTCCTTACAAGGTCCTAATCAAATGTTGTTAATTTTTGTTCTGATCGGCCATCCAGCATGACTGCCACAATGAACCCAGGTGAGCGATTACAGGCTCCTGGGAGCCTCTAGTTTCAGAAACAATTATGAACAGTTTGATGCAATAATGTTTAGGACCATTGATCTAATTAATAAATTTGTTTACATGTTAAATAGATACAATGTTCTAACAACAATGTAATTGATGAAGATATTATATATATACAGATATTGTTAGTTTATTGAAATTTGAAATTTCCAGTACAGTAATTTTCAGAGTTTTTTTTTCACTTGAGAATTGATTGAACTTAACAAAATTTATGACATTTTTCTTATAACGTACTGATACACCTCTTGTTTACTTTCCATTAATTATTTTTTAGTTTACACTTGGCCTTTCGAGTTATATCATTTTTCAACTTTAATCTTTATATATCAGTATCAGAGGGGGAACAGGTGACTCATGTCTTCTCAAAGATATTTTATATTATAATTTTGATAACATCTGGGTTAAACAGGTTAGTTTGTCATAATCATTGTTGTTTTTTTTTATTTCTTCAGGAAACCAGTTTGCTTTAAAAATGAGATTTGTTGATCATATATTTGATGATGTTGTAATTGATGAAATGACAATTAAAATTATTCTCCCAGAGGGGTCAAAGTAAGTTGTAGTGCTATTTCATGATACTAAACTTATAACATTAAAAATGTGTAAAAGATCAGGTCATTTGAATACTGTGAATATGTTTGATTTATTCATCCATTTAAGACAGAAATTTGCTTATAGGTGTCAAACCAGTAATTCAACCAATCAGAGCTAAGAACATATACAAAAGTAGTCCCTTTTAAAAAAAGTTCCTTTCACTTTGTTGTATTGTGACAAATACTGAATGGAATGGAATAATTAAAATTGATAATTGAAGTTAAATATATAATGATTATTTTGAGCCCAAATTTGATGCATTTAGTTGTATTTTAATACCTCTATGGAGGATTTGATGCATGACCTATATATATTGAATTTCCCGGGGATGACTGAGCTATTTTTAGCGTAGGTGTTTTCCATAACCTGGCATTTCGCTGCAAGGCTTTAAACATGCCCTGATATTTTGACAGAACGTAGAGGAATCATGTACGTTTCAGAAAATATATGGTCTTAGAAAGGTTAAACTTAAGATAAAATAGCCAGGCAGGCTCGAAAAAACACAAATTTAGTAGAAAATGTTAAAGAAATTAATTATAGGTTTCACACCTATATACCATTTATTGATTTTATAATAGACCATTTGCACATTTACGACTCTAAAATTATGTTTTACAAAAGTTATTTTCCTCTAAGTTGGACAGAAGAATCCCATTTTATGCAAAATTCAGAGGAAATAACAACATGTTTTTACTTTAATTTATGTAAAGTTGTAGCAACTCATGAATTTTCTATTTGCTAATTTCAGGAATACAAAACTTGTTACTCCTTTTACTGTAAAGAAAGACAAGAATACACTCCATTATACCTATCTGGATACTATTGGAAGACCTGTAATTGTAGCTCATAAAACAAACCTAGTTGATGCTCATATTCAAGATTTTGAGGTAAGGGATGTCATATAGCTAGTGGGTTGTTTACGGTGCTTTTTATTTCAAAGGATAAGGAAATACATGAAATATAAAATAAAAAAAATTTACATAAAAAACGTCGGAACAGTTCCAAATTCTGATCGTAAAATCATAGAAACAAAGGCAAATACACTTGGTATAAAATAAAAAGTGGTGAGGTTAAACTAGTTTTATGGTCCAAACCTCTTCTCTTAGTGAATGATACCATGGGTTTTCCTCATGTCAGTAAAATGCTGACCTCACATATACCTTAGTTAGCAACATAGTTGTAAAGAACGACGAGAACTAATCTTTATACATAACATATTTATTAACGTGACGCAGACGATGTCATATGTATAATACTAGTTCTATAAAAGAAAGCCAATAACCATTGCCATCATTTGAATGATAGATGGTACACAAGGCCATAAGCAGACATTAAAGGGAACTAGTGGTCAACTTTGAACCAAAATCTAATTGCCAATACCAGCTCTCATCATCTGTTTGTATGCAAGTGACACACTGATTTTCAACAAGGTGTTGATGTCTTCTGAAAAAACTTTTTGAAAGATAAGATGAGAAGATTTTATTTGTGTGCACAAATATTGAATATTGAAATAATGTAGAAAATTACTAGCTTATATTTTTATATGTTGTTCAAAATATAAAATTAGGAATATATTTTTAATCATAAAGATTATGTTATGAAATTTCATAGTAAAGTTATTTGTTTTGCAGCTATGGTATACATTCGAGAAGTATCTACTACTACAAGAACCATTGTTGGTTGTAGGAGCATTTTATCTACTCTTCTTGTTAGTCATCATATATGTACGATTGGACTTCTCAATTACAAAGGTAAAATACTGACACATTTTCAGTAAAATTGTCATAATTTATTTTCATGTTCTCTTGATTTATTATGTCATTTGAAACAATGCATCTTGGTTGAATAAAATAACAATTATTGGTTCATGCTTTTGTATAAAAATCTGACCAACCTTATGGTATTCACTGGGGCTTTTAAATCATATTTATTTTAGAAATAATGTTTTTAATGAAGTTCTAGAAATTGCAGCTGTTTTTAGGTATTTATTCTTTAATCAATTAAAAATGTTGGACACATATTTTTTTATTTAGGCCTAATAACACACATATTGTAATAGATAAATTAGAAAATAAATATCTGTTACATTTTTGTTACTTAACTGATTGTCAAAAAGTAGACATGTCTCCAAATTTACATGATTCTCATATGTTTAAAGCAACCTAATGACCAACTCAGTTGTAGAAATCATGGTTAGGTTCAAGGAAACATATCTTTAGAGATAGCCTTAAACTACTTAGTAAATCAATTAAATTTTAGGATGAGGCCAAGGAGAGCAAAATGAGAGTAGCCAGTATTCTAGAGGAAGTTCAGAGTCTACAGGACAAGAGAAGTGCACTCTACCAGAGCTTTGATGATGCTGTCAACAAGTTCAAGTCGACTAAGGATGCAACATCTTTCAGTAACAGTAGGAAGAAGATTGATGCTGATTACAAGCAGCTGACTCAGCAGATCCAGGGCCTTCAATCACAGCTGAAAAATGAGGGGGCTGATACTGCTGAGAAGGTGCATATTTAAGTATTTGGTTTGGTTTTTTAGCTCACCTCATGTGAGCTATTGCTATCACTGGGCGTCCGTCGTCGGTCTGTCGTTAGCTTTTTGCATTTTAATCAACTCCTCTAAAACCACTGGGCCAATTCGAACCAAACTTTGGTGGAATGGTCCTTGGGTGGTCCCCTTTCAGAATTGTGTCCAACAATCTTCCCCCGCCTACCAAGATGGCTGCCGTTGCTAAAAATAGAAAATTCAGCAAAAACATCACTTAAAAATTATCTCCTCTAAAACTGCTGGGCCAATTGGACCCAATCTATGGTGGAATGGTTTTTAGGTGATCCCCTTTCAGAATTCTGTCCGACGACCTCGGTCGCTAACCAAGATGGCTGCCGTTACTAAAAATAGAAAATTCGGCAAAAAATCACTTAAAAATTATCTTCTTTGAAACTGCTGGGCCAATTGGGCCGAAACTATGGTGGAATGTCTTTAGGTCATCCCCTTTCAGAATGCTGTCCGACGACCCTGGCCGCCAACCAAGATGGCTGCCGTTACTAAAAATAGAAAATTCGGCCAAAAATCACTTACAAACTATCTTCTCTGAACCTGCTGTGTCAATTGGGCCCAAACTATGGTGGAATGGTCTTCAGATGGTCCTCTTTGAGAATTGTGTCCGATGACCCCTGCCGCCGACCAAGATAGCAACCATTACTAAAAATATCAAATTTGACAAAAAATCACATAAAAATTATTTCCTATGAAACTACGGGGCCAATTGGGGCCAAACTATGGTGGAATGTTCTTTAGGTAGTCATCTTTCAGAATTGTGTTTGACAACCCCGGCCGCCAACCAATATGGCCACCGTTACTAAAAATAGAAAATTCAGCAAAAAATCACTTAAAAATTATCTTCTCTGAAACTGCTGGGCCAATTGGACCCAAACTATGGTGAAATGGTCTTTAGATGGTCTACCTTCAGAATTATATCCGACAACCCCGCCCGCCAAAGAAGATGGCGGCGATTGCTAAAAATAGAAGATTTGCCAAAATTCACTTAAAAATTATCTCCTCTGAAACTGCTGGGCCAACTTTGAGCCAGGTGAGCGATTACAGGCTCCTAGGAGCCTCTAGTATGGTGCTTAACGCCACTTTCAACAATATTTCAGTTTTATCACATATTTGTACGTTATCCGGACCGGTTTGCATGTGTGATAAACGAAGACGTTCCCTATCCATATCAGTGCCCGGGGCAAATAACCGGTTATTGTGCCCTGCGTCAATGACGTCATTGTGACACGTAAGCAAACATCATACAAAAAAACGATAAAACAGAGATGAAAAATATCAATACAAAACATAAAACTGAGAGTAACATAAGGATATTCAAGGATTGGTTATCAACAGTGGGAGAACACCGTAATCCTGAATATATTGGAGTCGAGGAGATGTACATGCACCTGGCAAGATTTTTTTTTCACCGCGCAGGAAGTTCAAACAGGATTACGAACCCGATTCATTGAAATGTATCCAAGCTTCCATCAGTAGATATCTTAGTGATGGCGAATGTTGATATTTACGCTATCGTATCGACTATTGAGAACTATGAAAATAAAACAGTTACTCTAATTTTCATCAGTAATAACTCTGTCCAGTCAACGGTTACTAATAATAACTCTAATAAGCAAACCGTTATCGTTTTGGCTCCCATTTTGCCCAACTCCAAAATAACATCATTCTCATCCAGGGAAATGTGACAATAATTTTTTATGACACAAATGATAAGAATTGGAAGTCTGATGTATAATTATTGAAAAGTTATATTCAATACATGTGATAAATACGGTGAATTATTTTGTTGATTTTTACACATTATTTATTTTGTAGTTATGTTGATGAATAAACATAAATTCATTTATTCATTTATTCATTTACAATTTATTCATTTCAGTCATGGTTAAATATGTGATAAACAGATTATAACATAGCCTTTTCCATATAGGTCCTGGTATCATCCCTCGACCCATATCAGCCCGCGGCTGTCGCCTTGGGCTGATATGGAAGTCTCGGGATGATACCGGGACCGATATGGAAATGGCCATGTTATAATCTATATATATCGTGCCTGTCAGTTTTATTGGAGGAAACTGGAGTACCTGAAGAAAACCACCAACCTGTCGCAAGTCACTGACAAACTTTATCATTAATTATTCTGGTTACTCCTTAAGTATGGTTAAATTCTGACGCTTGTATAACATTTATTTGAATCTTCAATAACTTGTTATTGTTCTACGGTAGGAACTATTTTCTTCATTATATTCAGTGAGTGAGTAATAGTTGTTTCATTTCAATGAGATGATGATGATGATGATGATGTCCACATTGTACTAGAGCAACACGTATGGTTGGATTTTTATAGTGGTAGCTCCCTGAAACAATTGTCCATTGATAGATGTGTCATTCCACTTGGACACATTCCTGATTCCAAGCCAACCATTGTTTGCTCTTACCCCCTCATGCTTAGCAGAGAAGTAGCAATTATGAGTTTTGACCTTTGTTTGACCTAATCGTGGCTGGAACCCACAATCTACAGCACTTGAGGCAATCATGCTAACCATTAAACAACCAATGCAGTTATATACAGCACTTGAGGCAATCACCAATGCAGTTATATACAGCACTTGAGGCAATCATGCTAACCATTACACAACCAATGCAGTTATATACAGCACTTGAGGCAATCATGCTAACCATTAAACAACCAATGCAGTTATATACAACACTTGAGGCAATCACTCTAAGTTCTAACCATTAAACAACTGATGCAGTTATATATGGATATATTTTCATTACCAGTAGATAGATTGATTACATAGTGTTTTAAAGTCATTTCAGCAATATCTTGGTTGTTTAACAACATTTTTTTTTTTTAAATCTAAATGAATATAAGTATCTTTTTACCTGCGTCGCCGAAGGCGGAAGCAGGTCTAGGAATCGCTTTCTCTGTCCATCCGTACGACCGTCCCAGCAAGGTAGTACTTACATAGTGTAATCTAAAACTCTAACCATGTTCAATCAATAGTATTTAAACTTTGCACAGTATTTGTGTACATATTGAAGATGTGCACCTCCTATTATGGGCATATTTGACAAATTTTTCCGTATGTTGAACTTAATCATTTTTTATCACTGTATGACATTGACTGTACCTAGTTGGTGTAATCTAAAACTGCAAGTGTTCAATCAATATTATTCATACTTTGCATAGTGTTTTTAGACATACTGAAGACATGCACCTCCTATTATGGACAGTTTTGACAAATGTTTTCTTAGATATTTTTGCATGTTGAACTTGTTATTTTTTTTTATCACTCTATCACATGGGCGATACCTAGTATGTGCAATCTAAAACTCAAAAAGTGTTCATTTAATATTATTCAAACTTTGCACAGTGTTTATAAACATATTGAAGATGTTCATCTGTTATTATACTCCCACAAACAAAGACTGGTGTAACAGATGTAAAACAATGCATACATTACTGGAATGTTTTACAGCGACGCAGGTCCAGACACGATATTGGTCTTGTTATTACTAAATCTGTAAATTTTATTTTTACATAGGTTTCTGAGCTGCAGAAACTAGATACTCAGCATAAAGACTTAATAAGTGTTGCTATACAGTATGCAGAGAAACTTGTCAACAACAAGATGACAAGACAAGCTTACATTGACCAAGAAAAAGCTAACTCAACGAAACGTGAAGAACTACTACAAAAAATGGAATCTGTTAGAGCTAGTTTATAAATTAAATAAGTACATTAAAAAGACAATCTTACATGTTTGGTGTCACTTTGAAATTGATGTTAAAAAACTGTCAATTTTAAATATTTGATGTCAGATTAGTAAAAGAAAAATATTAATTTTAAAACAATTGTGTTTTTGTTTCTTTTGTTTGCATTTTTCAAGGCAATATCCTAGGAGTTTAAAAGTTAAACAAAAATTCTATGGCAAAGGGTTTTTGTGTAGTTAACTATAAGCGTTTTTTTTTTTTTTTTTTTTTTTTTA
>MJUT01004946.1:998175-1019329 GCA_002080005.1 Gigantidas platifrons
TAGGAGGAGTTGCACGGACAAACCATGTACCCTCTATGCGGACAGACAGATGGACAGACGGACAGACGGACAGACACACAGGGTGAAACCTATATACCCCCCCAAACTTTGTTTGCGGGGGGTATAAAAATATTAAATTACAAACCCATTAGTCATATGGCTGAAAGTGTGTGACACATGATTCCTATTTACATGTACATCAATTAAATTAACTGTGCAGAAATATGTTTGTATATTGGTGTAAGTTCTTACTTTAGACATTTCTCTTTTATTTGCAGTAGTTTGTCATCTTGTGCAAATGTTTGCTTTATACCACTTACAGCAAGTTGTCAGACATACTGTGGTAATTAGGCTTACTAGTGAAGGAAGCTTAGTATGAAACTTAAAACACTAGATCCATTAGCTATGCACATTTCTATGTAGTAGCAATCAAGTATGGCAAATTGGAAAGTCATCAAATTTAAACTAAGAGGAGTTTGGTCACAAGCTTCCTTGTTTAGTGTTGATGTCGAGCCAAGTACAAGTACACAATTAATATATCGGCGAAAAAATGTAAATGCAATTGCATATGATGGATATTAAAGAACATAAAGTAGTCATATATTCATAAACTGTAGGACAAGTTCTGATCACATGACATGGAATGTGATCACATGACATCACCAACTTAACACGATGAAATAAGTTATCGGCCATGTTATTACTGCTCATAATAATGTATCGAGGCATGCTGTTGTAAAACCTACATGAACAAACGAATAGCAATGATTTATACAAAATGTAATCGTTGACTTTCTTTTTTAAAGTTTTTTTTTATAAAGAAACTTCCCGTTAAATAAAAATATAATCTGAAAAGAGACTAATTAATGAACTACTTTGATTTTATATGCAGTAGATTAAATATAACAGGAATAAGTCAAATGAATTCATCATCTGCTTGTGATTAACATGAAGTAAAGTTCCATAAAGGTGGGAAAAGGAGAAACTAGTATAATTACTTGATGTTTTCTGTATATTGAGTGGTTAGCTGTAAAAGTCTAACTGTATCTATCTACCTACCGGTAACATATTTGTTAAATACAGACTATTAAAGCAAAGTACTGAACATTTACCTATAACTCAATTATGTTACACCTGCAATTAACTATATTTAGGAGTATATAATATATTAACCTGAAAATCAACTTAATAAATAACATGTGAAAATTTACCTGTAATTCAACGAAACGAGGTACATATGTCCGATGATGTTGAGGTCTGTTAATAAATCAAATTATCATGCAGTAAAAATATCAAATAAATCATTTGCATGCTTAATTAAAATATGTATATAGTGTTATAATTGTTACATGAGGTGAAAATTGTAATGCAATAAATGAACTCTTCTTCATTAGAAAATAATATACCTGCACTGTTAACATTTTTTTTTTAAATTCAAAGGGAGATAATTTACTTGCCAAGAATGATTTTCGCTTAAGACAGATATTTGTAATTGAAAATTTACTGAAAACGATAAAGTCAAGAAACAAATCACAGAAACAGAGCTTTCATCGCTGTTAAAATCTATAGCAGGTATTTTGATTAAAAGAACAGTTTTTAAAAGCCATTCTTAATACAGTGTGTTCTAGACTCTAAAAATCAATATATTACAAACAAAAATTTGAATACAAACACAACTACAAATTAAAAACATAAAGGTTTTAAAACTTTACATAGGGATCCGGATATAATATTGGTTTTCAAACATAATTAACTTAATATATAAAACTGGATTCAAATGAATTATATAAACATTTTCTGGGGAAAAAAAATTCTATATTGAAAATTACATAAAATATTTCATACAAAAACAATTTTTCTAATGAAATGGTATTAAACTTAATACTTATTTAAAATATTACTCAGCAAGTTAAAATTACATTAATCACTCAATGTTAACTTTGGTTATTAGCTGAAATTTTAACTTTAAAGAATGTATATAGAAAGGTGTCAACAAAAGCCTAGGAAAAACTGCAGGTTAAAAACACACATGTATTAGAAAACACTATACTTAGTGTTTAGTAAAGATAAATCAAATAAATAACTTAATAAAACTACACCCCCCCCTTTATCAGTACCACATGAAAAATCTGCCTTTGTGAGTACCATACACTACAATCCCCTTATCAAAGTACCATATGCTACAAGACCCCCTTTATGAGTAGTACCAAATACAACAGGTTCTCATTAACAAGTAGCAGGTACAACAAGACCCCCTTTATGAGTAGTACCAAATACAACAGGTTCTCATTAACAAGTAGCAGGTACAACAAGACCCTCTTTATAAATTCCTTCTATACAACAAAATCCCCTTTATGAGTATTTTATATAACAGGATCCCTGTGATGGTTCTTATTAGGTTATTTTAATAAAATTAATTTTCATGCATTTCAAAAATACACCCAGAAATCATTTTAAAAATGGTGTCAGTATAATAATATAACAATCTGTGCTTCCCATCTTCCAGTGTCCTCTCAGTAAATATCATGCAAAACCCAGAAAGTCATAAATAATGTGATTTTTAAAACAAGCTCCTTGACACATGTTACAGGGATGCTATGACTGATGATATCTGAAGTAGGCCTATTTATATGTACTTTATGAAACCTTCTAAACTCTGAATCCTACTGACATGGTGATTGGTGAGTAGTTATTTTAGATTCTAAATTAATACATTATGCTGAGTTTAGTATGAAAATGCAAACATTAAGTTACCTACATAATCCTTAACAAATGTTACTTCTAGTTTATTTTAACCTCTAACAAGTGTAGACACAGATCTATGCCTTGCCTGCCCCTGCAAATCGCTTGTGTGAACCCATGAAACTGAAATTATGCTAAGCTGACATATGCATAAACATGCACATGTATCCTCCATCATCAATGTGTGGACCAAATATATTGAGCCTAGGTGGTATAGTAATAGAGAAACTTTACCTAAATTTAATGATGTCAATAGATAATGAAAATGAGGTCAAGGTCAGTTGACACATGCCTGACTGACATGTACTCTCCATGATCACAGTGAACCAAATGAGGTGAGCCTAGATTATATGGGAAGGAAGAAACTGATCTAATCACGAAAACTTGGCATAAATTTAACGAAGTCAGTAGACCATGAAAATGAGGTCAAGGTAAGGTGATACATGCCTGGCTGACATGTTTCCTCTATGATTAATAGGTCACGGTAAGGTGACGCATGCCTGGCTGACATGTTTCCTCCATGACTAATGTGTGGACCAAATATGGTGAGCTTAGATTTTATGATAATGGAGAAACTGATCTAATCACTGTCGTCGCAGCAATAAAAGCAATACCTATGTCTCATCTTCAGCAACTTTGATGCAAGTCAGACAAAAATGATATAGGTATAAGTCAAATGCAATGATAAGATTGTGCAAGTTACTATATGGTCACGTCAAATCCACTGAACCCCTCTACTTACAATATTACTTAATTTACAAAAATGATCTGTCCCCTTTCTTCTCTGTATAAAAATAGTGAAAAATCATCTATATAAATTCAAACTTGTTACTAAGGTTCTTTACCATTATAAAGTTTGAACTGCGAAAATCAATTCATTCATACTTTCCTTGTCAAAGGTGATTTTAAAAACAATATTTAAAAGTATCAGATTATGGTTCTACTTATACAAACAACATAACAGAAACACTCTATCTATCTATAAATATTATAAATAAAATGTATCAAAATTATTTTATCATAAAAAAGAACAAAAATATTTTAAAAGATAAAAGACTTGTTAGAGTTAATTAAAGAGAAATCTTATTATTTAGAAGTGTAATAAACTCAATATCTATTCAAAAACATTGTCATACTCAAACAAAATATTTACAAAGATTTGATTACTTAGTACACATCTAAAGAGATCCGATACCAATGAAACACAATTATAATGGCATATGATTATGATGCTGATGATCAAAATGAACATGTCTAAATTCTGTTTTTATTACAAAAAGACACTATTGAGTTGAGGTGCAGCGGACATCAATTTTTGGTACAGTGAAATATGCTTAGAGAGACTATCATTTATATTATTACCAACAAAATAAGATCTCTCAAATTGTTGCCCCCTTGATTGGTCAAATACCAATTTCTCATTCAATTACCTAAGTTCTCCTTTAGCAAATCATATGAAATTCACTAAAAAAAATTGTCTTTATCACAATTCACAGATCAAGTTAGAATTTGATTATTGTTCTTTTATGGCAAAAAAGAAAAGAAAACAGATTTAGATATACACCAAATTCAAACAGAAATACAAATTATTCAAGAAGCACATCAATCAAAATATCAAGAACGACTCCCAACTAAAGCAGTTATCACCTTACAACATCTTTCATTTTTCTTTATAGGGATTTTAAAGCTTTTTTTTTAATGATAATGATTTTATTTCATAATTATAAAAAAAAATATGTTGCAAACCAACAGCTCCTTTATTCGTGCCAATATACGATAAAAAGGCTGACGAAATGAATTAACTTTCAGGAAGGATTTTTTTACTGTGATAACATCTTATTCATGATGACCTCTGATGTGACCCCACAAAGCAGATGCTCAAAAGCTGAATATGCACACACGTGTGCTGATGATCATTTATGTTTATTAAATTGTTGTGTACTAGTATATATATATATATTCTACATTTTCTTCTATCATCTGGCATCATAAAAACTTTTTTAAAGTACAAACATTACCACAATCATGTTTTCTGAAAGAACAACTTTTGTGTGTTTCTGATTTTTTATGTCATTTTCTGATTTTAATATACAACCATACATTTTTAGCAAAATCAACACATTTCTATCACAACTAAATATCTGTGGTAATGTTATGTTTCTAAATCTTTTTCTTTTAATAATATATTTTACAAATATATCATTAGTAGTACTGGAAGAATTTTGTAATGGCAGTCTGCTTATCAGTATTTTGATGGGACAAGATTGTCAAACTTTTCGTTAAAAAAATAATGAATTTTAAAACATTTATCCTTCAAATATAGTTAACAAAAATGTCTTTTGACAAACGACTCCCCTTTTACCAAATGTAATATTTAAGGGATCGTCACAAAATGTGACAGTTTTTTTCAAACGAAGTTAGTTTCGTTTGGTAGGTGGGTGGTTTTCAGCTGTCACATTTGGAAAAAAAAACAAAATCGCACATTGAAATTTGTCAATAAATCTATAAAAATGCACTTAAAAAATGGCATAAAATTGAATAGAACATCGTTTTAATTTCTTTCGAGTCTGTATATTGTACTGTTTCTTTAGTACTGAATAAGTAATGGGTGTATATGTACACAGCTCTGGTTTCCTGTTTGCTGTACAACTAAATATAATACGCAACGAAAAAGCAACGGTCTTCTTTTGCAAATTAAAAAAAATAATGTTTTCGATTCTTGGAACATTTTAAAGTGGTCCAGATCTTTGCATTTATTATAAGAATGCACATTACAGAGATGTCCATATTAATCTATAAATATCATTTTATTGGTACAGTATGCTTGTTGAATTATATGTACACTGAGATGAAATCGGGGCCGTAGCTATAATCCGACAGTCCGATAGTTCGATGGTCTGACAGTCCGATAGTCCATACGAAAAACAGTATATATAGGCCATATAAGGACACAGTTGTTTATTTTGTCATATTCCGATGCTGTTTGTTTCCGTTATAAAAGGAGTCACTTTGGGACTATTCCTTCAATCGTAACTTTTAATATATGCGCTTGTCGTAGAAGGTGACTATAGCAGGGTCACCCGTCGGAATCCCGGAGAATAAAAATAGGACCAACTTGTCGTCGGAAGAGACAGAAAAACAAATTCTCATGTTAAGTCGTTGCCCATGTTGACCCATCCCAGAGTCCCCTCTTTCTGATTTTTTGTTTACAAACTTTTCTCATCCTGAATATGACTGAAATATTGCTTGCTGGACCTTAAGCAATCAATCAATCAATTCGCACACATTATTGTATCCAGCTCTATTGATGTGTCGACATTGCTTTTTAACATAAATATTCCATGATAAAGGGTGGGGGGACACTGGTACGCTCTTCTTCTTGTCTTTTCCTGTTTTTTTTTCTTTGTATTTCTTTCTTTGTATTCATTTATTTCATCTTTCTTTTCAATAGTGAATTTTCTTGGCTGGACTCGGCTACACGCTACTTGAATAAAGCCTGAAGTCGTCGCTACTAAAAAATATATGGGATATTTACACTACCGGTTCATCATGACTGGATCCAGGTTTTTATGGAGTCCGTGTTGTTCATATATGTGGGGTTGTTTTTTTTTTAGTTCTTGTGTGGCCCTGCCAATTGTTTGTCCGTCTATGAGATCATGTTTCCGATGTTCTGGACCTTTCTTTGGTGAGTAAATGGTTCGGTTTCTGGCCCCATATTACACATGTTATAGTGTTAACTTTCAAAGAAATAAAGCATTTGTCGGACTATCGGACTGTCGGACTATCTGACTGTCGGATTATAGGTCGGACCCAGATGAAATCAAGTGTCTGTGATTTTGAAAGGATAAAGATTCATAATCTAGATAGACCCTTTATCATGACATGCATATGGAGAATACATGGTTCTAAACCCTATATTTTTAAGTGGAGTTTGGTTTTTCACACTTTCATTTGGAGGGGGTGGGTGGGTGGTCTGAGCCAAATGAAACTAACTTCATTTGAAAAAAACTGTCACATTTTGAGACGATCCCTAAGTGCGGAAATATATCATACTTAGGTTATATGTACTTTAATATTTTGTAGGATTAGTATAGATTATATAGGAAGGGGGAGGGACAGAGAGAGGGGAGGGTCATCCACCAGCAAAACCTGATGACAACAATGTTTTAAAAATTGAGGATTTCTTTAACACAAAGTAAATGGTAAATAAAATTATTTTTCTTAGAATGGTTAATAGAAAGAAATTTACACAAGAATGGAACAAACAAGTTAGACTTATCTCTGGAAAAGTATATCTCAATTCATAGTATTGCTATAGGTAAGAGTTGTTTGAAAATAATGACATCTTCCCATCTGAGAATATTTCTAGAAAAGTGGTATCAAATATCAACATTTAAAATGTTGTGAATCATGGAGGTATTTAAGTATATGGGCATTATAATAGGATTACTATATATAGAGTTATACTTCATAAAGGCTTGGTTTCCGAAACATTGGATTTTTTAAAAAGTGATAATATTGAACATTTGATAATTTTTTTTTAACTTATTTCATTAATTTAAAAAACAAAAATTGGTAATATATGTACACAAATTTTTTAATGATAAGACAAAATAATAGTATGTCCAAACTAAGAGTACTGTAAATTCAGCGATTATTTGTGATTATTTTTTTTATGCTCACTTTTCATTAAACAGTGATGAAAGATATTTTTCTTCTGACCAGCTAAGTCACATACAAAATAAACTCAAGCCCTAATTATCTTTAAATGCTGCTAATCAATTTATTTTTTCCACTTTCATTAACCCCTATTACTGTCGATTTACAATTGGATTATCCAGAGTCATACCTCATTAAACATCTCTTAATATAGAATATAAAGTACCATCTGACCTATATGTACATACATACTTTCAGTGATTTTGTATCATACATATGAACTGTCAGTGAATGTGTATCTTACAAACACACTCAGTGATTGTGTATCATACATACACACTGTCAGTGATTGTGTATCGTACATACACACTGTCAGTGATTGTGTATCGTACATACACACTGTCAGTTATTGTGTATCATACATACACACTGTCAGTGATTGTGTATCATACATAAACACTGTCAGTGATTGTGTATCGTACATACACACAGTCAAAGATTGTGTATCGTACATACACACTGTCAGTGATTGTGTATCGTACATACACACTGTCAGTGATTGTATATTGTAAATACACGTCAGTGATTGTGCATCATACATACTGTCAGTGATTGTGTATCGTACATACACACTGTCAGCGATTGTGTATAATACATACACACTGTCAGTGATTGTGTATCGTACATACACACTGTCAGTGATTGTGTATTGTACATACACTGTCAGTTATTGTGTATCATACATACACACTGTCAGTGATTGTGTATCATACATACACACTGTCAGTGATTGTGTATCATACATACACACTGTCAGTGATTGTGTATCGTACATACACACTGTCAGTGATTGTGTATCGTACATACACAGTCAGTGATTGCATATTGTAAATACACACTATCAGTGATTGTGTATCAACAAAACTGGAAACTTTGTGTATAAAAAGGGTAAGGATTAAGGAAAGTGTATTATGAATAAAAATTCATTTATATTTTACCAATATTTTATCTATATTTAGTATTGAAACAGGTAATAAAATATGTTTACATTTTACAGATATTTCACTTCAAATTTGTATTTACATTTTCCCAATCTTTCACACATTTAATGACAAAAGTTCACAAGACAAAAATTGCAATACTTTAATCTCTCATTTTTATCGCAGGTCACGGATTAGCATTACCGAGGTAATATAAATAATCACGAAATATTTCTGAATTTACAATATATTACCTTATCATCTATAAAATAATTGATCACGAGCAAAAATATAATTGTGGTTTTACTTGATTTTTTGTCTAAAGCAACACATATACATTTGAACATAAAGCTTCTTTTTTTCCAAACAAGCTAAATATTTAGTGAATATCCTAAGAGCACCAAACTGAATCAATTGTGAACATGCTATTAATGGCTGACTAAATTCAAATGTTTGCTAATTTAAGGTGAAATTTGTTGTATATAAAACCTATTTGAGCCTTTATAAAATGACATGCTGATGATAATTCCTGGATGAAATGTTGATGTGAAGTCCCAGATCAAAGATTATAAATGTGCAAGTTTTAGCATCAGACATCACAACACAAGTTACCTCCTCTTGAATGGTTCTATTGATATCATTGGCCCAAGTTTAGCATAAATTTCCCTTAAATAATAAAAATAGTATAAATCAGATTGCTATACTATTACTTAAATGTATAATAAATCATTCTTTAATAAGCTATTCTATTTTTGTTTTTCATTTTCCTTTTTTGGGGGGACTTTATTATTCTCTAAAGAGAAGACATCTTGATTAAAATTATTGTGAACAGGAAGTAGAAATGTGTGACATTAGTTGTCATGGTGATTTTAGAGAGTGACCTATAGAAAGAACTAACAATTTTATGAACTAAAAATGTACTGGGTAATAATATTTACCCCCCAAACTAAAACATTACAATTTTAGCAGACGGTCAACTTTCATAGCAAGAAGTTTTATTCACCTTTGATATATGGTAATTTGGATGTGATCTTATCCGGAAGCAATTTTGGAAAACATCAATCGAAAAATCTTTGACAGATGCCATGAATTTAAATTAGAATGATTCCAATGAAAATAGAAAATGTTAACAAAAATGCCCTAGAAATATGATAATACTAAATCTTAATCATATCACTCTAATAAATCATACAATGTTTAATAAATATGATCAGTATTTACAGGATTAAGATTATCAATTTTTAATGCCACTTTCAACAGTACAAAAGCAATGTTGTGGCCATCAGCTTTATTGGTGGAGGAAACCAGAGTATGCATGCAAAGAAAACTCTGACCATTGGTAAATCACTGATAACTTTTATCACATCAGGTTATATTTAGAACATCTCGTCATGGCCAGGAGTTGCAATAGTGATAATGATTTGATAGGTAGATATAAATCCAACATTGCAGCCACAAAGAGCCACATACACAACATGTAATATGTAATATACAATAATATATCATATGAGAATCAATATTCCTGAAGCTCAGCCTTTACACATCCACAGCACTGAAATAAAACCCGTAAAAATGCCAAGGTTGTCATGACAATCTTGACAACTTTACTGTTATATTTACCCATCACCATCTTCTACAAGCAACAACATTTTTTGTGGCTTCTCCTAAGTATATAACTTCAGTGGCAATACATGTTATACTAGTAAGTGAAATAAATTAAAGAAAAATGTGTTCTCTGATAAAGATTTATTTAAAGTAATATGAAAGGCAAATATCGTGGAATTTTTGGATTAAATATTTTCACTTAATATGTCACTTAATTTTAACTAAGATCAACTGCATAACATTAAAAATCCGCTCAAAAGCAGATTTTAAGAGCAAATCGCAAAATATTTGACAGCAGATAATTCTGTTGTCCCGTACAGTAATGCAAATGATATGCGCGTGATCTAAGATTTGAACTCTTTCGGGGAGATTATCGCTCATGCACAATGTTCAGTTGATGAAAAAAAATTAAAATATATTCCGTGTGTACCACATAAGAATAATTACTCCAAAAAAATTGGTTCACACGACATGAAACAGACAGATTCCTCAATAATCATTGTCAGGAATGTCTGTGCGTGCTTACCTCAGCATCCATGATTGTTTATCTTTTCTTCACGAGGTCATGATTGGCAATCATCGGACCAAAACTTTTCTTCACGAGGTCATGATCAGCAATCATCGGAGTAAAACAACCGAAAGTTAATCAGTCTCCACAAAAATGGTGAGGACGATAAAAATGCACACGGATTTGCAGATTTCTAGTTGTTGAGAACATATTTCAACTTGAAACATGCATGAATAGCTTAGTAAAGGTACGGCCGTACTCCAAATTGAATTTTCAGGGAAACATTTTCTTCACCTAAAACTGGTGTAATATTACTTTAAATGGGCAGTATTTTTTTTAATGAATACACATTAGAATTATGAAATAGAACAGATATTTAATTGCTGTAACAATTTTGAGATATTTAAAAGAAATTTCATTTAAATTTATAATATAACAATGAATATTTGGGAATCCTTTCCCAAATTTTATATTTTCCTTTTTAACAGTATTGTCACCAGTCAAATTATGAAAAGTGCATTGCAAAATTCCATGTACCCTCAAATCCCTTTCCTTCAATCAGTGCATGCTATACCTAAGTGACCTTCAAAAAGTGAAAGAACAAATTATATAAAACAGTGTGTTCAATTATGTTAAAATTTAGTAACATCAATAAATTAAGATTTTATACCACACACACTTATTAGATTGTCATTGATATAAAGAGTGTCATATTTTTAAATATAATAGTTAATTATGAAATATTTGTAAATTTTTATTTTCAATTTATGTATAGAAATTGTTCATCTATCTCTGTTGATTTTTTTTAGTTGTCTTTAAATTTTGGTATTTCAGTAATTTATTAAAGAGGCATTAGCTACGAATTTTACCAAAAAAATATATGTTTTGGAAATTGGTAAATAGCTTTAAAATGATGAATTAAAGGTAAATATTTCACAATAAACAGCTTATCGTACCACTTTTCGCCTTTTGAGAATGAAAATTACCATCGATTGATTATTGCCATGCAAGCAAATAATTTGACCTCGCTTTCTCCGTATGCAACTGACCTTAATAGTGACAGGTAAAAATGAATAATTTGTATTTTGTCGCTTATTAACTGCAAACTTTCATGGTTTTTTGTCCGTAATTAATGCCGACTAAAAGCAGATTCACAGAAAATAAGAAATAAGTGCATTGTTGTACTGATTTAATGACGATTCGGCAAACTCCGTAAACAATGCCGATAATTAATAAGATGGTGTCCATTTCATTTTCTTGATCGATCTCAAAACCGAGCAGTTGCACCTTTTTCCCCGATGCACGACATTTCATAACATTCATAAGTTACAGAAACACGTTTTATTAAGACATCAATCATATCTGATAGTTTTTATGGGTAACAAAAATTTACGATTTTGGCAGATAATGCCCCCTTAAGTAAATTTATTTCCGTCAATTCTCTGACCAGATTTCATCCTTAAAAACCATTCACCATTATGATATTTGACATATCATATGAAGCAACCCTATTTGACACTGAATATAATTCCTTATCAGTGAAAACCTTTGAGGTTCCATTCTTCTAAAATCTTATAATTAAAATTTTCCGATCATACAACTACCCTTCATGAGTTCAGGGAAATCATGTCTATTTAAAAGACTCATTACCCTTTTATTCTTAGTCGTTTACATGAATAGCTAAAGATTATAACCTCAATAAATGTAACCACAAAAAAAATGTATAAAATGGAATGATTAGTTTGAATAAGGATATAAATGCATTGAGCCCTAAAATTTGATAAAGAAGTATATATTTAGCATGTTTAAATTGTTTCTAAAAAAAATATTTACAAAAAATTGATACAATAAATAAAATAAAGTAAAAAAAAGTTCATATATTTGAACACAACAGCAATAAATACTTATAACATAGCTAATCAGTATGGTCAATTGTGGCAAAAAAAAGGGGGGGGGATGTACGATACATTACTTCTTCCTCAAATATGAGTAGGACTAATAAATGTTGGAAACATTGGAGTTTTAAATTGTTGACAATTAAACATATTGATTAGTCTTCTTTACTATATAGAATTTTTGTGATCAAAATATTGAAATGGTAACCATGACAATGTTCCAATGTCAGTCTAATTAAAATAGATCTTTGTTGAATCTTGTGTTTACTATACACTAACTTCTAATGACATCCTGTACAGGGTCATTCATGTAAGAGGTCATATTTTAAAATGTTCAATAAATAACGAGCCTACCAAATCTTGAGATATTAAAAACCCAGCACATGATATGAGATATTTGCGATTGGTCAATATATTCAAATGTCCTGCATATGATTGGACAGTCAAAGATGAATACAAGGTGACTTGACATGAGTATCTATACAGGATAATCTTAAATGTTAGTGTAACATCAAAACAATCTAACAAACATCTCATTTCATCTACAAACAGTTTTTGTTTTTGATCTAGAATTCTCTATATTTCACAAGCATCTATATAATAAACACAGACAATATAAAATATATTTTTTCGTTAAAAAAAAACAACATCTGGATTACAAAGATAGCATATATTTTTTTTATGTAAAACATTCATACACATATAAATATTTTAACACATAATATCATAACTGCACTGTATTTCCCATTAAAATCATGGTTCTATTCATACGACTTGTGTGCTCTAAAAAAGACTCTTCTTCGATTTTTTATGTTTGTACACTATGTAACAAAATTCCCAAAATATTTTTCATATAATCAAATTATTTTGTCTAGATTATTAATAAGAAATCAAGTACAACAATATATGTGTATACACACTGCATAAATGAAGTAAAATCTTGACTGGATAACAATGCTTACTTGACTTGTTGCAAATTTGTTGATGAATCTTTAAATTGATCTAATCTGTCTAATTTATCACTGTTTGTAGATGAGGTCAAAGGTCGTTGAATTGGCATTAAAGCTGAATCCACAGACATACCAGGATTTCCCCAGTTATCCACTCCAGTTCCACCGATCTCACCACCCCAAGCTGACCTCATTCCACATTTTCCTCTGAGTGGACTGTTAAAGATATGTCACAATGTATAATATTAATACATATTTCATTTCAATTCCCAAATGTCAATTTTTCTCAATTTCCAGGAGACCACATGATCAAGTTGTTAAAGTTTACACGGTTTTAATCACTATTTCTAATTTTGATCAGTTGTTTTCTAGGATAACTCAAAGTATGTTTGTAGAAGCAAATCAACAATCAACATGCAGAGTTTTTATAGTGCTAGCTCCCAGAAACAACAATCTACGGGTAGACATGTCGTTACACTCACACATTTTTCTGATTCCTGGCCAACCAGTCTTTGCTCTTACTCCCGAATGTTATGTGTTTAGCAAAGAAGCAACAAATACCAATATAAATACGATGTGTTTGGCGACCAAGAAACTTGATACAGTTATTGAATATCACAAAAATTATAGTCAAGGCAATTTGACTGGTCTAAAAGAACAATTACAAGATAAAGCTGAGAACTAAGCTTATACATTTATTTTTGTTTATTTTTTGACACATTAGTGTCCTACACCCTAAAAAACTAATGTGGTTTTAATAATTAAGATTTGTCCACAGTATTAATTATCTCCCTTGATTTACCTAAATCTAAAATCTTTTGGTAAAGAGAATCCTTGCATTGCTTGAAGTCTTGTCTTCATTACTTGTTTCTTAAAGTCTTTCCTAGCATTGCCATAACCATTAAATATGTGATCACAGAACAGTAACTTTCCAGCCATGTACATCTAAAATAAAGTATTGAAATCAACATATACAGTATAACCTGTTCAACTGAACCCTGAATAAACCAGTATCCTGAATAAAGTCCCAATGTAGGAAATCTTTATTAAATAAAACTGTATAAACCTGGCTTACCTGAATGCAAAAGATGGTCCTATGGAGGTTCAGTTTAGACAGCTTTAACTGTTCATATACAATATAGTTACATTGTGTAAAATATATATACAATATACGTACATTGTCGGTAAATATCAAATTTATTTGTACGAGCTTTAGAAACAGGCAGAATAGCGAGCCTTTGGGGAGCTTTTCAGGCCTGTTTCGCAGCGAGTACAAATTAATTTTATATTTAACGACAATGTACGTATTTTGTGTTTATCCTGCAATGTCAAAAAAGTCGGAAAACTTGTCAGATTTAAACAAAAAGGACAGAAACAAGCGTCATTCCTCGCCTTTCATAAATGTTGTTAAGGGTGTCTTCTTCGTGGTCCGCGTTACATTAGTACCAGTTTCATACTTGTCTGCGCCCTCTGCTGTACATAGCTACAGGGTACCAGGAAAGTTTATTCGTAGGCTGAAAAGTTTATTCGTATAGTACGAAAAGTTTATTCGTCTAGTACGAATAAAGCAAAAATTTATTTGTATAGCCTATTTGTACAGCAAATGTACTGATTGCAGGATAAATATATATTATCTGTATGCGCAGTGAGTAAATTGAGTTTTTCTGACAGTGTATATCCATTTGTTTATCCTACAATGTCAAAATGTTCAAATACAAAAGCCTTTAACTGAAAAGAGCCGAAACAAGTTTCGTTCAAATGTTTTTCAATGGTGTCTGTCATCTGTCATGTCAGCCCTATACTGTTACTGGGTTTTTTTTACCGTTCACTCTACATCTATCAGGCACCAGAGAGTTAGGGTTTGGGTCATGATGTTTATTGTCACTTTGATGAATATTTCATCAGGTACCAGAAGATTATTATTTGTATTCTAGATGAATATAAAAAATATATATTAGTAAATCTTTATTGTTCAGTAAATTGTAATGTTTGCAGGATAAAATTACGGGTAAAATTATGCACAGTATTTTTTATAACAATAATGGTATATCTCATTTCATATCCTAATTTCTATGACAATATAATTTCCAAATTATCAAAATGTCAGCATAATCTGACAACATAGGTTAAAATGTCAAACAAAATGTTTTTCTTCTCTGACTTACAAGTATCATTCCTGGGACTACATTGTGTCGAGTAAGAAGAAGAGGTTGTGTGTGATTTGACCCTTCTGCTGCTGTATTAATATCATATTGCAAAATTCTAAATGTATCACTCCTTCCTTGAACACAAGGTTTAGTTCTATTTCTGTTTTGGTTTACATAAATTTCTTCTAACATGTCTTCTGCTGCATTTACATATGGAAATCTAAAAGACAGGAAATACATTTTGTGAAATTATGTCTTCAAGAGAAATAAAAAACCAATATTAAATTTTTTAGTGATGCTGCATTTAAATTTTAACTTATATATAAATTAACATGAATAAATTCTGTTTTATTTAAATTCATATTTTCAAAATGATGTACAAACTGATTACTAATTATCAAAGCAGAAAAAAATTAATTGTATATTAATTACAAGTTCAAATGCATTTATTAACAAAAAATATAATCACATAAATAAAACACATTAGTTGCATATTAATCTTTGTACCAATTTAAAAAAAAAAAACTTTGAAAAGAAGAGACAAATAAATTATTTCATTATGTGCATTGATTTGCTTGTCATGCTTTGTGATAGTTATCTCCCTTTTGACCTTGTACTCTGATATTTTAAATTTGAATGACTAAAATAAGTCTTATCTGTTTCTCACATCTCTTATTTGTATTGCTTGTGTAAATACCTTATTTTTTGGTTGAGAAAAGTGTTTTTTTATTTTTGTGTGGATTTCATGGTAGTTAGAAAACTATTTCAGGATAATCACAGCTTTTTCCTGCTCTGATCCAAATTACACCATTAATTTCTACAATCTGGTATGTTTACTTACAATGAGGAAATAACAGATATAACAATAAGTTGTGACTCCGAGGCTTCTATTTGTACAAATTCTTCAAATTCAATGTCTGTAAGTTGAGGAATAAAATGTCTGCTGCAACGGCAAGAAGGTCTTTCTAGTCCTAACAACTGTTGCTGAATAGCTATTGGACAGTGTACTTTAACAGGTGACAGATCAATATGACTCATACTAGTCACTTGACGAGATAGAGGAGCGCTCGACAAACTTGTTCGTGTACTTCTAGTAGATCTTCTCCCAGCTGACCTAAAAGTAGTATTTACACTATGAAATTGGGAATTGTTTTTGTAATATTCAAAATTTTTTATGATTATGATTGATGATTTTTGGTGTTTTAATGCCACTTTCAGCAATATTTCAGCTATATCATGGTGACCATTTTTAGTGGTGGAAGAAGCCAGAGTACCTGGAGAGAACCACCTACCATGGGCAAGCAACTGGTAAACCTTATCACTTTTTTATAATTTACAAAGCTGGGTGGGAACCCATGCTGTACTGGTGATAGGCTTGTATGAGTTGTTAGGCAATCCAACTACCTAACTCATTGAGCCACCCGGGCCCTCCAACTTTTTGATGAACTGTCTTGAATCTACTGGTGATAGGCTTGTATGAGTTGTTAGGCAATCCAACTACCTAACTCATTGAGCCACCCGGGCCCTCCAACTTTTTGATGAACTGTCTTGAATCTTGGATTATCATGGAACAAAATTGAAGAAAAAAAAACAGTGCTAAAAATGGTCTTAAGTTTGTAACATAAGTAAAAATAAAAATCAAGTTTAATTATTATTTATTATATATTGTATATAGTACGATTATACATTTCAAATGGATATTATTTGATATTCCTATTATTTCTATACCTGTTACTATGGTTACAGTATATAATATTTAATATATAGATACAATCTTTGAAAATTCATTAATGTTTATTGTCAATACAAAAATCCTCTGGTTATTTTCTCTTAATTTCTTAAACTACCATATATCGGGTTTTTTTCGCGTTGGTTTTTTTTTGCAATATTCAGTCAAAATCAGCAGGTTAATTTTTCGCTGATTGACAAAATCTCCGCTAAAAATAAACCTATGGCAAAAGGATTATCAACTATATATAGATCATTATGACAACAATTTGAAGTATATTTGTTTCTTTTGGTATTATATACACATAAAAACTCAGGTTAATCAGAATTTCAGAACGAGTACATTTCGTTTGTATTTGGTATTTAGATGAACCTTGAGACCACGCAGTTTAATATTATTCGATCCAAGCAACTATAAAAATCTTTAAAGAATTAAAATAACACTCTCAATAATTTAATGTAATAACAATTTTAAATATTGTTTTAATCAACGTTATGATTATAAACATTTGATTGTTTTAATTATTGTCGAGTGTAGGCTCGGCTTGGTAAATCAGCGACACGGATCTCGGGTTCAATAATTGTTCTTTATTAATCGTAATTAATGGTCAATAATCAAGCCACAGCTGAATTTAATGACTAATTATATATTAACACAAAAGATGACAAGTTTATCCCTCTACCTGTAATTGTTAAGTAAACAATTATCTGTTGGTAATCTGACATTTATCACACCTTGCAGTAAGCACATTCAACCGTAACATACATCTGTCAATTAAATTGCCATTTTCTTATTATTTTCGGGGAATTTTCAGCAGAGATTAATTTCCGTGCTTTTAAACGGCCGCGAACATAGCGAAAATTAGCCACACGTGAAAAAAAACCCGATATACGGTATTATGATATACAAAATTTTAACATGAAAAATTCTTAATTTCATTGCCAAGCATTTTTACATGTATTGAACACAAACCCCTTTTAAAGATGTGGAAGAATCTCCATTATCCGATTTCCCTTGATTTATATTTTCTGACAGTTATTTTGTAAACTCACAGAGTTAATCTCTCTAGAACTGCTAAAGCTGTCAGAGATATACAACATTGTCACAGATTTCCCCTGATTCATATTTTCTGACATTTATTTTGTAAACTTACTGAGTTAATCTCTCTAGAACTGCTAATGCTGTAGGAGATATATCACATTGTTAAAGATTTCCCCTGATTTATATTTTCTGACATTTATTTTGTAAACTTACTGAGTTAATCTCTCTAGAACTGCTAATGCTGTAGGAGATATATCATCATCACCAATTTCTTTGGGTTCATCATCAAATTTAACTACAGAAGCAACTGCTGATTTCCTAGCTGTTGCTACTGGACTATCTTTCTGAGGAATCCGTGATAAAACTGAAAGAAAAGAACTTAAAATTGAAAAACAACAACATAACATTACAATGAAACATTTTCTAACTAGAAATCTTGTGAGAGTCACAATAATATCACAAACTCTCTCTACATACAAAATATGAGGGCACTGGGCCTTAAGCCATAAAAGTTGTGCACCACACAAGAGAGTGTCGACAAACAGATGACACTTTAAAACTAATATTTGTCTCACAAATTCATTGTGGGGAATATAATAAGATTAAAGAATTTCACAACCAACCTCATTTTTATATTTCAGTAACAGTTTCATAAGTAAAGTAGTCTTTTTTTTAACTAACTACAAGTACAGTTAAACCTGCCCATGTGGTCACCTCTATTAAGCAGTCACCTGTATTAAAAGGTCACTTTTTTCTTGTTCAGTCATAGAGAAACTGATATAACATTAACCTCTTTTAAGAGGTCACCTGTCTTATAAGGCCATTTTTATTTGTCCCAAAGGTGACCTGTTAATACAGGTTTGACTGTATTTCAACACTGTTCAGTCAGAATATGAAAAAGCAAAAATTGTAAATTAGATTTTCCAAATTATAATAATAGATCAATATAAGAATTATTCAAGCAAGACAACATGTTTGAAAATGCTTAAATTCCTAGGTACATATCTTAAAAATGGATTAGCCTCTGAAAATTGTTTATGAGCCAAACTCTAACCTAATGGAGCTGAAGGAGCTCGTATTCTTCTATCTGTCGCCAGATCAAGACCTTGTACTACTGCCCTCTGACTTGGTGGTACCCTATCTGAACTTCGAGCTGATTGTATATTGCGTCTGTGGTCTGTAAATGTAGGTCTGTCTTTCATTTTGCTGATATCGGGGGATGTAAGTCCGATAGTCACACGGTAATGTTCCATCCAGTCCTCAACTAAATTTCTATAATAGACGAAAATCAACAAAAATTGTAAAATACAACAAATTACATTATATACATTGTATATAAAAAGACAATCTGCTATAATCACTAGATACATTTATTTTGGAAGAAGTAGCATTAGTTAGGATAATGTCCTTTTTCTTTAAATCAGTGCAATTATTAAATTTATATTACATATGCTTGTAACAACTACCAAAATAATTACAAAAGTCAAACAAAATTACTCTCAATGTGCTGGATAAAAACCGTTAACAACATTGCCAGGTAAAACAATGAAGTACAGGTGAACAGATGGTCTAAACAAAAACATAATCACAAATGTCCTGTGCCATGGCAGTCCATTGTACATATATGACAAACACGACAATTCCTGGTCTGACACAACAAACCCTCATCTGACTACTTACTTTGCCTTTCTCTGTAATCTTGCCAGGTCTCGTTCAGATTCATGTTCATATTGGAGTTTATCAGGAAATTCTAATAACTTTTGTATTTCAGCAATATGAGCTTTAACCTACAATATAATTTTTTATGTCAATACTGATGTTTAAAGTCAGAAAAAGATTGTATGAAAACATTTAAAATAATAACAAAATAAACAATAGTCACACTGAAATATGTCAATGATTGTACATTACTTTCTAATATGACGTCCATCATTGGCTATATAAACAATGCTGTGATAAAATTCCAAATATATTATGATTCATACATGTATATTGCTGGACAAATTCTGGCCATCATTCCTCAGTGATTCATGTATTTATATAGGACCGTGGTCCATTCATATATTATAATTTTCCTGTTGATTCTTTACATAATCATTTTTCTGAGTAAAATACTCAACATAATTGTCCATCAATGACTTTTGTAAATTGTTGACTTCAGGTGATGTTGTTTATAACGAACACTGGAGACTTTGACACAAGGTTACTGATTTTTTTTTCTCAATTTTTTTAAGCATTCCATTTGTTTTAAGTGCTAAAATCAAAATGGAAAAAGACAGTTACTTAATTGCATCTCAAGATTATTTGTCTGACTGCAGGTTAGTGGATTTTGTTAAGAGTTATCAGTGGGAAAGCCGCCGACATTGAAGAGTTCCGATCTGTAGTCACGCGGAGAAAGGGAGATAATTATAAAAACCGTCATGGCGTCACTGTCATTTTGTAAACGATCGTGAGGCCGTATTTCAAATACAAAAATAAGCAACATCTGAATTAATTTGATCATAATATTCATCGTAACTTTAATGATCATGTGTTTGGTGTAACTTAACCAATAAAACATGTACAAAACGTCTAACTGCTCGAAATATTAGAAATATCAAACGACGCCAGATGTCAATAAAAATATGGCGGGTAATACCCTGGTCTGCAGTTGACTGACACAAATGCATCCTCAAAACCGACGAAGGCTGAAATATATTTAAATCAAAAGAATAAATATAAAGGAAGGTCTGTTAATTAAACAAACCCGTCATTTGCTTGCTCCATTTATAAATTTGGGTTTGAAGTCGTGGTTCATTTTCGGTCATTTTTAGCATTTTGAGACCTTTGTAGGTACGGTAATGCATTCCCTATTCCGAACTTGCTGAACAAATGTGGACTATGGGTTACCTAATTATC
>MJUT01004946.1:1020358-1034022 GCA_002080005.1 Gigantidas platifrons
GTATGTTTATAGACACCATATAATTTTGAAATATAGGTATCATATTTTATCTGTAAAACCTCCAATAGTATATGAAATATATAAGCTCTTGCTTATATTGAGGAAAATAAAGGTTAAGAAAAAATTGGTGTCAAATGTAAAAGATCTAGCTGCTATGTAACCTAGGTTTTATTGATCTTTGAATTCAGCTTGGAAATTAAAATTAGAAATTATATCTTATATACAATTAACTTTTTCATATTGTTCTCTGTTATCCCTTTCTTTTTTTCTTTTTTATCATTTTATATATTCATGTTGCTATAGCATGTATGTGCTTTTTGCAAATAAAGAATTCATTCAAAGGTCTACATTATCCTGTGAAACAGAATCATCAAAATTATACCTATGTAAACATGTATTTATGTACTGAAAAGATTGAAATATAACTTCCTCTCCTGTATCTGACATACAAAATGAGTTAAAACTCTTATAACATGTGAGACAACAAAATATCTTTACTGAAACATCAATATCTGTATGAAAATTTAACTCAAATTTTAAATGTTTCAAAAAGATATCCACATTTTCTTTTTAAACTGAAATATATCTTGTAGTCCTTGAAGATGTTTCATACAAAACATTCTTTTTCCTTTTTCAAATTATCTAGGGCATTATAGTGCATAGACATGACATAATACATCTGTGAATACTTGTTCATTTTGTTCTGCATATTTACCTGAAATGGAAATATCAAATTTCTTTCCAAATAAAAAGGGATCAATATCAGTGGTGTGATCTCCTCTTTTATCACAAATATCAAAATGGTGTAAAAAAAAAACTCATTTTTTTCTGAGAGGGCAGCTGACAATTTCACACAGTTTCTTAAAGAAAGAAGCATGATTATAATTTTCCTCCAGTACCCTAGAAAAAAATGCTTAAACTTTCTTTCACATTTCCTACAAATACAAAGAAAAATCAGACATATTTGCAAGTCTTTTGAACAAACTCATAAAATTCAATATCATCCAATTTTTTCTGAATGAGATGGACATAACATTTAGATATGTCTTCTTGACTACAATGACTATTTAAAAGGCTCAGAATTTGTGTCAGGGTAGACTTTGTAATAGTTCGACATCTGCATACTCCTCTGTGACCACATGGGCTTGTCTTTAAGACACCATATATATAACTTTATTAAAAAAAATATGCACCTCTATCAACTTTAAGATATATATAACTTTATTTAAAAGAATATGCACCCCCACATACTATACTGATAGCATGTAGGGTGCATAATTTTTTTTTAGTAAAGTTATATCTAGTATGTAGAGGTGNTTGTAGCAGTTCGATATCTGCATACTCCTCTGTGACCACATGGGCTTGTCTTTAAGACACCATATATATAACTTTATTAAAAAAAAATATGCACCTCTATCAACTTTAAGATATATATAACTTTATTTAAAAGAATATGCACCCTCACATACTATACTGATAGCATGTAGGGTGCATAATTTTTTTTTAGTAAAGTTATATCTAGTATGTAGAGGTGCATTTTTTTTTTTTGTAAAGTTATATAGTATGTAATTGTGCATTTTTTTTTCAGTTAAG
Organism: Gigantidas platifrons; assembly: GCA_002080005.1. NCBI lineage: Eukaryota > Metazoa > Mollusca > Bivalvia > Mytilida > Modiolidae > Gigantidas > Gigantidas platifrons. Next base: position 1,021,952 of record MJUT01004946.1, read on the forward strand.
TTATACTGCATGTCATAAATGATATATTATTGGGTGTATATTTTTTTAAATACAAAATATAAGTCTTAAAAAAGATATAGGGGTGCATATTTTTTTTAATAAAGTTATATTTCATGTCTTAAAGACAAGTACCTGTACCTGTACTGTAGTCTGTACATGATTTTTTTTTTGATTTTTTTTGTATTGTCCTATCCATTGAAAAAAAAAATTATGTGAATCAATTGTGATTTTTATTGATTATACTGCTCATTGACATTGTGGGCTTCTTGATTGACAATTATTTGTTTGTTTGTTTGTTTGTTTGATCATGAGGTTGCTCAAGAAATTACACAAAAAGCTTGGCTATGGAACTGGAAGTGAAGAAATCTTTCTTCATTACAATAATAAACAAGATGGAAATAAGACTTAAACAAAATTATAAACACAAAACAGTGTACACATGGCCGTGCCATGGCCATTTACTTGATCACATCTTGCCATTCTTGAGTTGTTTATGGAAATTATGGTGTAATTCTTCTAAAAATATATATAAATAACTGAACAATTGTTAAATATGAATGTATCCAGAATCCAGATTCACTGTAAAACAAATAAAAAAAAACATTTAAAGCGAGTTAAAGATCTTATAAAACCGTTTTCTCTAGTCGCGTCTCGATGTAAACAACATAGATTTTAAACTTTCTACACACAGCCTCTGTAGCATATTTGCAATGAATGATGGGTAATTATGCATTTTTTTGGAATCTCTTATCCTTTTCATATCTATTTTTGATCATTTTATATTTAAACAACCAATAGGATGCTTAATAGTCAGTTATAATTAGACCAGGGTATTTACCCACCATAATTTTATTTCCAAAAACATCAAAGCAATTTCCGATTTTCAAAGCCGTTTATAAGATATATATTTCACAGTTAATGATCAGTACGATTCAGTCATATAGTAAACATACTTAAGATACCAACAAATTAAAAAAATATGCATAGTTTATTACTTTTTCTACTTTATTTCATAAAAAACCACACACATGTAACGTAAACAAATAAATGACGTGAAGATCCTCGAGCGCCGTCTATACCAATATTGGAGTATCCTCCCTTGAATCTGTGGACAATACGTAACATGAGTGAAGGTACGGAAATGGTGGTTGGCGTTCCCACTGTTATCAATACTACCATCCACTTATACTTTTATAATATTTAATCAAACTATTGATAAATTTAAATATGTACACAAAATAAACATAATTACTAGAAGTGATAATTGATTCTGTTCACAAAATAGGAAGATACAGTTGAACCTTGTTATTTTGAACTTTGTCATTTCCATGACAACTCAAAGTAAATTTATGGTCTGTTTGTAGTAGATTTCAACTTAATTTGTCCTTGATAACTATAATAATCCAAGTAAAATCATTGGTCCCTTCCACTTTGACACAACAAAGTTCAACTGAATCGTATTTTGTCTATTAATTATGTAATACACATGTTATACCTTTTTCTGTTTTCCTCTCTGTTTTGTTTTTGGTTTAGGTGCAAAAATTCTCATTAATTCTTTGGCTGCTCTTGAAGTAAACATAATACCAGTCAGAAGTTGCTCCTAAAAATAAAAAAAGTCTACCTTAAATACTTGAATATATAGTCTTTTGGCTACGGTATTGTCGGTCCCTCTTCAAATTACGGCTTCTGATTACCTCTTTGGTATCTTCAAATTTTTCTCACAATACATTACTTTGTGAACTTTTTTTTACTTTATGTTACTCAATTTTCTAAGAAAGTTTTCAAATTATTTGAAATTTGGCAAATTTGTAAAGATATAATATGTCAAACTTAGCAGATAAACCCACACAAAAAGAAAATATAGAATTAATGAACTATAATAGAGACTGATTTCATGAAATAGTGTGAATCCACACTCTGATTACAATGTCATGTATATTTCTAAAAATACTGCTTAAAAACAAAAAAGAAACAGAAAAATTAAATCAACACTGTATCCTTTTTTTGCTTAATAGGGGTTAGGGTTATGGGATTTTAAGGCCACTTTCAATAATATTTCAATTATATCGTGGCGGGAAGTTTTATTGGTGGAGGAAACAGGAGTATCCAGAGAAAACCACTGACCTGCCACAAGTCACTGACAAACTTTATCACATAATGTTGTATCGAGTACATCCCGCCTGAGCGAGGGGTTCAAACTCATAACATTAGAAGTGATAGGCACTAATTAGATAGGTAGTTATAAATCCAATTACCATACGATCACGACCACGACAGCCCCTCTTTGTTTTATAAAGCTGATACTATAATAAATATAATTACATTGTCTTCCTTCTCCACAGCTCCAGGATAAGGTAAGATTGAGAATTTAGCTGTTTCTTTCTGACAGTTAAACACTATAGACATACTGGTCTGACTGTAACATCTGAACACCAAGTGGTTATTGAGCTACAAAGTTATAAAACATTGGATATATTCAAAATCACTGGAAACAAGTTTAAATTAGAGGAAAACAAGATCAAGAAAATATAACACTATAATAATATGGACATTTGATTAAATGACAAATCTGATTAAATGATGGTCTGTATATAACACATTGATTGATTGATTGATTGATTGATTGGTGTTTACACAATTTGCTTGAATTAAAACCTTGTGTTGATGTTTGTGGTAACTGTTGCAAAATGGTCCATAATCACAACTGTTTCAATAAAAATTTATAAATCAAACAGCATTCTGACCCCACCCCCAATTTGTATGTTTGTTATTCAAGGGCTATTTGTAGAAATCTGTCTATCTTAAGAGGAAATGCCATACTGATTGATTATAATGTTTATAAGACCATATTGCTACTTTTGAAAGAAATAATCATTCTGCCCTTCAAAATCAGAAATACCAGTTATAATACTATCCAGTATGATGTACATATTAATATATATACAATGTATATGTAAAAAGTAGTTAATTTCACTGTATTATTACTGGAGATGTCAGTTTATATATAAATGTACCATATTTGCTGTTCATAAAGCCCTAACCTTAAATAATCCCCAGAGTCCTTCATTGGGTAAACAATTTCTTAATCAACTTATAATATTTAATTTTACCTGTATTACTACTGGAGATGCCAGTTTAACATTTCCCATTGGCCACTTCCATCTTTGTATAACATTGCCTTCAGCATCTGTGCAGTGACCTCCCTTTGCTGTTGCCAGAAATCTAAAAAAAAATATTTAGAAATTTTAATAGATTATATCAAAAGGTCTTGGAATTTTGGCAAACAGAAGTTGTGTATTTTTTTTCTGGTAGCTTCTTTATTTGTAATTACAGTAGGAAAACTTAAACATCAGCCTTCTTAATTTTCCCCAATAATCTGATTAAATGATAAAAGAAAATTTCAGATTAAAAAATGTATTAAATTCTACAAATAATGTAAAAAAAAATTGTTTAATCAAATATCAAAGGTTATTTGTCAACATTTTTTCTTAGCAGACAAGGGAGCTTACTCCAAATTTGTCTAATAAATATATACTAGCAACTTCCAAAGTTTTAGTATGAAATAGTTTATAGTATGATCTACTTTCATATTTGTAAATACAATTAAAAGTTTTCTTATTTCCATATGCAAATTAATCATGGGGATATTTGTCTGTGACAATGTTTATCATTGGTCAAACTGAACAAGCATGCTAAGCATAAGTTATTAAAAGTATTAGGTCAGAAGTTGAATTCTTGAAATTGAAAATTAGTTTTGTAAATTCAATGTATTAAAACATACCAGGCCAAGTTTAAGATCTTCCTATATTCTGCTTAAAATAAACAAAAAATACAGATTCTGTAGTTACTAGAATGTATATATATGTAAATGAACATCACTGAACAATCCTATTTTACACAAATTAAGAAAATGAATAATGTTTATTGCTGTTCTTCATCTCAAGGTAAGAAAAAAGAATATATACCTAATTATTTTTCCTGTGTTACTAAAACAAACACCCTTTCCACTAGGTGTGAAACAAGCGAGCATTCTAGGATTGGCACCCTCATCATAGGCTATCATGTAATATCCTGGACGACCATAACCTGCGTAAGTGAACATTATAGCTGGTCTCCCTGACGGGTAACTAAATACAGGTTAAGAAAAAACAATCTTGTATACAACAATGGTTCAATCAAATTTAAACTCATTGATATATTAACAGGTTAACTGCTAATTTTAAATTAAACATTTTTGATTAAAATATAGCTGACAACGGAAACTCTCCAGACCATGTATTGCTCACTTGTGCAAAAACAAAAAAATTTAAAAAAAAACATCCACATTGAGGCTAACCTCTGTTAAATAGAGGTCATCTTAGATTTCCAACCAATATGAAAACAGAACTAGAGGATCACCTAAGGTACAGTTGAAGTAGATTCTAGAAAGATTGATTGATTGATGTCTAATGCCAACTTTAACAATATTTCAGCTATAACGTAGTGTAATTCTAGAAAGAAGATATCTACATATTTTCCTTAGACTTGCATGTTAAACTATGTTCCAGTGTGAATTTCCATTGTGCATTTAAAAAAAGCACAAAACTGATAAAAAGATTATCAAATAATCAGTCATGCACAGTTAAATAAGAAAAAAATATTGGTGGTTTCCAAGTAAAAGATTTCAAAATATTAAAAGTTTAACTATATTCATGGTGGTAGCTGTTTTGGACGTTCAATTATCAACATGAAAGAAATGCTGGCATAATTGAGCATTTTCCATTAGTATGTGGTTTATAAGAAGATTGTATGTTTGATCCAAGGTCAGTTAAAACCAAACACTATAAAACTAGAATTTGATGTTTCTCTGGTTAACATGCAGCATTAAGGGATAACAGCAAAGACTGGTTGGCTCGGAATCAATGAGAATAATGTTTTCGAGTGGATCTACATGTCTACCTATAGACTGTTGTTTCAGTGAGCTAGCACTATAAAAAGCCAATTCAACTACAACTACAAAACAGATATCACCATCATATCATTAAAATGTAACTTGTTCTCGCCATGATTAAGCTGAAAATTGCTGGCTTGGAGTTAAACAACAATCAATCACTCACTCAAAGTACATTGCATATCTTTTTATATTTCATATTTGACTCCTATTTTTATATCACCAGTAATATCCTGTTTAAATTGGTTTTTTTTTTTTAAGAAATGGTTTAGAAAATCTGTTAACAAGATTTAACATTATCAAATATGTATATATAAATTGGATATTTTCTTTAAATACCATTTGTTATATAATATAAAGGATACTAGACAAAACTTGTTCCATCATGAATTGTAGCCTGCATGAGTTGCTTCCCCTCATTTCTGTCATCTCCAATGTTGGGAATCCGTATTTTGCCACCTTTTCCGACAGGACTTTCTATCTTTACTGGTGATTTTCTGTACTTATTCATGGCTTCCTTCTTGGCATCACCATAGTAACGAACTACAACTGGTTTATCCTTTCCTTCATCAAGGTCATCTTGCTGTTGTTGTTTACTAATAAAACAAAAAAATGAATGAAATAATTAGCACCAATGAAAAAACAAATTCGGAAGGCAGTTTTGAATGACATTTTCTTTATTTACATTTTACTTTGAACAAGTCAGATGATACAATCTTTGATTGTACAAATTTAGTAATATATTCAATGAAAAACAATCTTGTTTACTTGATTAGTAAAACTGTTTCAAAATCAAAATGGAGGAAATTTGTCTGAATGTCCTGTAAGCACTTGTGCTCAAAGGTTTGTTTCTGTAAAACAAAAATGCTTTAAAAGATCATATCTAATGCAAAAATCTAACAACTTAAAATACCATTAACTATGAAATTTTTTTCTGTTTACTTTTCAATCATTAATGCCATTATTATCTATACAAGCATGCACAGAATAGTCTATAAAATGTTAAAAACATGGAAACCCCTTTAAAATCATAAAGTTTCAAATGGCAATCTGTTTGAACTAAAAATCAAGGGATGGAAGGAAATTGATATTTCTTGTTAGTTCATTTACCATCAATACATTTTGTATAAAAAAGAAATTTAATTAATAGTCAGAAGCTGTAACTGACATTCAGATATCAGAAACCTGTGGTCTGTGAAAGGCATCTCCTATTCTAGCATGTAAAAAATAGGTGAAGAGAAAAGGTGTCTCTTAAGACATGCCACTATACTTTATATTTGGGCTTTAAATTCTTCAGAATACAGGAATTTATTGATATCATTTTTATCCAGCCAGGTACTATCTATTACATAAAGAGAGATGGTAAACAATACATTTCATAAGTGAAGTGGGTTTGGGTTACTGATATATTTGTGTTAATCATTACATGGAATACATGCATCTGCCAGCAATATTGTTACTACCAGATTTAATGGTGGAAAGGTAGGCGTGGACAGTTATGACTAACAAAGTGACAGGTGAAATCCCTGATCATTGGTAGGTGTCTGGAGGCCTTAAAACTTGACTATGTGGTAGAGCGTGAACCCATGTCAAATCACAGACAATGGTGTACAGCTTGAGGTCAGAAGTCTATGACCTTTACCACTAAGCCATCCATACCCCTCTTAAGCATAGTCTAGTTAATATACCAGTACAACTATCATAGTATTCATACTGTAGCTTTAAGATAAAACCTCATGAAATACATAATTCATTTAAATTATTGTAGTGTTGTTATAAATTATTCCATATTTTCCCAATTTTCTAAATAATAATGACTTACATTATTTTTATAAGTTCTCTAAAGGTTTCATATTCTTCTATTAATTTCTTCCTATCAACTTCCTCAATATTGTTGTCCATCATTACGCCTATATAATATACAAGAAGTCAGCAATGAAAAGGCTTAACAAATCCAAAACAACCTTTCATCTACCTATGTAATCAGTACTTACTAAGGTGTACATGATAAAGTTTGGCACTTACTTGCAGAACCTTGTAACAATTCCAGAATTGACCACGATAATCTGAATGGTTAATATTTCACAATGTGGGTGGGGTAAAAAGAATCTGTTTTCGGAGGAGAAATCTGTCTGACATCAATAACTACTGCTGTACATGCTAAATTTGTACTCTAACAGACGTTTCAGGGAGGGTTGATAAAGCAAGTAATGACGTTCTAATACGCTTGTTTCGATTCATTTCCATTCCGTGAAAAACTTTTATTTTTGTCTGCCAAACCACGTGATTTTGATGGAATGTTAGGTACTGAAATTCCGGTGTCAATGTACACAATGAAAACTCCAATCGACAAGTGGCGTCTTAACGTTACTCAATTTAAAGAAAATTGTTTTACATTTTCTGTAAAAAACAGATATCAATTAAATTATTTTATTTGTATCAAAGACTTCAATGCACAGACAATTACTTCTTTAAAAGTAATTTTTTTTTATTTCTTTACTGCTGTCAGCATCATGAAAAGAAAACGATCTGTCTTGATATATTTCTTTTATTAGACAAGGCAGTGGGGGTATCGAACACCAGTATTTACTCAGCAGTTTTCTTGGCGTCTCCATGTTACAATTATTTATAATCTACTGCATCTTCGACTATGATATGTTGACATTGTCACAGTAATAACGTAAACACCGGAAGTAGCCTGCCTAACATTTCAGATGTCAAGACAAGAAAAAGATGGAACATGATCAGAATTGATATAATTCGAAACAATTGTATTGATTCATCGTGTAAAAGACAAAATCATCTTTTGAAGATGAAATATTGTGTTTTTTTGGACTGACAACTTAAACCATCAGCTAGATATTCTGTTTCAAGAGCTGACATATACATTCTAGATTCAAGTGAAGGCAAGGAAACTATATTTTTCTCAAACTTTTACAGTTTATGAGTAATTGTGTGCATTTTAGGACATGTCTGCTCTGTATTAGTAGAGATAAAAGACTTTGGAATAAGAAGTGTAAAATTTCATTGATTGTTTTCGTTCTTGGTATAATAGTATATATAAGGATTTAAGTTATTTCATGCAATGATTTACTGGAATCTGTGATGCAAGATGAATTCATTTTTATTCGTTGAATACCAATTTTTAAATCAAACTACGAAAATTAGTGCACCATGAAAGTCATATGTAATAAGAGAAGTTTTGAAGAAGTATCAAAACCATGAATTCATATGTCAACGAACATCTCACTATCCACTGATATCAATAAAAAAAACATGGTAATCTATTTTCTAAACAATGGTTCGGCAAGAGTTTCAAAATATTACTGTTATAAACAAATGATACAGACCTTTTTTGTCTTTAAGTGAAAAACTTATTGTTACAACAGCAGTAGCTGAAAAAAGAAGAAAAGTTTGTTGTACAATAAAAGTAAGATATTTTATATAGAATTTTGGCTTGTATTTTTTCCCTTTCAAATAGATTTTTTCTTTCTGCTATCACAGACAATATTTTTAACAGACTTGACTACATGAGTAACATAGCAAGTGCTTACCCTTTTCGAGCACCTGGATTCACCACCAGGTTTTTTGGTGGTGTCCGTGTTGCTAATATTTTTTAAATATCTGTTCAACATTAAATGTATTGCAGGTTTTTTTTGGTTTGTTTGTTTTCGTCCTGTGTCTTGTGAGCCCAAAGTTGCCAGTGGCTCTGGATTGTCTATTCTTGATTGCCCATTCGGTTTTCTCTAACATTTTTCTACTCCATCCTTTTTGTTCTACGATTCCTATATTCTATTATCATGTGTGTTGACTAGTTTCTTTCAGTAATTTATATTGTTACTCTTTATTTCAGCCATTCTTATGAAGAGAACTAGTTTACAAACAATAAACAATGTAGATAAAAATAAGATGGCCTGGTGTGAGCAGAAGTTTTTATGGCCTGGTGTGAGCAGAAGTTTTTATGACCTGGTGTGAGCAGAAGTTTTTATAGAATAACAAACTGCTGGTTCATTGGGAGCTACTACAAGTTGTCTTTAACATGCCACGAGTATGGAAAGGACACTCATTCTCATTTACACCTCTTCTGTAGGGTTAGATGTGTATTTGATTTTTCCCAAACAACTAGTAGGCCACACCCTTTCAAAAGGGTTTTACCCTGCAGTGGAGAAACCAAGTCATATTTCTATATCCCAGGTTCAATCTGGGGTTATTCTTTTGAACATATATTTCTAATATACATTTTTATAAGATCAAACTTTATTATCTTATGAAAGTTTGAGTTTGTAAGTGTTTTGTAAATTTAATACATGTAATTTGTATCTTTCAGGTTTTTTTATCATTATGTTTGTGATAATTAATCACTATCTCACATGTGTGTACAATTATATAAAAAAAATACTACAATTAAGGAAGATTAGTTTTGAAGAAATCTAAGGTTGATATCAATGTTAGTTATAGTTAGTACTATATTCATATACTGGTAATATTAAAGATTATTAGAATAAAGTAATATAAAACAAAATATATATGTATCACCAACTGATGTCATTCATTAAAGCTGAATTAAATTAAATAACATGAGTAGAGTAAGTTCAGAGTACAGACAGCCATGGAATACAGACATTATGTTGTTTTTATATATCTGTAGGAAATAATTATCTAAAAGTGGCATCAAACACTATAAAGCCACCACTAACCCTCTAAATATTATACAATTTGGTGCCTTTTTAATAAAAATTTAAAAAGTGACATCCTTGAATATTCTTCTGACTTTTTACGCAAATATTTTTTTACATATGACTCAGAAATACTCAATAAATTCCTGTATTTGTTGTCACAATTGAAAGAATAGGATACATTGGTACCTCATCTATGTTTGAAATATTTATCTCCCTTTAATCTAATAATCTTGTAAAAGGAGATAATCCATTATGTATTTCTAATTAAGGTACAAAGTACAAAGTACAAACAGGAGTTTTAAAGATGACAAGACCATCCAAATATACCAGAACTTACTCTACAATACCAAAAATTTGGGCATAAATTAAATTTATTTAACCAGAAATAAGAAAACATTTTGACAACTCACATCGTGGATCAGATGGTGTTTCTCCTATATTGGAAAAAGCATCGTCATGCATTCCCTTCCTCACATTGGGTGAGCGTATACCAGCTACTGTAAGTGAAGAGGTTAAGAAAAAAATACTATAATAAATATAAAGCATTTATATGTAAATATTCATGCAGGTGATCAAGTGAAGTATCTTATTTTCATGGAGATCCAATTTTCATGAATATCACAAGTAAATTGTCATACAGAAACTGTTGCACATCTTAGTATATTTTATAAATAGTTAAATGTGTAGGCATAGGTTCATTGCAGTCATAATTAAGAAATTGGTGAAATTGCTGAAATTGGTTCCATGAAAATCAAATACGGTACATCTATGGTACATGTAAATTATGAATGCACATGCGTACCATTCAAGACTATAGCACTATAGCACTATATATAAATCTAATCATGCATCATAAATATCTATGTTGATCTACATTTATAATAATACTTTCTATACTTTCTGTCAAAACAAAAATAACTAAATAATGGAAATAGCTTTGTAAGGATTTAAATGTAACTATTTTTATGTATAATCATTTCCAAAGCCTGTATAATAGACTTCAGCTGAGGTATTCAATATCAGTATACAACACACAAGTAATTCTCATAATATAAACGGTTACTTGTATACTGATGTGTAACATTATATTTGTCTGGCTGAGGTGTTTTTTTTACCCCATTCTAATCATTTCAATCAGTCTCTATGTAAAATTATAGATAAAATCATGAAAATATTAAATTACCATTTTTACATGTTTAAAAATCACACACAAACATGTTATCAAAGCTTCAGTATAGATGTCCCAATTATTATGAATAAAATTCTTGTTAAATCATTTACACGAAGCTTTATGATTTTAAGCAAGAAAATTTCCAACTGACATGATAGACAAAAAATGTTCCTGTTCAAAACTAACACTTTATGATTCTAAGCAAGAAAATTTCCAACTGACATATATGATAGACAAAAAAGTCCCTTTTCAAAACTAACACTACCTATGGTACATGTAGTTTGCTTACACTAGGGTTGAAAGTTACAAAAATTATGGTTTTATTAATGAACACCAATATGAAATGATAGAGTCTTTCAATCTAAAATTAGCAATTATTCCTTCTTTCCCATAATATAATTATTAACTGAAACAAAATGAAAACATTATTAATCACTTACAATTACATTATTTCGACCATTATTTTGTTTACAATCATTTTACATTGAAAGACATGCACAAAAAATCACCAACAACTAAACAGTGCATAGTGAAATGGGCATAGTTATATATAGCAGGTAAAATTCCCTACTACAATTTGTAATCTATACATGTAGCTCAAGCTATACCTCCACCCTTCTTAACATCTTATAATATCTGAAAAATAATTATCAGTATTTTGCACAAAAAAGCAGTGCTAACTCTCATTGATTCTATTAAATCTTAGACAACTAAGTCAACTTAACCATAAAAACAACTTTTCTATATAAATCCTTCATGAGATGCACACAAAAGAAAACACTTAAATTGTCCCTCCACATAGCCTTCAATATGAATGATTGACCTTTTAGTGCAAGTCACATGCAGCATGTGCAATATTGCAGTAACCAATGCAGTTTTCTAAACATATTCACCCTTTCTATGAGATTTACGCATTGCTTGATTGGTACTTGCGTTAGAAGAAAATCCTGTGTAAAATAAACAAAATTGACAGCTAATTTCTGAGGTAATCTAAGCTAAACTTTCTGTTATTATGTCACACAATGATGATGAAATCTGAATTTGATGGCTTTCAGAATACCAAAATGTATCAAACTTCAAAAGCAATATTCAATGAAAGTCAAAACTTACATCTCAACATATCTACATGCAAATAAAGGATTACAAAACAGATAGAACAAAATAAAATGTAATATTATTTTTAACTTATGTATGAAACATATGTGGACTGTATTACAAACTAGCACCAATTTTAAATGTGTATATACAGTCATACATGTGGACTGTATTACAAACTAGCACCAATTATTTT
>MJUT01004946.1:1042036-1055209 GCA_002080005.1 Gigantidas platifrons
TGGAAATGATCTTGTAGTAATCCAATAAACGATTATTTTCCCGGGGTGTGAAAATATGGACAGTTTACTTCCGGTCATATTGGTCATACAAAAATGCCTTTATTTTAACTAAGTATGTAATAAAGTAAATTATCTACTTACATGTACGACAGATCAATAGTTAAAAATCGTATTTAGTACTCAAAATCAAATACATAGTTTGGTTGTTAACATTTTAAAAACTTCATCTACCCTGCCTGTTGAATTTCCAAATGAAATAGAAATCATATCAAATGTTAACCATCCAAGGAGACAGAATTCTTCTGCCTCTATATGACATATTTTAATTAGTTAATCTAGAGGCCAAAGTATTCAGTCTACCATCCAAGTAATATTTCTGTTAAGTTTGGTTCTGATTGATTCAGTGGTTTGTGAGAAAAAGATTGAAATGTGAAAACCGACCTCCGCCAAGGTCAGGTTAAAATAAGATTTCTGTAAGGTAATTAAAATCTGCACTGAATCAAGGTCATTTCTTTTTAATAAAGTGAAATGTAACTCACAAGACATTATTATGGTGAGTCCCACCATTGTAAAAATCTAAAATTTTGAAACTTTTGTGAGTCCCAACTGTAAATGGTGATCAAGTTCAGGACTCATCTAGGCAAGCTAGTTGCAAGGATTTCTGTCTAGGTTAAGGTATATATATGTTCAAGGCATTACCAATAACATGGTACATGTAATGAAACAAAATTTTTAAAATTATTTCTTCGTTAATTGATCATAACCTCTATCCCATATTGCTGTTTTGAGAAAGAAAACATATTCAGTTTGGTGTAATATTTTTCAAACCTAAATCACATTTACAGCTGTCATCCGTTTGTAATACATTAAAGTTTATCATCTTTGAAAATTTCATTTTTAATGTTGCATGCAAAGACAACAAACATACATCATTAGAATAAAATATATTCTACCTTAATGCAATAATAATACATTAAAATATTTTTCGCCATTTACATATCAATATTTTTGTTCCCTGATTGGAATTTCTGTACATTTATTAAAAACAAGTACTCATCTACAATGACAATATACTGTGGTAAATCTTTCACCATGGTTAAGGATGTGTTTTTGTTTTCTTTTTGTGTGTGTTTCAGTGGTATCTTATCAAGACACCAATGAGATCCTCCGGATGATTGTTATCATTGATTGATAGTTTTGAATGTTTTTATTTTTTTTTTGTCAAAAGAGAAGGCAACAAGACCGAAAACAAAACTTATGTTTATTTTGCATGAACATTAATTTGTTATTAATGAAAACAACTCACCATCCAATTCATTTTTTTTTCCATGTGCATAAGCATCCAAGTAAATATATTGAATATTACATTGATTGAAACTTGACAATTGGAGTCATGGACCTTACTGCATAATTTAACAAAAGCAAGAAAGGTGAAATAATTTTTTTTTGCTTTAAAGGTACAATCAATATTTCGCTGGCACTTTAAAGATTTTCAATTAGATTCATTTGAATTGAAATTAGAAAAATCTTATTGAAGAACTAATATTCTCCTTTTTAATATTTCAGTCTACTTCTGTTATTTAATTGGATATGAATGTAAATGAACATGAAAGACTATCCAATATTACACTTGGATACAAACTTGCAACTCTTCTCTAGGCGAGTCATGAACTCATCACTTTTGTTTGGGACTTACCATTTTTCCTAAAAAAATTACAAAGAATGCACCAGTGGGAGTCATCAAAATGTTATCCTACAACTAACAAGGATCTCTGTTTTAAAGTAAACAAACAGTACTTTTATTTCTGTTCTACAATTCACAATTGTTTTTACTCATATCCTATCCTCTCCTGAGAAATACAGACATTAATATATTTTTTTGGGAAAAACAGACTTATTCCCATAATTTTTATATTAATATAAACACTCATATCTCCAGACCAGTTTCCTTGGATGTATCATGGACATCGTCTGGGCATAATATATTTAAGAAGTAATTCATGGATGCCATAGTTTGTATCTAGCTTTAAAATGGGTAACATTATTTTCGTAAAAATTTTATAGAGAGCAATAAATTTTATATTAGATTTGTAAATTTTAGAGTTTTCATTTTTTTCACTAGTCACACCGTACAAGTACCATTCGAAGGTCACTAGTTCGAATCAAACGTTTACTTGACCCTGACTATCAGACTACTGCTTATGTCAAACCCTCATGAAGAGGTGCAATACGGCATCTGTATCACATGGGAGGTGTAATACAGCATTGCATTATTATTTCATGGATGTGTAATACAGCATTATTATTACATGGGAATGTAATATGATTAAAATAAATTGGTGTCTAACCTATTGCATGACACCGTTGCATTTCAAAATATAGTTTCAATATACATTTGTATTATAATAAACAATTAAGGAAAAAATAATCATATCCCCATTTCCCGAATTTAAATGTGCTGTTTCATCCAAATATGCAGCTAATTGACTTTCGTTGTCTGTAAAAGAAAATGGAACAAACTTTGATTTTTGGTGTTTTAACACCACTTTCAACAATATTTCAGTTATATCATGGCGACCAGTTTTAGTGGCGGAGGAAGCCGGAATACCCGGAGAGAACCACCGACCATGGGCAAGCTCTGGTAAACTTTATCACTTGCGGCTGCAAGTCAAGTACACCCTTTTTTGTAAGTTACAAAGCCGGGCGCGAACCCACGCCGTATTGGTGATAGGCTTGTATGAGTTGTTAGATCCAACAACCTAACTCATTGAGCCACCCGGGCTCCAACCAACTTGAATCAAAAGTGCGAATAACGAAAACATTAATCTGCCTTCATTCCAAAAATGAGATTTGATGTTTGGTCATAATTTGTTTCTTCACCTCTGTGAAGACATGCATGTATGCGTGCCTTCTTTATAAATTTAACAAGGCCATATAGGGAACTAGAGGTTAATCTAAGCCAGTATCGCTCACCTGTTCACTCAAACAATTTATGCTCAATGAAGTCTAGATTTTTAGAAAAAAAATATTTTATTTGTTTCACATATGACCCTATTTTAATCTTTAAATCCATTAAAATATGACTTATTAGGTTTTGGTCCTCTCATATCTCTGATAAAAATTGGTCTTGAAGCGACCAGGGGTAATAAAGAGATCTGGCCTTGTTTGTATATGCATGGATAATAACATACCTGGATAGTCAATATAAGGTGCTGTGTGGGATGTTAAAAATAAGTAACACATTTTGAGAAATTGTTTCACATTACAGAGTATAAACCCATTAATGCCATGGCTTTACATAATCTCGTTGAAATTAATCTTCTGAAGAAATTTTCTGCTCTGTATCTCCAGCCTTATCTCGTCACAAGCACTATCAAAGATATTCTGGAAATTTAAATTCTGAAAACCCTGTGCATTCCGATGCACATTTTGGCATGGATGGATTGTGTTATACCAAGTGCAGGTAAGCCATGATATATAGACATATTTTCTAATTCAAATCTGCAAAAATAATGATAATCTCTTACCTTTTTAAGTAGCTATTAAAGGTCCAAAAAGGACAAAATTTAGTTCGAATTGGCAGACATATTGTTACCTAATTTAAAATGACCATGTTATCAATTTCATGACGTTTTTTTATAGTCTGTTTCTCCAGGTCACATTTCATAATTAAAGGCATTGAATATATTTTCCAACTATTGACATATAGAGAAATGAACTTAAGTCGTATGTAGCTAAAAACGTCACAAAATTGATCATGTGGTACAGTTATTATATTGAGTTCAAATCAATGGCAGACAGTTCTAAGTGGACATTGGATTATCTGATTCTGATCTGGTAGATGCTGTAAAAAGGTAAGAAAATATCATTATTTTTGAAGATAATGTCTATAATGTCAAGGCTTACTTTCACTTGGGTCTGACACCAACCCCGCGGTATAGAAATGGGACCGAGAGCTTCTTCAGCTTGAAGGGGCAACTGTCGGTTGTGCGGGATGTATAAATTAACAGCCAACACGTCCTTCAAATGAGACGTAAATAAAACTGAGGTCCCGTATTGAGAGATTGCCACCCTCTTCGCACGTTAAAGAACCCAGAGTAACAGCTCATGATGAGCATTTTGCTCATGATGAGTGGTCCATAGGAGACCTGTTGCACTGGCTAAATTCTTCGTCCCTACCCATCACCTTTCCTTGTTTCGAGTCCTGTAGCGTTTAAATTTTGTTGCCCATTGGCCTATCCATCCCCCATTTTCAACCTACATATTGATTTATTGTAAACATGTTCTCGTCCTGAATATAGCTGAACAATTGCTCGCTGGACGTTAAACAATCAATCAATCAATGGGTCTGACACAATCCATCCATATCACAGGAATGCACAGGGAGTCAAATTTTGAATTTACAGAATACCTTTGATAGGGCTTGTGACGTGATTAGGCTGGAGATACAGAGCAGAAAATTTCTTTGGAATCCTAATCCCAACGAGATTACACACAGAAAAGAAGAGTCATTTGCCTTTTCAAAATCCTTGCTTTAAATTGTCAGAATAGTATGTTATTGTTGATTGAATTGTGTTAGTGGACGTTTTTATTCTCATTGCCAAGCGATCTTACACAATAATCCAATGCCGGCTATTGATATAGATACATTACAGACTAGTGTTTTGACGGTTGTTTCCATATTCACATGTTTTGTTTTTAAACATTTTGAATAAACGTACAAAAACGATGCGCTCAAATTTGAATATCTTATATATATTTGTGATACTATTGTTTGTTTTTTTTTTTAATCATCCATTTACCTTGCTTAGACCATCATCACAACAATAAAATAATAAACAATCAAGTACCTGTTCGTTTTCGCCGCCATCTTGTTTGAGGCGCCACAATCGGTTGACTTCGTAACCAGGCAACATAACACTTATCCGATGACGGGTATGCAGTGAAACATAGAAGCCGGAAACAGACATTTAATTTTTATAATTATATAGAATTTGTGTTTATATAATACATCAATGCATATGTCTTTATGCAATCGCAAAAATACATTGTGCTTTGCAAAAAAATAATGTTTTTTTTCCACAATTATTTTTTAAATATTTTATTATGAACGAATTTTATTATTTTATTTTTTTCATTTATCTTCAAACTTTTTAAATTGATTTTTTTTCTATAAATTACATTTTTACATTTATATTGATAATTTTTTCCATCAATATATATTTTTTTAAATACTTTTTTAAATAAAAGATTTTAAAGAACAATTTTGTATAAATTTTTTTCATTAAAAGAATAAAAAAAAAAAATCATGTTTTTAATTCATTTTTTCATATATAAATGTTTCCACTAATTTTGTCTTCTGGTATTAAAACCTTATTTATCGAGTTCTAGTAAATAAATGGATACCATTCAGTTCATTTAATATTATTCTACAAGCTTGCAGTGTTAATTATCTTTGAATATTATATTTATGTCCTTAAATGGGGTAACTGATTATTGTTCTCAACTCCACCTTTTTTTAAGCTATCTTAATGAGAAAAGGAAAAAAATATAGAATCAACTTCGGTTGCCACCATGACTTGGTTGACTGTTATGGAATATCTGTGTCACAAATGATAACGGATATGTTCCACTTGTCGCAAACACTTCCTGGTCCCTTCCTAACATGACTCATCACCGGGTTTGTAACTAGTGGACCAGGAACTGCTTACCCTTCCAGAGCACCCGAGTTCACCCCCGGTTTTTGGTGGGGTTCGTGATACTCGATCTTAAGTTTTATGTATGTTTTGTAGATCGTTGTTTTTCCTTTTGGCCATTGTGTTGTCTGTTATTAGATTTACGGATTCTGATTACCACTTTGGTATCTTTAAACTCTTCTTGCACATCCTTATACAGAAATTACATGTTGATTTTGCTAAGTTGTCCTAAGTCAATTCTATATTTTGACGCATCAACAATTAATGAGTAAAACTTCTTCCATCGCATAAGATTATCTCTCCAATTCACAAGGATACTTCATGCCGAAGTGCATTCCTGGTTCTCAATACTATTTTTATTTTCTCCCATTGCTTCCCATGGGACCACACAGAACCCTGGTGTCTTAATTTGTCCAAGCTTCATTTGTCATTTGTTCTTTTTTTAAAACCCTGTTTAAGTCCTTTGGTTTTATTGCTCTGAAAGATTATAAAATTATTTGTCTTTTCCAATCTTTTGACTTTGAGCACATCTGATGAAGGTTATTCCAGAAATGTGTTGCACACACTAAATCAAACATCTAAGATTTGAATAGAAAAGACCCTTGTATGAATCTAATGTCTTTTGAATGGATTTTCTTGTACATTATTTGTCACTGTTGGACTGAAACCACATATTTGCACATCGGGACAAATTCCTGAAAGCTATATATGAAATGGACATCCCATTTTTGTCAAGTTTACGACCAAGAAAGTCGTTTCTATTCCAGTATGCAACAAAATAAAAACATCAATTTTGTCAAGTTTAATAATCATTTTGCATGATTCATGAATAATGCACACTATTTATAAATGTAATGCAATTATTTTAAACCAACAAAGACAACATCCTGTACAATATTTACACACATTCATACAAATTATTTACATAACATTAATTTTACCAAACAATATTTATGCAAGTACAAAAAATTTAGACATTTGAAATGTATACAAAACTATACCACACGTTTCCATTGGATTGTTTTTTGTTTTTTTATTATAACGACTGTCCAGAAGTAGGTACATGTATGAAAACATTAAGATACTCAGTAAATAATTAAAAAAAATGCAAATCAAGAAATATGGGTTTCCATAAACTTTTTTTTCCCAACAATTAAATACTGTTGATTTATTTCTTTTCTAGATATCAATATAATGGACTGACATTAAACAAGGGGTTTGTCAACTTTCACAAATTATTTCTGATGTCAAAAATTTGCAGGAAACAATGAGTTATGTTGGGTTAATTAATTAGTCTTTATCAACACTTTCAGCATAAGTGACTAGTGATATATCCCATAGCCATGGGTAGGTGTCCAGTAAACAATGAAATCAATCCATGTATAGCATTAAGGGGGAGATAATAACAGACATGAAAGTCAAATGGACTTACTGCACAATGTGTTTTTCAATAATTTTTTTCATTCTTGACTAAAGTCATCCTAATCTAAATTATGCAAGTGAAGATCTGAAATGCAACATTAATACATTTTCTGACAAAACTTCTGCTGCTAATAGTAAACACACATGGTTTGAACTTCTATTTTTTCTTAAGTACACTTTGAAGTGTCATTTAGCATTTCATTACAAACATACACACAAGTTAAATATATGTAAAAAAAAAAAACAATAATATAAAGCTATATATTTAAATATACATTTATATGGCACACATACAGAAAAAAACATGGTTTTGGAATTTCATTAAATTAATCAAATACTAGACTTTATAAATGAATAATAGCATAGAGTGTGTTCCACAGGTTAGCAGTGTGTGGTGTGTTGGGGCGGGGGGGGTTAAAAATAATATATATATGTTTATTTAAAATAAAATAGGAAACATTTGACCTAATTGAGAGTTTTGTGACAAATAGATATTTTATATATTTTACTTTTCAAAAAATACTTTTTTTAATTTAAGTGCGATTTAAATTTTTCTTTGTAGAAATTAATAATGAATATTATTCATCAGTTACTACATACAGCTTGTATGAAATTTGTAATTTGTATCAAAAAATTGATAGGAATGTCAAATTGTCAATACATACATATTCTAGAACTTTTTCAGTTTTCTTAGTCTGTTTCATCCGTTTTTCTTGTTATATTTTAATACATTTGTACCTTGTTTTACATTATTCAAAATGTAGGATTTGATACTTGGATTACATATTAACCAGTAATCAATATGCTTTTTTAAATTCATTTATATACAAAACTATATAAATAAAAGAAAAATAACTATCATACATTGTTATATAAACAGACTCAAAATGCACATTATATACAATGTACAGTAAAGTATTGAAATCTAAAATTAGTCATTATTTAAAATAGAAAAAATATATAGCCTCCATTCATTTACCATCTTTCAAGTATATTTGTACTTTTGAAGTCTCTTCACATAAGATTCATGCATATCAGAATCTAAATGTACCAATGACTTTCTAACACTTTATGAGTTTCAAAAGAGTAATCAACTAAAAACGGTTTGTTGACGACTTGAGGAGGGAGTATTATAAATATATACAAGGGAATGGTATCTTTACAAGCTATGAGGAAGCAAGATGAACTAGAGGCTCAGGTGAGCCTGTATCGCTCACCTGATATAAATAAGTCCTCTTAAGAATGTCTGCATGCCGAATACATCTAAGTTACTATTCAAATCCCATAGGGTTCTATGCTAAAACTATGTCTGCTCATGGCAGCCATCTTGGATGAAGGTTGTGGTCACCGTACACAATTTTGAAAGTATATACTACCCAAGGAACATCCATGCCATGTTTGCTTTAAATTGGCTGACTGGTTTCAGAGAAGTCTTTTAAACAATTTTCCCATTGGGTCCTATGTTAAAACTATGGCGGTGGCCATTTTGGACCGAGATTGGGGTCAATGAACACAATTTTGGAAGTTGACCACCGAAGGACCATCGATGACATGTTTGTTATATTGGTTTACTGGTTTCAGAGGAGAAGATTTTTAAACTTTTTTTCCCATAGGGTCCTATGTTAAAACTATGTCTGCTGATGGCGGCCATCTTGGATGGAGGTCTGGGTCACTGGATATAATTTTGAAAGTTGACCATTTAAGGACCATTCATGCCATGTTTGCTTTAAATTGGCTTACTGGTTTCAGAGGGAACAAAATTTAAACATTTTTCCCATAGGGTCCTATGTTAAAACTATGTTCACTGACAGCGGCCATCTTGGATGGAGATCGGGGTCACATGACATTATTTTGAAAGTTGACCACCTAAGGACCATTCATGCCAATGTTTGCTTTAAATTGACTTACTGGTTTCAGAGGAAAATTTTTTAAAACATTTTCCCGATAGGGTCCTATGTTAAAACTATGTTCGCTGATGGTGGCCATCTTGGATGGAGGTCGGGGTCACATGACATTCTTTTGAAAGTTGACCACCCAAGGACCATTCATGCCATGTTTACTTTAAACTGACTTACTGGTTTCAGAGGAAAAACTTTTTAAACATTTTTCCCATAGGGTCCTATGTTAAAACTAAGTCGAGTCATGGCGGCCATCTTGGATATGCGATCGGCACAAAAATAACAAATTTAGTAGAGGACCATCCAGTCACCATTTCTATAATGTTACAATTCCATCAGCTGAGTAGTTTCTGACAAGAAGATTTTCAAAGTTTCAACCAATCAGAACACATTATTGGCCCTGGTGGCCATGTTGGTTTTCCGATCTAAACCAAAATAACAGGTTTGGTAGAGGACCTCCCAATGAACATTTCTGCCAAGTTTGGTCCAAATCTGTTCAGTAGTTTCAAAGAAGAAGATGAAAGTATGAAAAGTTTACAGACGCGGACGCCGACGACGCTGACGCCGACGGATGCAAAGTGATGACAAAAGCTCACATGACCCTTTGGGTCAGGTGAGCTAAAATGAATTAATGGGAATTTTGACCAGATTTATTTGCATATGAAGTCATATATTCATGTTTCAATTCATATAAATAGCACATAATAATTAGGTAATTTTCAAGTTGAGAAAGAAAATAAAGCATTCATTGATTGGACTCTCTTCTACAATGTAAATTATTTTAAAACAGTTTAATGTCATTTTGAAACAAACTTTTTATTTTTCATATTAAAAAAATCATTCAGTATTCCGAGTTCTTTTTCCATAATGTACATTATTATCAGAAGAAGCTGGTCTTTTTGGTGGCGACTTCCTTGCTTTCCATCTACTATGTTTTTCTCCATCTTTTGAAGTATCTGACATATCATTTCTTTCTGCATCTTTTACATGTTCATTTTCAGAGTCCTGAGTTTCATTTTGTTCTTGTCTATCACTTTGCACATGTGAAACCCTTTCAGCTGTATTTATTTTGGAATTTGGATGTGGAGGTCTTGTTGGACTTGCCAAATTCATAGCGGAGACCGATCCTTGACCGATTTGCCAAACCTTGCCACCATGATACATGTGTCTAACCCGATGAGTTGGGATTAACTTGTGTTGAAACATAGACTTGTCTGAAATATCCCTTTCCTTCTCAGTAACATTAGTCACTTGTATTTTAATCCTATCATCCAATTCTGAATTTCTTTTCAAAGATGACTCGGTTTCTTCAGATTTTATTTTTGATTCATCAATTACTTTCTTATGCGACTGAGCAGTGGTGTTCATGCCACTGTTCAATGCAGAGATTGGAATCAACTTCTTGTCTGTTGGAGTTTTACGGTACACAAAGCTTTTTGTGCTGTAATTGATCTTCTTTGTTTGTAATGTTGGTAAGTTATATCTGGCAGTTCTGTTCCGATCAGGTTTACTTGCAGAGATTCCTTTAAAACTTTGTTTTGATATTAAAACAGATTTATCTAAAGTTGACGAAACTGATTTTGTTTGTTTCGACTTAAATTGAGAATGATCTAGTTTTGATAAAACTGTTTTGGTTTCCATGGAAACGTTTTTGTTTTCACCGGTTTTTGAAGCTTTTGAAGCCTCTTTATTATCACTATTATTTACATTTATGGTATATTTTTGTCTTTTTTCTAAACCAGACATTTTCTGATCGTTACCATCATTAATCAATATAACAGATTCCACACTTCTCTGAGATTCTTCCACAATGTTACCCTCCGTGTCTATATCTTTATTTGAAGATGTAGACAAAAATTTCACAAAATGTTTTTCAAAATCAGTATTTTGGATTTTAATTGGCAACATGACAGTGCCTTTTTGGTCCATGTCTACCTTAATTGCGTTCTTGGTGTCTTCGTTCTGACTTGATGTGTCATGTCCAGAATTTCTAAGTCTTTTCACTATTTTAAAATCTGATGACTTGCACTCATCTCTTGTATTTCTTAGAGATTTTTCTTTCTGATTACAATTTTTGCTTGAAATAATTTCAGAAACCTTGCTAAATTTAGATCCAGAAGATTTACTAACCTTTACAGTTTGCACGTTAGAATTAATCTGCGAGGTTGATTTTTTTTCGGTACAATATTTAGGATTAGGTTTGGAATGCTTAATAGCTTTGGTTGTAGTCTCTACATCAGCATCATCATCATCAAGATCCCACTTGAAGGGGGATTTCTTACGAGCTAATTTTAAACTATTTTCCGCCTCAACTTTTAATGAATCACTTGTCAAACTAGTTGTTTCTTCTTTAGGTACAGAATCATTCAAGTCAATATATGACATAAAACTGTCTTGGAATGAAGAGTCTGGGGACTTTGACCTTTTTATATCTTCTGTTTGTTTCTTTTCATGGTCATTTTCCTTAGAACTTATTTTATTTTTTCCTAGTTTATTTTTTTTATCATCTTCTTTTGGTCTAAAAATATAAATAAAAACATGGTAAATTACACACTTCTAAAATCATTGCATAAAGAGGAAACAACTCTTAACAGAAACCTTTTAACTCTCATTACAAAAATTTTACATTGATATTTTTTGTCCAAAAATACAGATAACGGATTCCATCAAATCTTCAAATAATTTTTTTGGGGAAAACCATGTGTAGACAATGGCAATGTCAAGCTATGACATTAATTTTTTATATACAATTTACATTAAATCTCAGATATAGCATCATGTAGCACGTTTGATAGATTAAAACACAGATATTTGCCTTGTAGCCAAACTTTTTGAATGAGGATAAGGACTTTCTTATAATTTTCTTCATCAAATACTCACCCTAAAAACAATTTAAAAATAAGTTTTCCAACATTAGCAATAGGGTTAGGGTTATGGTGATTAACGTCACATTCAACAACATTTCAGTTATATCGTGGCGGTCAGTTTTATTGGTGGAGGAAACCAGAGAACCAGGAGAAAACCACCGACCTGTCGCAAGTCACTAACAAACTTTAATCACATAATGTTGTATTGAGGACACCTCGCTATAAGTACCCAGATATAACCACAGACATGCCGCAAGTGACAAGTCACTTACAAAATTAATCACATAATGTTGTATCTAGTACACCTCGGCTGAGTGGGATTAGGCACTGATTGCATAGATTCATCAGGAATAACTTTTGTATTTATATAATACCTTTCTACATCAGTTTTATCTTCTTCCTGGTCTGTTATTGTTGTCTTTTTCTGACTGTAATTAAGAAGACATTAAAACTATAAATATAAGTACATTTTGGTTAATACACAAATGCTTGCTTATCTTTTAATATCTTGATAACTTATCCATTTCATTTACATTATAGGAATACGTAGAGATTTATAAAACAATTACACTTGACTATTGGTGGATTGGTTTATGACATAAAGGAGCCAAGAATGAGGTGTGAGTTTGTCTATCACTTGACTATTGGTGGGTTGGTTTATGACATAAAGGAGCCAAGAATGAGGTGTGAGTTTGTCTATCACTTGACTATTGGTGGATTGGTCTATGACATAAAGGAGGAATGAGGTGTGAGTTTGTCTATCACTTGACTATTGGTGGATTGGTCTATGACATAAAGGAGAAATGAGGTGTGAGTTTGTCTATCACTTGACTATTGGTGCATTGGTCTATGACATAAAGGAGGAATCGGGTGTGAGTTTGTCTATCACTTGACTATTGGTGGATTGGTCTATGACATAAAGGAGGAATGAGGTGTGAGTTTGTCTATCACTTGACTATTGGTGGATTGGTCTATGACATAAAGGAGCCAAGAATGAGGTGTGAGTTTGTCTATCACTTGACTATTGGTGGATTGGTCTATGACATAAAGGAGCCAAGAATGAGGTGTGAGTTTGTCTATTACTTTAATATTGGTGGATTGGTGTATGACATAAAGGAGCCAAGAATAAGGTGTGAACCCTTGCTTCAAATATTTCCATGTAAGAATCCATATAAGATAATGATATTTACAAGCCACACGCAAAAAATTATTCAAATTTATCCATGTCTACTAAAGTTATCGTGTAAACAAGACACAATTCTCAAAATTGGTGATTTTTCAACCAAAAAC
>MJUT01004946.1:1067627-1080406 GCA_002080005.1 Gigantidas platifrons
CTTACCCTTCTGGAGCACCCTAGTTCAATATAATACATTATGATATCAATAGTGTGACAGGTAATGCTTACCCTTCTGGAGCACCCTAGTTCAATATAATACATTATGATATCAATAGTGTGACAGGTAATGCTTACCCTTCTGGAACACCCTAGTTCAACCCAGTTTTTAATGGAGTTGATATTGCTCAATCTTTATAATTTTCTGTATAGTGTTTTGTGGACCATTGTTTGTCTTTTATGTTTTTTCTTTTGGCTATTTTTATTCTGATAACCCCTTTGGTATCTCCAACCTTGTTTTCTTCTTCTTCCTACTGTGAACTAATATTTGTTCCTTTGGATATTAATTTATTTTATTACATAGATGTCTGTGAAGCATAGAGATTTCATAGTAAAAAAAAAACCAGTATTACTCGGTGAAATAAAACCATTTCTTTCACTGTGTGCCATCACGGTAGCAAAATGGTCACAACTGACAATATCAATTATCATGGAGCATCCAATAATGAAACAAAAGTTTCTTTTTGAAATGTCTTATCTAATGAATGCAAAACAAAAGTGTCAAACCCTTGTAACTAGAGATAGTTGATCTGGTGATCACAGATACCCCCGCATTCCAAATTTTCATCCAGATACCCTTTTAAGTCCCTATCTTCTAAGAGAAAAGGGGCCATAATTCATGAACGGTAAATGTCAATTTCACCATAATCGAACTTAATCTGTATTTTATGGTACATTGCATAGTGTTAAAGATTGAAAAGATTTGGTTACGTCGTACCTTAAATATCATCCGGAAACCAAGAAAGTCCCTATTTTCTAAGAGAAAAAGGGCCATAATTTATGAACGGTAAATGTGAAATACACCATAATCAAACTTAACCTGTATTTTATGGCATACAGTATTGTGTTAAAGTTTAAAAAGATTTGGTTCAGCAGTACTTAAAATATCATCCAGAAACCTAAAAAGTCCCTATTTTCTACGAGAAAAGGGGCCACAACTCAGGAACGGTAAATGTGAAATACACCATAATCGAACTTCACCTGTATTTAATGGTACACAGCAATGTGTGAAAATTTGAAAAGATTTGGTTGAGCCATACTTTAAATATCATCCGGAAACCTAAAAAAATCCCTATTTTCTAAGAGAAAAAGGGCCATAACTCAGGAACGGTAAATGTGAAATACACCGTAATCGAATTTAACCTGTATTTAATGATCCACAGCACTGTGTTAAAGTTTGATCAGATTTGGTTAAGCCATACTTTGAATATCATCCAGAAACCAAAAAAAGTCCCTATTTTCTAAGAGAAAAAGGGCCATAACTCATGAACGGTAAATGTGAAATACACCGTAATCAAACTTGACCTGTATTTTATGGTCCACAGCATTATGTTAAAGTTTGAAAAGATTTGGTTGAGCGGTACTTTAATTATTATCCGGAAACCAAAAGTGTGACGGACGAACGGACATGAGGATCCCTATATACTCCCGACTCTCGTCGAGCAGGGGTATAATAAACAGTACAACTACTCTTGCAATTAGAATCAAAAGTAAATTTTTAATCACTCCTAACCGAACAACAATGATAATTCAATCATGCGCTACTGCATTCATATATTACTCTGTTGTTCTGTTTGATATTCAGAGTACAAGAGTAGCTATACAATTAATAAACAACTCCATAATATTTCTTCTTTGAAGAACAAATATTCCATACTGTTTATTCCAAGAGGAATATATACACATGTATATATATATATTGTAATATTTTTTTTCTGTTGGAATAGATATAATGTAATATTTGTTCACGTTAAAACCAACACAATGGTCGTAATTCTAATCTAATCACATAGCTGCGGAACCGTAGCTCTTTAGGTCCTTGTTTTTTTTTTTTTATATTTCCGGACCATAGAGCTACGGATTTCTCTATAGTAAAAACTTTTGACTGCGCAGTCAAAATGTTGCGTCGCTTTTTTGCAAATTTTTGTCATGAAATCAGGTACAAGAACGATCAAACATATATATTTTATTTTGTTAGATATTTATCTATGAGCTTCCATACTAAATTACCTATAAAGATTCAATTCTACCTCATTATCATAACAATTGTCTCTGATATTAACAAAACCCGCCCTCTTCGTCGGCCATCTTGCTTCTCTGATAATCTCGTTTTGAAGGTCACATGATTTTCCGAAAATAACTCTAAACAAGCAAGTACATGTGTTCAGTTTGTTTACATTTTACCGAAAATGTTTTTGAAAGTCACCTTCAGAAAAAGAAATTAACAAAAAAACATTTATTTATTCAGATTATTTATTGAAAAATATATGCCAAGAAGATACAAACACTCATTTCCTTCTAAAACCACCGAAAACATCTTCGGTAAAAAGTAAACAAACCGAACACGTGCATTTGCGGTTTAGGGTTATATTTGGAAAATCATGTGACCTCAGAACGTGACTACCGGAGAAGCAAGATGGCCGACGAAGTAGGCGGGATTTGTCACAAATGAGACATTTGTTATGATAATGAGCTGGAAATGAATATTAATAGGTTAGTGACTAAGTGAGTATGGAAGAATATAGATAAATATCTAACGAAACGAAACATATATGTTTGATCATTCTCGCACCTGATTTCATGACAAAATTTGCAAAAAAGTGGCGCAACATTTTCACTACGCAGAGTTGAAAGTTTTTACTATAGAGAAATCTGTAGCTCTATGGTCTGCACCTATCAGTATCAGTAAAACAGCACAAGGATCACAAGATCTACGGTCCCGCAGCTACTAATCACAGTACCAGTACTATCATACATGTATTTTTTGGTATTCCATGTTTATATCTACCTATGTGTATTGCAAAGGATGGGCACCAATATACATTATTACATGACTGTAATTTAGCTTGCATATGATAGGTTTAAAACTGATTAAGAGGTCTTGAGTACCTGCGATATCACCCTCTTGGCTAAAAATAGTTAATAACAGGTTTTCGGAAAGTGATATCACCCTCGCAAGGTATAAAAATAGATTGTAAAAAAATGGACTTTTGCTATCCTATCAAATTCGTTCTTCCGTTGTTCAATAACCAATGAGATTGTGCTAAACATTTGTTTTTCGACTGAATCATAAACAAATGCTCCAAAATTACGATATTTTATTGGTATGACCATGAATTGGTAAGTAGATAACACTAAAACATTTTCATGAAATAAAACAATCATTGACTTTGGAATAGGTTGCTATCTGGTTTATCAACCTTTAAAACGTATATTCACCTCGCCCGGTGAATACTACATTTTTCAGGTTGATAAATCCAGATAACAACCTATTCCATAGTAAATAATTGTATATTATTGTAATGAACAAATGCTTTTTCTAAACTCTTTTCTTATCTTTACAAAACATTACATGTACATGTACACTTGAACAATATAATTACCTCATTGTGAGAATCAGATGTTATCTCATCCTCCTCAGTTCCATTTTTCTCTCCAAAAGCCGTAGAAATCTGATTCACTGTTTGTTCAGTATTACTATCTGGTTGTTCATTGCACATCAAATGTTGATCTGATTTTACATCCTTTACCTCTATAAATGCATCTTCAACTTGGTCTTCATTTAAATTTTCTGCTGTTAATGAATTCACAACTTCCTTAGGTTTTGTTTTCTGTAGAGTGTTATTATATTCGTCAGAATCAGATGTTTCTGAATACTCAACGATTTTAAAGGATTTTTTTGTTTTCAATTCATTATAATCTCCATGAACTTCATCACATGTTACAATCTCCATGACAACCGGAGCATCACCATCAGCTATATCAAGAAATTTATTATCAATTTGTTGATGAATAACTTTTTCAGTTTTTATATTTTCCCTGTCAACCTCCTCCATTTCTCTTGATTCTACAATTCCATTTTCTGTTATCTTAGAAGCAACCATATACTTTGAAATTTCAACTGCATTATTCAATTTTTTGCCTGATTTCCTTATATCGTCAGTTGACTTTTCTGTAATATCAGAATCAGTTGAAATCTTTCCTTGTATTTCATTGTTTATATTATTAGACTCTTCGTCTAGTAATTCATCACTTGGAACAACTGACACATTTGACTGTACTGAATCTTCGCTATCAGGAATTAAAATAGACTTTTCAATGTTAGATTGATCTGTATTGTAACCCTGAGATTCACATAAGGTTTTATGTGCATTTTCAAAAATGTTTGTGTTTTGTTCAACATAGATGTCATCTACTTGGGAGTTTGAAGGTATTTTGTCACCTTCTACTTGGGAGTTTGAAGGTATTTTGTCACCTAACGAATTCTCCCTGGTTTGTCGCTGGTCGAGTGGTTCATCTAACACACTGTCTATAGTACCTTTTGGTTCACAAACATGATGAGGACTTAAATTAACTTTTGATTGCTTGTTTGGCAAGTCCATTGTTTTTCGTAGTTCTTCCTCAATGATTGATGATAAAGTAACCTTATTCAATTCATTGCTATTTCTATCACCAGAGTTATCTAATCTAATCAATTCTTTTGTGGTTGTGCATTCCTCCTCAGAAATTATCTTTCCATATTTACACTTGGTATCTGTAATTTCGCTTGAACCTTTGGGATCGTCTACTTGTATGGATGTCACAGGAAGTTTGCAACTTGCCATTCTTTCTTTAAAACGACTGAAGTCCTTCCAAAAATTGTCCTGAACAGGACCAGACAATGATTTTCCCTCCGATACACTTTTGTGAGCAGTTTGTTCTCCTTGATTGAACGGCATATTAATAGTTGAATGTTGATTACTTTCCTGTGACTGTTCTAATTGATTGCCTTCATGTGTCTTTATTAATTCATTGCCTTCCTGTGACTGTTCTAATTGACTGCCTTCATGTGTCTTTATTAATTCATCGCCTTCCTGTGACCTGCCTTCCTGTGACAGTTCTAACTGACTGCCTCCCTGTGACTGTTCTAATTGACTGCCTTCCTGTAACTTTACTTCTTCATTACCTTCCTGTGACTGTACTGATTCATTACTTTCCAGTGACTGTACTACTTCAGTGCCTTCCTGTGACTGTTCTAATTGACTGCCTTCCTGAAACTTTACTACTTCAGTGCCTTCGTGTAGCTGTTCCAATTGACTGCCTTCATTGTTATTCTGACAAGTTGTGATATGCACATCTACGATATTTACAACAGAAGAATTGGGTGTATCTGTCAACAAATTTTCGAATCCAGTATTGTCAATAGGATTTAATGCATCACTGATACTATTACCAAATAGTTTCAGGTTATCATTTAAAGTTGTTGCTGTACTTAATGAAATGTTTTTATTAGTTTCATCCTGTCCTTTATGAGAACACACTGACACTTGAGGATACTCTTGAGGTTGTCCTTTATGAGAACACACTGACACTTGAGGATACTCTTGAGATTGTCCTTTATGAGAACACACCGACACTTGAGGATACTCTTGAGGTTGTCCTTTATGAGAACACACAGATACTTGATACTCTTGAGGTAACGAGTTAACATTTTCTTGTTTTTGCCCACTTTCTATACTTGACTGGATCTCACTCGTACTAACTCTTCTTACAATTTCTAATCCATTATTTTTCTGAGCATTTTGCCAACTATATGTTTGATTTTGCATTTTCTTATTTGTTTCAGTATCTGAATTTTTCCCTTTTACAAGTATTGCCTCCAACATTGACGATTGTCCAGCATTGCTTGTTACTGAAGAGGATGTTTGTGCCAAATTTACAGAAACATTGTTATCTGCCACATGAGGCAATATTGTTACTGGGTTGACATTAGGAGAAATGCCAGGATTCTGTGTACTAGTGCCTGGAATCAGGTATCCAGTTGAATTCATGACTGATACACATGATGCTGTAGCAGTATTAATAATGGAAGTATTAGTGACAAACTGGAATGGTCCAACAAGGACATTATTTGTAGTAGCAGTCTTAGGTAATATTGATACTGGTTGAATTGCCATGTTTGATGTAACAGAGGTCACTGGAAGACTTGGTGAGGCGAAGTTCTCCGATGCAATGTTTCTCATTGTTGCTGGTAAAATTGCCATGTCTGAAGTAATATTCTGTTGTGCACTGGTTGAATTAGAAAACACGATTCCTGCTTGCTGCCCAATGAATGGGTTAGTTGCGTAGTTCGTGGAAACCAGATTAAATGAAGGCACCGTAGATATCTGATTACGTATTGGTGTATTTCCTATGATTGTTGAAGTTCCTCCTGGTAAAATGTTAGAGATATTACCATTATTTGTTGAAACAAAATTTACAGGTGTTGTAATGGCAGATTGTGTCAACGACATATTGGTTGGGGGAACAATCACATTATTTACAGAAGTAAAGTTCTGATCACTTAATGGCAATATATTTGTGGGCGTTGATACCTTTGATGCCATCAAGCCTGTTGAGGTTGTAAAAGTAACAGTCGTATTTGGGACTATTCGTTTAATATTCATACTTATGCCACCATGAGGTAGATTTGAACTGCTAATTATCTCAGAAACTGGTGTTATTGTTTGTAAGTCAACAATGTTCTGTCCTTGATTATTTTGTCCAAATAGTTGAGAGCTTGTGTTAACTGTCTGATAACCCACAACACCAGGTGTAGGCTGTAAATTAGTATTTAAATTGCTTATTCCTTGCATGTTAAATGTCGGAGCACTAATATCTTGTACCACAGATTGATTCTGAGCACTTATTGTTTGAACTCCTAATGTCGAAGCATTAAATCCTTGCAACACAGATTGATTCTGAGCACTTATTGTTTGAACTCCCAATGTCTGAGCATTAAATCCTTGAAGCACAGATTGATTCTGAGCACTTATTGTTTGAATTGCCTGAGCATCAAAACCTTGCACCATTACATTTTGAGGATTCATAGTGGGAATTCCAAGTGTCTGAGCATTAATTCCCTGCACTGTCAAATTTTGAGTATTCACTGAATTTACTCCCAAAGTCTGAGCACTGATTCCTTGTACATTAGGCAAAGCACTAATTCCCTGTACCACCATATTCTGAGTACCAACATTTTGAATTCCAACTGTTCGAGCACCAAGACCTTGTAATGGAACATTTTGAGTACTCATTGTTTGTAGGTTATTTAAATTTTGCATTGGTATTTCAAATGTGCCTGGACTTGATAAATTAGCAGAATTTGAACCCAGAGAACCAGCTGGAAAACTAATACACTGTTCACTTGGAACTATAACAGTTGAATTACTCAGTTGTTGGGTAGGGGGTGCCCGGGACACCGTTTTTCCAGTTTCACCAAGACTTCCAGTTTTGACCTGACCCAAATACAATAGTTGGTATGGAGAACTTTGTCCTGAACTTTTCTTACTTAGATTTTGTGATGCCTTCAATGTTGTTTGTTGACCATGTGAAGACTGAAGAAAGGTAGACTTTGCTTGAGTTGTGACTACAATAGTTGTATTTGACATAACACTTGGCATGGAAGATGAAGGTCTACCAGGGCGTTGTGACACATCTTCTTTCTTTGTCTTTCCTTGTAATAACTGGTTTTGAGTTAATACACTATTTGATTTATCAAGGACTTTAGACAAAGACTGTAAAGCATGCTGAATGTCAACCTCACGATACCGTTTGGTGGATTTTGAAGATGCTGACATTTTTCCATCAACAGCTGTTGAAACAGTTACAGCTTGACTGCTGATTGGCTGAGTAGCAAGGTTATATTTTGGCTGTGTTGATAAATCAACTGCAGGGCTTGTTGTTACACTTAGGGGTTTTGTTGATTGTATCATTTGATTGACATATGTGTACCCATCATGAGAAACATTTTTAACAGCAGTTTTAGAATTTGTCACAGAAGTTCCTGCCATAGTTTTTGGAACACTCTGTTCACCATTCTTTTGTTTCTGTTTACTTGTAAGCATTTTAGTCTTTTGTCCTTGCATTTTTGCTTGCATTACCATTTGTGCAGATCCAGGAATGAGAAGGAATCCTTTAGATGATGATGTTTTTGGTGATTTTTGTTTTTGTTTTTGCTGCTGCTGTTGTTGTTGTTCTTTTTCCAACTGTTTTTGTGCCATAATTGCTTTAATTTTAGCTATGTTAATTTCTTCCTCAGACATTCCAGGTTTTATTCCAAATTTTGACATAACTTGACTTGCAAAGTTTTTTGAGACACCTGATTTTATTTTCAATTCTTGCTGATGCTGTGCATTTTGTATTGCTTGATTTGGACTGGAGCCAAATGTAACATATTGAATCATGTTGTCATTGCTACAGGACTTGACATTTGAACTTTGTTTTTTCTGCTTTGGTACTAAGCCAGTTGATTGATCACTTTTTGGTGAGTCAACAATTTGTGGTTTTATTTTTGCATCTTCTGTCCCAGTTTGCAACCAATCGACAATATTCTGCAGTTCTTCCTTTGATGGTTGTCGACAACGAGGTGCTGGCATAGGTGTGGTTGCTGCAGCTGTTGTAGGTCTTGAACCAGTAGAACTAGACAGTGTTACTTCATTAGCAACTTCAATCTGATTACTTTGAATAATATTATTCAATGATCTTTGATTTACATTACTGGCAAATGAATCCTGAAATGACATTAAAGACGATGATTTATCTTGACTACGATCTGGAATAATTCGTGGTCGGTGTGCTGTCTTGCTCAAATCAGTAGCTGAGTTGCTAGAATAACCAGATCCCGATTGGAAAAGTCCAGAATGCTGTCTCTCTAGCGATAATGTTCTAGTTCTGTGTGACTGTGACCCTGATAATGCTTGAGGAGACGTGTTTATGGCCTGTTTCTGTCCAGACAGTTGATCTACGGAAATAGAACGACTCAAATTCTTTTTTTGTTGTACCATTGCTCGTTCAACTTCCTGTGTTGTGAGACCAGGAACATATGGCAAATGTAAATTCCCTTGAGCAACAGATGTTTTGGTGTATGTCTGCATCTGTGGCATATTTTTGGTGGCCTCAAGTAGTTTGGCAAAATCAAAGCTTGGATTTTTCATGGGTCTACCTCTTGGCTTTTTAATACGTGGCTCAGTTTTTGACATTGGTTTTTCAAGTACCTTAGAACCAGCTTTTGACATATCAATGGGATTACCTTGTAAGGACATATTTTGAAGTTTTGAATATGGAATCAGTTTTGTTGATTCTTTTTTCAATTGCTTGCTGCTTTGTGTGGCTGACACAGTAGTCCAAGGTGATTTTGGTGGAGCATTACCAGCGGGTCCTTTTATTGACTGTTTAGCTGGAATATATTGTGAAGTATCATCACAGTAATACTGCATCAAACCATCTTTCAGAGATTTTGACATTTTCTCCTTAGGTTCTTTCTTGCAATCTTTAATGTCGGTTCCTTTTTCTGCCATGAATTTTTGACAAACTGGAAATAACTCTGCCCATTGTAAATCTGGATTTAGATAGTAAGGTCTCAACATATTTAATAATCTCTCGACCTCATAGATTGTAGCGAGATTCACATCTCCATCGTGGGTTTCCCTCATGTCTTTTTTGCCTTTAGATGACCTTTCCTTTCTTTTATGATTTGCTTGGTTTATAGTTTTGTTTATGTACATTTTTTCTACGAGATACAAGTTTGCTCTAGATGGATTTAAAGCAAATGCTGTTAAAGCACTTATTTTGGCAGCTTTTAAATTAGTCATGGCAACAATTCCTGCTAGTTTTTCACATGTGGCAGCCATTGATTTTTGTCTTTGTTTAAGTCCATCCATATTTCCTTGCATCATTTCCTTCTCACAACCACCTTTATCTATGTTGATAGCATAAACACACAGATCTGTGTACAGTTGACGTAGTTTTGCACCACACTGAAAATATAATTAAAATATATAAATCTCTTGAAGTTATATAAATATGTGTCACACAATAAATTGTTCCTAATTTTCATCTATGTAAACTGTATACTTCACAATTTCTTTCCTTATTTTAAATCAAAGACATACCTGAACTGGCTCAACTGGATTAAACGGATCAAATAGTTCCGGCATGATCAAGAAATGAATACGCAAAAGAATTTTTGTTTTTGTTTTGTCTTTATCTGTTGATTTCCCTTGGTTTCGATGTCTACCTATTTTAAGGTCTGCAGTTGGCACTTTTGTGACAATGTCTACCTATTTTAAGATTGGCAGTTGACACTTTTGTTTTGGTGTCTACCTATTTTAAGGTTGGCAATTGGCACTTTTGTTTTGGTGTCTACCTATTTTAAGGTCGGCAGTTGACACTTTTTTTCGATGTCTACCTATTTTAAGGTCGGCAGTCGGCACTTTTGTTTTGTCTTTATCTGTTGAATTATAAGCATTGTTAAAAGTGCCGACCTGTAGTGAAATATCGGCAAATTTTAAAGTGCTGACCTGAATAAAAAATATATCGGCAATTATAAAGGTGCCGACCTGTCGACCTGAAAAATAATATCGGCAAATGCTAAAGTGCCGACCTGCAGCCCAAATATAATTATTGGCACTTTTAAAAGTGCCGACCTGCCGACTAATTATACGAACTATTTCTGAATATTTTTTAATCACTAAAAGACCGAATCACTCATTTAATTCCTTACGCAGGAACTATATATCCGTTCTCTCCACTTGATCCTCTGAACTGACAACATAAATTAAACACCTCCCTCTTAATCAGCTGGATCAATGCTATCCTTATGTGAAACGACTAAAACTTTTTGACATTTAAAACTAATTTACTGGTCTTCACGAAGAGGGAATTTAAAACAACTGAAAACCTTACTAGATTTTTTAACTTATCCCAAGTCATGATCTAGATTTTTGCATATCAGATTATGTTGTGTAGTTTGGGGTAAGTCCGATGAGTGGAACATGTTAATCTGGTTGGCAAGTCTAAATTTTTTACACAATCATCATGTAAAATAGCCAAAAAAAATGTATCAATGCACATGTTCCTTGATTAACTTGTACTGGTCATCTAGCAGTTCTCCCCAAATAACAATTCACACCATTTAATTAATATAAGGTCAATACACAAGCTGTCAACAAATGTTTGTGAAAATTGTCACGGTGGCATCTTCTTTACTTTGTAATATAAAGGGCTATGGTGGGTGCTGCATGATATGACCACAGTATATTAACAAAGGGAAATTGAATAAGTGCAATATATCAAGAGCAAGTGTGAACACAGTATTTTTCTCAAGATAGTAAATTCCTGGACACAATAATGTCTTGCACGAGGTAATTTACTACTCCCACTGTATTTTGGGTATTTGTCTTATTTTTCTATTTTAAGTGTTGGTCCATTTAAACCTCCTTTTAATCTTGAAATACATAAGAACTAGATAGGTGAAATCTGACTGAAAAATGTATAGTAGGTATGAAATGTTTTAAGGAATATAACTGAAAATAATTAAATGATTATTTCAAAGAATAAAACAGGTCAAAAACATAAAAATTGTGTATATCTTTAATTTGGGCCCCTTTTAGCCTCTCTTCCACAGAAACTAGCTAATTTTCTGTCCTGATTAAGATAAAAAACCAGTTTCAGTTCCTTTGGCTGAAAGGTTTCTAGGGCTCACCAAACCAGGCAACT
The DNA here is from genome assembly GCA_002080005.1 of Gigantidas platifrons. NCBI lineage: Eukaryota > Metazoa > Mollusca > Bivalvia > Mytilida > Modiolidae > Gigantidas > Gigantidas platifrons. Next base: position 1,079,204 of record MJUT01004946.1, read on the forward strand.
TGGGCGACAAAGTCGCCTTTACGGCTCTGAAGTCGCTCCAACTCGGCCCAAAAGCGAAATTTCTGTCGCCCTGTTATTTTGAGACGTCGCCTATAAATTTTCAATAATCATACTTTTTCTTCAATATTCACGTAAAAGAAGCTCCCATGTTCCTGAAATATGACCCATACAGGGCTTGATGTTCAATATTTTATTCCAAACTCGTTAATTGCATCCTTTTTAAGATCGTTGTGCATTTGTGCAGCACACGTTCGTTTTGTGAAAGGTAGGGAAACATGCGGTAGTGGGGAAAGAAACACTAAAATCGGGATCGATTTTCGGAAGTCTCCCAGATTTTCCCTCACTTCGCCCTTAAGTCAACTGAGAGAGAAGTCAAGTCGCCCTGTTTTTACTATGTGTGGTGAGCCCTGGGTTTCGGAGGAGAAGATTAAAATGTGAAAAGTTAACGGACGACGGATGACAGACGCCAAGTGATGACAAAAGCTCACATTTCCTTTGGCAAGGTGAGCTAAAAAAATGAATTCAAAATGGCATGCAAAATAAAAAAGCTTAAATTTTAGTCAAGTTTCATTTGGAAACCATATTTAGGAATTATGTCAAAATACTGCTGCAAGCAAGAAGTTCTCAGCATAATCGACAAAAGGAAAAAAAATAAACGTTTCAAAATTGGATGAAAAAAATCCTTGAGGACTTTTAATTAAACAAATTTATGGAAATCAGGCCGCTTTTCGAAATAAAATAGATAAAATAAATAAAAAAAACATCAATAGCCCATAAAGATGATCATTTTGCAAAAAAGAAAATGCATTAAAATTGGATGAAAAATAAAAATGTTTAATTTTTTTTAATTTATCCCTTTTTTGGTCTCAAATATTATGGATTTTTCTCAATGAAATTTTTACTAAATATTCATTTAAATCCTCATCAAAATCAAATGAACAATACACTCTCCATAACAAAATAAACAGCTGCGCCAAGAGCGCATGATACGCCGGTCGTCAACATTCATACAATATTTGTAAAGACTTTCTTTCCCATAACTCTGGAAAGAAAAATCGAAATTTCACCAAAAAGTATACAGACCGAACGACTATCAATTCCATTAACTGTGCGAAGTTTGAAGTGAATTGGCAAAGGGGTTCTCAATTTACAGCGTGACATACGAAAAATCGCTTACAATTTGATGAATAAAGTCCCATAACT
>MJUT01004946.1:1112694-1129443 GCA_002080005.1 Gigantidas platifrons
ATCAGAATCCGTATATCTAAGAAGAGTTTGGAGATACCAAAGGGGCAATCAGAATCCGTATATCTAAGAAGAGTTTGGAGATACCAAAGGGGCAATCAGAATCCGTATATCTAAGAAGAGCTTGAAGATACCAAAGGGGCAATCAGAATCCGTATATCTAAGAAGAGTTTGAAGATACCAAAGGGGCAATCAGAATCCGTATATCGAAGAAGAACAGACAACACAAATACAATCTTTTGAACTTTGAAAAGTCTGATAATTTTGGATTCCTGAAAACCCTCCATGGTTAAATATAAAACCTACTTACAAAATACAAAAAGGTGGTTCAAAGGATGGTGATAGAGTAGCATCGGCAGCTGTTTTCAGACAGCAGGTCTATTCTCCTCCATTACCATCTGCCAGTTCGATCTGCAGTGCAGAACCTAACGTAACACTTCTTGCCTTGAAGTCTTGTTCTTCTTCTTCCCGGATACGAGTTGAACTCTGTAGTTACTGAGTGTGTGTGACTCGGGCGCATAAAAAATCAGACAGGGGGCCTCTCCAAAACAGGTAAAATCCAGAGATGGATGATATTTACAAATAAAAGTCATGTACAATATATACATCGTAAGGCTGCCCTGTCGTTTATCTGTGTTGTGATGAAGGCCAGGGGATGGAATTCAACCCGACCTTAAGTCCTCTAGGGAACCAGCATCTACAACTGAAGATGGTACTCGGTTCCATTCCCTGATGGATCTCGGGAAGAAGGATTGTTGGTATGTGTCCTTCTTGGCTCTGATCTGTGGTTTCCTCTTGTTCTGGAGTCCCCTGCTGTGTAATAGTTGGCTGGTTCAATGGCAACCAGCTGATGGCGGATCTTGTAGCACATTACAAGGGTTTGTTTCCATCGTCTTTGCTGGAGAGATTTCCATTGAAGACTGTTTAGCAGGTTTGTTACACAGCCTGGGGAATTGTCCTGGTAACAGTTATAGGCAAAGCGAGCTGCCCGCCTTTGTACTTGCTCTATGTCTCTTGTGGTGGTAATCTGGTGTGGGTCCCATACTGGGGAAGCATACCCCAAAACAGGTCGCACTAGAGTGGTGTAGGCTGTTGGTTTGGTTTTGGTAGTGCATCTTCCCAGATTTCTCCTGAGGAAGCCAAGGGTCTTGGAGGCTTTCCCTATTGTCTGGTTGATGTGTTTCGTCCAGGTCAGGTCTTTGTTGCTATTGGTAAACATGTTTTCACATGAATTCCTAGGTATCATATATATTTGCTCTATTAGAGGTGTATTAAAATTTAACTTGCAAATATTTAAATATAAATTCACCTTTAATAATTCTTTGATAATTTTACATTGATTATGATTAAAAACTGCCATTGTGTAAACTGTTAAAAGAAAGACAACTCTAGACCATTAAACCGTTAAAAGAAAGATAACTCTTACCATTATCTCCCTTTGAAATTAACTAATGCTGATATAGTGTAACATGTTTATACTATACATTACATGTAGGTATTCACATTTTAATATACTTTTTATCTCACCTTGCCAAAGGCAATGTGAGCTTTTGCCATCACTTGGCGTCTGTCATTTGTTGTCTGTCATCCGTTAACTTTTCACATTTTAATCTTCTCCTCTGAAACCCCTCAGCCAAATTAACTGAAACTTGGTAGGAAGCATCTATGGAAGGTTCTCTCTAAAGTTTAGAGTGCACATTTTGTTTTGATCCATAACCAAACATGGCCACCACAGGCAATTCTTGTTTCTGATTGGCCAATTTTTAAAAATCTTTTCCTTGAAAACTGCTTGGCCAAATGAATCGAAACTTGGTAGGAAGCATCTATGGAATGTCCTCTATGAAGATTGCTAATTTTCGTCCCGATCGGTTAACAAACATGGCCACCACAGGCAATTCTGGTTTCTGATTGGTCGATTTCTAAAAAAAACCTTCTGTGAAACTGCTTAGCCAAATGAACTGAAACTTGGTAGGAAGCATCTACATGTATTAAGTTTCCTCAAAGCAGAATGAAAGGTGAGCAACACAGACTCAGCCCACTGAGCCTCTAGTTTTGTATAATATGGAATTCTAATTTGTCAAACAAATACTAAAATTCCTGAGAATTATAGTTTCAGTCAAGTCTAACTTGGAGGATTGTGACAACACAGACAATCTTTGACTGCCATTGTAAAAAGTTTGGAAAGATGGGTGTGGACGCCTGGAACATTTAGCTTTTTGTAGAGGTTAACATATACTGGTACCTACTTTTTCGAAATATATTTATTATAAAGGGCTACCCAGAGCAAAACATGATACACTGAGCCCCTTTTCGGAATAAGATAGAAATTTTGTTGTATGGTCCATCAATAACCCATAAAGATTATAATTTGGCATAAAAACTGCATTAAAATTGGATGTAAAATAAGTTCAAATTTTGGAATTCAGCCTTTGTTGCTCCCTTTTGGTAGAGTTTATCTCTGAAATCATAAGAGATGGAGGAAATCCACTGACATATTACTGAGAGATTGTGGCCAAGTAAATTCACAGGGGAAAAAAACAGCATCAAAATTGGATGAAAAATAAGAACTCTCCCGATATATTACACCTTTCCGAAATATGAAAAATTTCGACCCTTTTATTGAAATTAAACGCCTAAAATATATTCTATGTTGCATCAATAACCAATTAAGATGATTAATTTGCACACAAAAAACTGTATTTGTTTTACATGCCTCTGATTAGATATATTTATGTTCCAAATTTACAGTTCTTAAATAATGTAATTTTTTAAACTAAGGCCAATCTCCCTCGGGCATATGTAACTGAAGCCAATTTTGGCTACTTTGTTTAGAATCAAAATATGCCTATTTTGCATGATCAATATAAATTGGTTGAAAAAAACCTGGAAGACAAGTTCGTCTAGTCATTGTCATGCAGTTGCAGTTAAATTTTGACCTCATTTTCACATATAAAAGTAACATTAGACAATTAAATAAATTTCTAGTAATTTTTAGTAATGGCTACCATATTTTGGTTGTATATACATTTTGAATAGCTATGAATTAAAGTTTTACTAGACATAAAAATGAAGACATTTTATCATTAATAATTAAACCTTCCAACTACCTTATTCTAAAACACAATTAAAACTTAGGGAAACCAGTATTCAGAGAAACAATAGTAATTGTACTAATATTTTCTTCCAGTATATTTTTAGATTCCCTACAAATATAATATAATAAAATCCTGGTAATCAATAGAGTGCAGGTCTTTATTGTTTGTTTATACATGTATATGTATTGTCATTTGAGATCCAAAGATCCCATTAATTGGTTTAATCCCACCACATTTTTGTGCCTGTCCCAAGTTAGGACCTGGAATTTCAACATCATATGTAGTGATCTTTTTTTTTATGTCTAATTTTTAGGTGAGATGTACCTTTTGTTGATATTGGTGGAATCTTAACCATCACCGAATAAATTTTTTTCAATATACGTCTGAATTTAGAAAAAATGTGTATTACATACACTGCCAGATTTACATAAAGAGAGACCCTAGGCTATTACACTCGTGAGACATCTCCCAATTCCCCACCTTCACGACTGGAGGAAGATGGAAGTGTGTTCAATCAATTTCAATAAAGGCGAGATGATGAGGGGGGTTTAAAATTCTGCAATATTCTGAAATGGAGTGCAACTGTATAAGGAAAATTATTGAAAGGTTGTTTAGAAAGTACAGTACCTTATGACTGCATAAGTGTAAAAGTCCAATAACAGTGTTAAAAATATTATAGACCTTGGCCAGAGGCACTAGGCTTCAGCCTATCGAGCCTATATGTAAATCTGGCACTAATTACATATCAGGACTCACTACACTTGGTAAAAATAGGGTGATATGACTTCATTCTCAGTTGACCTCAGGGTGTAGTGAGGGAAAATCTGGGAGACTTTCGAAAAGCTTGCAGATATTTTAACATTTTTTTTAATGCTACCAAATGTTCCCCATCTTACACAAAACAAACGTTCTTCTCAATGATCTTAAATAGGATGTAATCAACAAGCTTGGAATCAAATATTGAATATCAAACCCTGGATAGGTCAATTTTCAGGAACATGGAAGCTCCGTATGCATGAATATGGAAGAAAAAGTATGATTATTATTGAGAGAAAAAAAAAGCTGACTTCCAAAGACTTCATGGGTGACTAAAACTTTGCCTTTTGGACAGGAATAAGGTGATTTCATTGAAACCAGGGCAACAATGTCACTCACTTTACCTGGTTTGGTGAGCCCTGACATATATTCTATAGACAAGAAATCAAACAAAGTAAGAAAACTAAGATTTTATGATTTAAAATAATAATGAAACTGACAATTTGTTTTACATAATACAATCAATGCTACTTTGCACAAAAAGAATATTAAAGATACACATGTACATATTTTTTTAAAGACCTATTTTCCAAAGTAAACATTTTACAGATAAACCTGAAACCATTATCATGTAGCTACCACTCAGATTTCACTCATTCCAGCTTAAAAGATAGAAATATTTGACATTTTAAAGAAATTTCTTTTTAAGTAACGACAGTCATGTACATTTCTGAAGCAGAACTACTTAAGAACCATCATAGTCATATTTCGCTTCAGAGTAGATTTTTACGGGGGAAAACAGGCATAGTTAGCATAATCAACAAAAATTAACAAATTCAAACATTTACAGCAAAACAACACATTAGAATGTAATTTCATCATAAATTAAAATGTGGCCATTTAAAGAAATATCTTTTTTCAGCATAAACAGTCATCTTGAATGGAGAACTATGCTGTCAAATTGTTCAAAGGGTAACAACACTACCAAGATTTGCTAACTGTGGCCTAGTGGTTTCTGAAGAGAAGAGCTAAGAACAGATAGACGATAATTAAAACTCACATGACCTTTAGCTAGACAATCCAATGAATACCAAAAATTAAACTTCAATTTCAAAATTCATTTTTGTTTTAAAGTTAATGCTAAATTAAACATTAACTTTACATGCATCATCTGTGCAGCTTGAAAGACATGAATTAAATGTAGATTCTGATTGCACTCAAATATACATTATCAATACACACATTAGACTACCTTAAATAGCTTTAATAAATTTTAGTCATCTATAAATGTGATACAAACTTTCCATGTTATGATAATAAACTAAATACTATAATAAATATGCTAATTTTAAATGTTCAAAAATATTTTGCGTTACAAGACAGACAAGTCAGAAAAGCCCATTTAAGTTAATGATATAATATAAGAAATGTCTTCTATCCCATCTTAAGAAAATGCTTTGATTCTTCATTCCTTTTTGGTACTGGTTTCTCCAGCTGCATCCTGCAAATATAAGAAAGAAACACTTGAAATATATAAGATTGTTTACAGAGTTCTACATAATTATTGCCTGAATTTGTTATATTTCCACACAACAAAATTGAAGCAGAAATTGTATTCTAACATCATAATACATTTCTCTGACGTTACACTATTGTTCAAACAGTGGATTATTTTTAAGAATCTAGTTTATTCTTTTGTTCTTGAATATATGAACTTTAACCTTTTACTATTTTAGGCTTAAAACGTGTTTTACTTATTTTGGGACTTTCGTGTCTCGAACCACTGCTGGGCTTTTTAAAGTCTACTTTGACTTTTAAAACTTCCATCTTACCACTCGACTAAGTTGACCACATTAATAATTTCTATAATTAGTATATATAACTCTTGATAATAAGCTTTGTTAAAAAAATATCAACAATTTGCTTAAAAAAAGCAATTGATCAATATATACAAGACACGATACAAGTATTTGAGTTCTAACATAATTTATATTCAGAACTGACGAGTATTCTCGCAATACAAAAACAACCAACGAACCGACCGCTACTTAACAAATCAGACAGACCACAGGTGAACATTTGGGACACTTGAAAGACCTTGAAATATCTAAATATAAACGATTCTATTCACTTGAAAGACCCTGAAATATCTAAATATAAACGAGAATCTGAAAGCATGCATGCCGATAAAATTTTGTTGTTTATTTTTTGTTAATTGTGGCTTATTTAGCTTTTTGAACATTAAAAAGGTAAAAATATAAAATGAAAACACTGTTGCAGATAGAAATGTATTATGTAAGAGAATACACTCCAACTTGTAGATTCTTAAAAATAATCAACTCGACCCTAACAGGTCTGGTTGATTACTTTTAAGAATCTACAGTTAGAGTGTATTCTCCATTACTTAATGTTCTCTAAAGCAGTAAAAAGTAGATAAATAGTTCCTCTATAACTTGGTTTCTAAGTAGTTGACAGGTAATAAATACAGTCAAACTTCGGTAGCTCGAAATCAGATGGCTTGAACATTTGACCTTGTATTTTCTGTAAACAAAATAGATGATGTAAACAGTGATTTCTAAGGAAAGTTTGAAGACACAAATGGGTATTCAGAAGCTAACATTTGAGAACTTTCCAAAGGATTAAATCTTACAAGTAAAAAAAGTAATTATCTTACTAATAATTTTTTAACATTTATTTTTATAACTGAGTGATTATTAACCTGTAGTTTAGCATGTTCTTTAAGCAGTCTGTCATATTCTCTGTTAGTTCCTTCAGCTTGTTTACGAACTGCTTCCAAGTCATTTAGGGCTTTCTTTAATTCTGTGGAATAAAGACATACTTCATTAACTGTATCCTAATCTGTGTGTACCAATTTTTTTCCAGAAAACTAGAGTTTGATTAATAGTTCGAAATCTTCTATTGGTATTTCTTAAACATTTCTACATTTATTAAATCATAAAGAACGACTGGAATGTATTCCATACAATACCAATTATACACTGAAACATATCTTAATTGACTGCATAGATGTTGCTGATGTTCGTCAGACATAGAACACTTTATTTGAGCTCATTTTGACTTATACTAAAGCAGCAATGGACAATTGAAGAAATTTCTATTTTTAGTAACAGCAGCCATCTTGAATGGAGGTGAGGCTGTCGGACACAATTTTGAATGGGACACACCCAGGGGCCATCCCTGCCAGGTTTGGTTTAATTTGGTTCAGCGGTTACAGAGGAAAAGATTTAAATGTGATTTTTTATCAAAATATGTCTAATTTGCATAATCGCTATAAATTGGCTGAAAAAAAAATTTCACAGAAAATCCCGGAATATATCTTAAACTACTCATTTCCATGTAGCTGCTGTAAATGAGCTAATTTAGATTTATAATAAAGCAACAATGGACAAATTGAAGAAATATCTATTTTTAGTAACAGCAGCCATCTTGAATGGAGGGCGGGTCTGTCGGACACAATTTTGAAAGGGACCCACCCAAGGACCATCCCTGCCAAGTTTGGTTTAATTTGGTTCAGGGGTTTCAGAGGAGAAGATTTAAATGTGAAAGTTTACGACAGACGCCAAGTGATAGCAAAAGCTCACATGGCCTTTGGCCAGGTGAGATAAAAAGGGATACTTTGTTTCATATATTACCCATTTTAGTTTTAACCAAATCTTCTTTAGTCTTGTCCAGTTGTTGGGCCACACTTTTTTCTTCTGTTATATCAGTTTCTTTTTTCTACAAAAGTAAACGTGTTGGTTTTATAACCTGCCTTTTCTAAATGTCTTTTAATGAGTAATTTAAAGTTCATGTATATGCTAAGAATATATTTTAAGTAATAGATATTCTAAGGTCTCGAGTTGAAGTCAATCTGAGGAGATTTTTGTATTGTTTCTTTAAATGTGTTAGGTGACTGGAGATGTATGGGAGGATTTGGATTAGTTATTAACTGAGATTGGACTGTAAATACATGTAACATTAAATGGGGATCATTCAAGGACAATCCAAGCTTTTAAGTGGGTATATGTGGAACAAAAGTTTCAGAGGAGACAAATAAATAGTACAGAAAGTTTACAGATTTTAAGTGAAATTGATGGCAAAAGTCTTTCACAAAGTAAACTGTAAAACATTACCTCACGAAAAACCATTATTCAAGCATGTGAATATTTGATAAAAATCTAGACTGTTCCATGGAATAGTGAATACAGTTATACCTGTCTTGAGAGACCTCTACAATGAGTGACCACCCACTTTTAAGAGATCACTTTAAAATGTCAAAACTGCTTCATTTACTATGTAAAACCACCCTCTTTTAAGAGACCACCTACCTTGAGAGGCCATATTCAAATGGCAAAAACGATGGTCTCTCATGACATATTTCACTATATTTATAGTGAGTGAGTGTGTGAGTACACTGGTTTTATAATCTGGCCTTAGGGAAATAAATCTCACTTGTACTCAACATTCGTTCAATCAGAATACTGTACAGTTTTATGACCATTATAAGGCTATAAGATACCTTATTAGAAGTGTTATCCTGTTGATCTAGTAAAAGCTGAGCTGCAGCATTAGCTTGTTTGGCTTGCTTCTGACTGGCTTCACATTCAGCTTCTAGATGAGCTTGTTTTGATGTTTGTATTACAAGACGTCTTAAAATACTGAAAAAAAAAAATTATTTAAAGGGCTTAAAATTACATGTGTTTTTACATTTTTTGTCAACAATACATATATAATACAAATAGGCAAGAAATATAGTCTTAAACATTCAAATAGTAGTGTTGGGCAATAAGTTAAAAATCAGAATTATCGGTTTTTAATTGGATTTATTATACCTCAGTTGTAATTTTCTATATAAAAATCAGCTCGATAGTTTTACTATTTTTCCAGGCTTATGTCAAGAAGTTTACTTCACCGGTCAATAGTTTCCAACTATTTGACCGACACTGTCACATTGTTTTGCGGAATTTTAATGCCGTGTACGGATTGGTTACTTGGCTTTACTATTACATTCGGAACTAATCTGCTTTCGTAAAATTCGAGAGACACTACAAGTGTGCAGACGTTTCGAATATGACAGGTAGATTTGTGTCCCTCACAGATGATGATATAGCCAGAGCAAATTTTACAATAAGTATCCTATATAAATTGTGTGTTGTTAATAATAATTAATTTGAGTCTAAAAAATAACTGCTGTATTTATTTCTTCTTTTCGATAAAATGAACGAGAATTTAATTTTTTATTTATGAACGAGAATTTAAATTTTTATTTAAACGAAGAGAAGTCACACACACACATACACACCCATAGACGAGTTTTAATATGTAAATAACAGGGATGCTTTATTTAGACATATTACACTAAATATAAGTCGTTGCCGTTCACTGCATTCACTGGGTTCGAAAAATTGTAGATGTCTTAGATTGAGAGGGTCGTATGGAAAACCATCCAGAAATATTATTGTAACTTTTTAATACATTATTTTACAATTATTTATTCATAAACAAATTTGTTATTTGTAGGAGGGCTCATGTCTTATTTGTATTTGTTTGTGTATAGTGGTGTCCAACACATATTGTGTTGTGTTTTTGTTGTTTTTTTTTCTTCGTCTTGTGTGACCTGCGTTGTCAGTTTCTCTTTCGGTATAATAAAACACTTATTAACTAGATATTCGGGGAATAGTAAGTTTATTGACCCCTTGATACCAACTATTGCCCTTGGCTTCGCCTCGGGCAATAGTTGATATCTCGGCGTCAATAAACTTACTATTCCCCTCATACCCAGTCAATAAGTATAAAATGTTAAATCAAGCACCTATCTAAATTAATAGAGAGTCTCATTCTACCTGTTTTCTACCTGTTTTTCTTTTTTCAGATTACCTGGCAATTGTTTATGGATCTTTAATATAGATTATCAGAATCAATTACTAGTACTCTAAACTGATCAATTTTCAATTGTAATTGATCATCAAAACCAACATGACATAATAAACATTAAATACATACAAAGGTATGCACAGTTAAACCTCACTATTTAGATGAAATACGGCCGGGGGGGGCTTAATCTACATATAATACATACACTATAAGGTATACACAGTTAAACCTCACTATTTACATGAAATACGGTTAAGTGGCTTAATCTACATATAATACATACACTATAAGGTATACACAGTTAAACCTCACTATTTACAAGAAATACGGTTAAGTGGCTTAATCTACATATAATACATACAACCACATAAACAGGGCAAATCCAGAAATATAGAAATTTCTTTGAGAACGAAACAATTTGACTTGTGCAGACAACTCAGTTTCTCTGTTGTTCTTCAAATCAACATCCTCTAAAGCTGAAGAATACTTCCTCATTTCTCGTATTGACTCTGAAATAATCAAAATCATGAATAAGTAAAGAAATTTGAATGATCATGTTTACTGAATGTTCAGCTGTCAAGTCAGCAACATAGAAAACATAACAGTACTATTCTATAGATATTGTATAACTGAGTACTACATGTATAACTTATTGTATTTGTCAAAAGATTTTACTACACAAAAAATTATTATCCTCCAAAATAAGAAAACTAGAGGCTCACCTGAGTGAGCATGTATCACTCACCTGATTTCCTAGTGGCTGCAGGTTAGTATTTGATTTGACAAAAGGAATCTAGAAAAATATTTCAAATTTTCTATTTTTAGTAACTGTAGTGGCCATGTTTGTTGGCGGTTGGGGTCATCAACCATAATTCTGAAAGGGGATTTTATTCACAAACAATTTCTTCTTTTAAAACATCAATAGTTTTTCCCAAAATGCAGCTACATATGATGCTCTACAATAGTCCTGAATTTCATGACTTACCGTGTAGCTCTTTTTTAATTTGGATTTTTGTTGTTCTTTTTGCTACACGTGTAGCAAAAAAAAATCCACACAAAAAAAGAACACAAGTAATGAATTTCGTTTATTTCAACCTTTAACTATGCTTCTGCAACAGTAGTTTACATTTCCTTGAAGTCTATAAGAGAGCAACCATTTGATTTTTTCTTCAAATTCGCACAAATTTTTTTCCCCCAAGTCCGATCCTGCCTTATTTTTCTGACCAGTTTTTGATCCTGCCTTTTTATTTCACCAAAATTTGGAGCCTGGATTTTTATTTCAAATTCCTTCCTTGCCTCCCCATAAAAATTAAATGGTCGTTCCCTAACTTGCATTTTTCCATATTCTTTGCAAAAACACATTTCCTGGTGTAAGTGTGAAAGGGAACTAAATTTGTGCCAAGTCTGATTTTGTGAAAAGAGTAAGTGGACGGATAAAAAAAGTTAAAATAATACTACGATTTGAGAGTGTAAACAAAGTGTTTTCTTTGTTCAGACTTAAGATCCGTTTTACACTACGTGTATTCTAATCTTTACAACGACTACGGATTAAAGATCAACCAAACAGCAATTTATGAGCCGTCAGTTAATGTTACATACGACCAGAAAACGCGATTTTACATCCACTGGTCTGCAAAATCATCGCCAGTTGACAACGAAAACATCGGTCGCCATGTTTCTTTCTACGCAATCATAAAAATAAATGTTTATTTATCACAGATCTGCTGGTTTTATTTCTCTATAAGAACAAAGAAACATTCAAAGCAATGAATTTTAGGCAAAACTGTGCACCTACATGACCTACCGACAATAAAATTTTCGATGTGGAGTTATCGTTCTTGTAATATATATAACGGTAATATATATTACGGATTTCGGCAAACAAAACGAAATGTTACTTTTGACGGCTAATACGTGCAAACTTGGTAAGAAGAATACAATGAATCACAAAGAGTTCTCATTCAATCAGTTCAGTGATTTTACAGAACTATATTTTAACACATATTTCCCATAGACTCCTATGTTAAACTATGTCATGCAGGGTCCAATGTTGAACTATTGCCTGCAGTGGTGGCCATTTTGGATTGACAAAAAAAAACCTTAAAGTTTGTAGAGGACCATCCAAGGAACATTTCTGCAAAAGATCATTTTCACTGACGCCATGGTTTCTGAGAAGAAGATCTTTATACATATTTCCCATAGGGTCCAATGTTAAACTATGTCCAGGAGTGGTGGCTATCTTGGATTTCAGATCAGCAAAAAGAAAAAAAAATTTACAGAAGACCATCCAAGGAACATTTCTGCAAAGGATCATTTTCAATGACTCCATGGTTTCTGAGAAAAAGATCTTTATACATATTTCCCATAGGGTCCAATGTTAAACTTTGTCCAGCGGTGGTGGCCATCTTGGATTCAGCATCTGCACCAAAAACATTTTTTTTGGTAGAGGACTATCCAAGGAACATTTCTGCAAAGGATCATTTTCATTGACATTGTGGTTTCTGAGAAGAAGATCTTTGAAGGTATTTTCCATAGGGTCAAATGTTAAATTTGTCCTGCAGTGATGGCCATTTTGGACTTCAGATCAGCACCAAAAACATACTTTTGGTAGAGGACCACCCAAGGATCCTTCACACCATAAAACAATTCCATTGGCTGTGTAGTTTCTGACAAGAAGATCTTTGAATATTGAGCCAATCAAAACACATTATTGGCCCTGGCCGCCATGCTGAATTCCTGATCGAAACAGGACCTCCTGATGCACATTCCTGCCAAGTTTGGTTCCATTTGGCTCTGTGGTTTCTGAGGAGAAGATTGAAATGTGAAAAGCTAACGATGGATGCCAAGTGATGGCAATAGCTCACATGACCCTTTGGGTCAGGTGAGCTAAAAAGTTATTATTATAACATTGTTTTGATTGAAAGAATCCAATAGAATATTTTAAATACTAAATACATGTAACAAAATTTGATTTTTAAAATTCACAAAGTCATCAAGTTCAAATTTTTCCCCCCACCAAAATTGTACAATTGTAAAATTTATGTGTTTTATTAATAAATTGCAAATTATTGGCACATTTCTGAACTTATGCGACTGTGTTTTTTTTTAATACAATTTTTTTTAGTACATGTAGTCAAATATAAAAATTACCCTCTTATACAGTAAGTAAGTATTTTGTATACCCACAGTTTCTATCACTCAATCAACCAGTTAGATGAAGAAAATAGCTAAGGTGAGTATAAATTTCATTCTTTATTGTTCAAACTTACAATTTGAAGTCCTGATAGGATTTTAAATTCTAAGATGCTGAACTGAAATGATCAGGGGGATTGTATGAATGTTCTAACTTGGTCTCCAGTTTGGTAAACTGGCCAGGCAATAGGTATTCATGAAAGTCTATGATGCTAATTGTAGCACAGTAACATTGATGCCAGATCGGGATATTCTTTCTACTGAGAAAATAATCCATGTATGTCTGCCTGATTTATATTATCTTATTATATCATATATAATTAAATTTGTCACCTAATAGACAAAGAGAATTTCAATGTTGACAAGTGTCAATTTTCGGATCAGAATGCTAGTGGTTTTTCAGTCTTCACGATGAGCCCCGGTCCTCCGGCCCAAGACCAGTAAACTTTGTTCGAACCAGTACTTTTTTCAGTTTTTATTTAGAACATATAAAAATAAATTCAAAAATTTGATTCGTACTAGTAAATTCAAATTATCATTTTGAAGACTGGTACATGCATGAAGACTGGGACAGGACATGAAGACTGGACAGGACATGAAGACTGGGACAGGACATGAAGACTGGGACATGCAGTGATAAATAACATACATATGTAGTTTAGATTTGACAATTTAAACAAGAATAATATATTTTAATTCTATAATTACTAACATACCTAGAAATACTAGAGACAGTATTGCTATAAATACATTGAAGTAGATATGAGAATATGATGCACATTTCTGTACAAGGTTGGAGCGAAAAATCTTCTGCCATCTACAAAGAAAAATCATCCATGAAAAAGAAAGAAGTTACAACTAAATTACATATACAATGTACATTGTATAATATTTATGCTTGCTTCTTAACATATCATATTATCTACTACTGAATTGAGAAATAAAATAAAAGTATTTCAACTACTTGAGATTTTAAATTTATTGCAAGATTTTTAAAAACAATTACCACAATGAAATGTATAAAATAAGATTATCCTGAAAAGAAAACATCATACATGTACTATAAACACTAACTATTTTTGTTTCCACTATGTTTATTTTAAGTGTGATTTTCTCAAAAGAAGCTTTTCAAAAGTAAAAATATTTAACTTTATATTCCAACAATGTTCAGCCTGTTAATTTAATCAGAAATAAACTTTGGATTTTGGAAATGTGAGCAAATAAAATAAGCTATCGGAGTCAATCTATGGAATCAAAATTAAAATTAGAAAATCACATGTTTTCATAAGCCAATGTCATTATATGTATATGAAATCAAGAAATTGAAAACATCAAAAATTACTTCATAATAATTTACATAATAATCAAACATTATGGAGTCAAATTAAATTGTACCACAATATCCTATATACAACTATATAGAGTTCACTAAATCACTCAATTTCTCAAAACCTTCCCTAAATAAGATTGTAAAATACATATCATATACTTGTACATGTACATGCTAAACATTTTCTGTAATAAATCTGTTTAGAGAATATTGAGAAATTTGAATGATATAGAAGAATGTTACAATATCCCCACCTACCTGTATGGTGGGATAAAAGGGAGTAATAGGATAGCTGAGAGGAATATCTCCAAGTACAGGAATAAAGCTATCAATGTCCAAAGCATTTTGGAGGCGTGCACCTGAAATAGACCAGCATGTGATCAGCCCTCGTGGGTTAATAGCTATGCCACTGTATACAGGGTATCTAAATAACGGGTGGAGTATATCAATTAACATGGAGCCGTGTTTTCAATTTCCAGTAAAAATACCAAATTTAAATAATATAACATTTGTTTTCATGTTAATTTTTTGACAGTTCCATTCATGTTTGTTACCAGAAAAACAAACCTCCAGTTAATAAAATACTCCATGCCACCTAGCACTATACATCGGTATCATACATTTGTATCATTGTTCAAGATACCACATACTCATAACATGCAATCAAAACAAAACACACTTCTACATTGTGTACAATCAGGGTTAGGACCACAATGCACATGCTCAGGATACTGAAATACAGTTAGCTGTTAGGGTAAATAAAACTTATGATAATCAAACAAAACACATGTTCATGTATTATTATCAATAGTAGAGATTTCTGCAAGTTTGTTTCCAATAGGCCATAAAGTATTACTAAGTGCAGCTTCATGAATATGTTTTTTGTTTCAAAATCTAAAATAAAAAGTGAAAATTTGAGGAAAATTAATAATTCCTCAAATTTTTAATTGTTTTAAAAAAAATGATGACAACCTGCAGTAAATTATATTTTTCTCATTAAAAATCTATAGTAACAATTTACAGTTAAATAAATCATTACTAATTATTTGTTTATATCATGTTTTCATCATTTTTTAAAAACCAATTCTGTTTAAAAACAGGAAAAATATGGCTTCTACATGTACCGGTATACAGAATGTCTTAACATTTCAGTGACCACTCATATATTTCTGTTTCAGCTTAAGTTTAGTTAAGTAAGAAAATTAATAATTTCATCTAATTCTACTGAAAATCAAGAAAAAATCATCTGTTGAACACAAAAGTTGACTACCCAAAAAATGATAAAAGTTAATAAGTTTAGTTTTAATTATTCAGATAATTCAAATATTCAAAGTGTTAAATGCAAGAATATCTTTAATAGCAGACACTTATTAACAAGCCATACTTTTCCTTCAGTGATATTAAAAAGTTAAAAGCAAAGCAAAATAAATACATTTGATAGTGCATCAAAACTTCCATAAAATGTCACATCTAAATTAAAATGGACTTCATTTACAATTGACATTTTGTAGCAAGTTAGATTAGAAGCTCACATGTTTGTGGTGTTCATTTTAAATCACCCAAATGTTATTTTTTAGACAATCTAATACAATACAAATGTAAAACATGAGATATGATTTTTCTATTTCAGACAATTTTTGCAGAAGTCTAAATGCCACTATCTTAAAAAAAATAGGGTAGTGCTTACCGAGATGGAGAAATAAATGGTACCAATAACATAACTGATACAAATATTTCAAAATACATGAAACCAGAAATGGAAGTCCATATGAAACCAGTCATTTTATTAAGTTATCCTGTATGGGAAGATATAAATGAATTAAACTTGTCATAATACATTTGTATATAGGGTCAACAGTTAACCAGTCATTCTAGGATTAGATACTGGATTGGCATGCATTAGAAAACACTCTAATCTCAACGACAATAAATCAAAAACAAAAATCATCAGAAATAGGTGGTTTTACAGATTTTCATGAATTTGAGCAAGGTCATTGCTTAAAATGTAAAGTACATAATTGTACATATTAGGTACGTTGTGTATTGTTGTTTAATTACTAATTTTTACAATTTTGTGATGTCACAAACATATCATCTGTGTGTGCACCCATATCATGAAAATCTGGATATATAAATATGTTTTAACAAAGATCCATTCTAGAAATGAACATTCAAATTCAAAAACATGTGAATTAAAGATGAGATCATCAATATTTTGTATATGGGCTGTTTAAAAAAAAATGACCCCATTTCTTTTATCATTGACCATTCTAATATGTGATGATTTAAATTGGGTTTTTTTTGTATCAGAATATGTACTTTGGTACATTGAACCTTGCTGCAAAATTTCCCGGCATTATCTGCTACCACTAAAAAATAGCGTTAAAAAATGTATCAAAAAATGTCAGGAGTGTAACACTTTTAGTGTAACATTTACAAAGATGCATGGACTGCTATGTTGTGTAATTAGAAAACAAATAATTTTACAGTAGAAAAATATATCTT
>MJUT01004946.1:1152530-1168971 GCA_002080005.1 Gigantidas platifrons
GCGATATAAGAGAAAAACGGATGCGGTTGTTTTTTCCGTACGGACAGCGCTACCGCATTTAAACATTTTTTTTTTACTATTTATGCAAAAAAATCGGCAATGCGGCGACGAATTTCCACATGCGGGCGGGCCTGAGAACCAAGAAATTAACTTTGTATGGCCTTAGTGTTAGTATGTTTTACAACTTTCTGTTTGTTACAATACTGATTCTGTTAATAATGTCTTATTTATAACTGAATTGAAGTTTTCAATACACTACATTACAATACAATGTTCATATTTGGTGATACAAATATTTCAGCTTGGTCTATTGTTGATTTTAGAATGTAGTTTAAAACATGGATATTGATTATTGTAGAGGATATGCTATTTATAGTTTTTATGCTCCTGTGACGAAGAATCGGGGGACATATTAATTTACCCTTGTTTTTTACAAGCATTAACATGTTTTTTTTTTATTTTCCAGGAATATGGGCTACAAGAGATGAAAAGGACAATTTCTCACAGAGACATGATGCTGAATTAGTCAAAGAACAGAAAAGAAAAGAAGTTGATGAGGAGATTAGAATACAAGTTGATGAGCTAATGAGAGCTGAACTTAAAAATCTAAAAGCTGTAAGTTAATTGACCTCCATTTTAATATCTTACAGACTTTTGATTCTGTTTAATATTTTGGAGTTTGCTTGGAAAAGATTATTTTCATGAATTTATGCATTTCAGTCATTAGTTTTAATGACATATGAAAAAAGGTAACACAAGTCATGTATTTGGACACCTTTTTGCAGGTAAAAGTTTGTTGTTGTTTTTTTTATGAAACTTTCTGCAAAATGTAAGTATGAATTTCTTTCTTTTCGTACATTAAGGGAAAAAAAATGGAAATTGGTCTTTGTCTTTAATTGACATGCAACAAACATTAAACAAAGCACATGTTCAAGAATTGCAAAGCCTGTTTTCTTCTTTTTGGTGAAAATTTTTGAGAAATAAAAACTGACTTTTGAAAATTTCCAATTGTTTTCCACAAAAATCACATTACATGTATTATGTAAATATCAAGGTTTGCTTATTTGATTCATCTATTTTTGGGCAACAAAGAAAATAATGTCAGTGTTTCATCTTTGTATCTAGAATATAAGATGTCAGTTTAAAACATATTTTGTTTCTACAGGCTGTTGATCGAGATAAGGGCAAGAAAGGCAAAGGTAAAAAATCTGGGAAAAAGAAGAAGAAGAAGGGAAAGAAGAGTGGAAAGAAAGGCAAAAAGAAGAAGAAGGATAAGGATCTGACATCAGACAGGTTAATTCTTGTCAAATTATTTCTTAATAATTCATTTGTCTGAATAAAATTTGAGAATTGTTTTAATAGTTTAGGGAGAAAGGATTGAAGCTCACAAGTGTATATTCTCACACAGGGATTAGGACTAGGGTGTTTAACGCCACTTTCAACAATATTTCAATTATATCATGGCAGTCAAATTATTGGTGGAGGAAACCAGAGTTCCTGCAGAAAACCACAAACCTGTCGCTACTCACTGACAAACTTTATCACACTGGAATTAAGACATTTTTTGTTCATATCCTGCTAATATCAACAGGAGATTATTTGATAATGTTGTCCTATTGTTGATCAGCAGATTGTTTCTATTACTCTAATTGTGTTTGATGGATCAAATGACAATTTGATATAACAATAAAGTCTTTTTTAATTTGACACACCAAATGTCCTCTGATTGATGGAAAAATATTCCTCTCAAAAGCCATATGATTAGTAAAATGAATGTTCCTTGTATAAATCTCTAATCAATTTCATTTTTATTGTGAATTATAAATCCCTCAGTATGAACATAGTTTAACACACGATGAAAAAATAGATACTGGTGTTTTCTTCTGAGGAACCACTTTATTGTTTTTTCATAATCATTGGATGAACCTTTACAACCTTTACTAAGATGGCGACTGGCCAACGACATTGCAGTTTAACATTGAGGTCTACATGAATGAAGGTTATTTTATCCTATTAAAATGAGAAAATTATTATATATGAATCAAGTACTGGTATAATGTTTTTTGCCTTTATATTTCTGAGTTTAGTCAGAGGAATGGTTCATGTTGGTGTGATTGGTTATGTTGTAGATAATTTCTGAGAAATGTTTTATGTCAGGGTAACATGGTTTGATTCTACGCTATATGTTATTAATGATGGTTAGTGAACTATAAACTATAAACTGTAAACTGAACTCCCATTTGTATCTTTACAGAACAATAGAATCTTTATATGAAGAGTTAGTAAGAGAAGGTATTATTGTGAGAACTCCACCAGTAAAACTATCAGACTATGAAGGAGAATACAGTTATCTGGGTACAACTTTACGTCAAGCCAACATTGAACCTATGCCTTCACTTAGTGATGTCAGAAGACTAGTCACAGAATTTGGTATATTGCCTTTAGGTAAGCATATTTTGTTTCTAGAAAGGTTATTCTTGTTTTGTTAATTTGATTAGTGTTGAAGATTGGGACAAAGTTCCACTTACATTTCAGCTTATGATCAAAACAATTACCGTTACAGACATGTCACTTTAAAATTTTAACTGCATTTCATTTTTAAGTTAACAAATATACATTACCAAATATATATAAGAAACCATCTGGAAAATGATGTGAACCTCTCATTTGCCAACTGAAGTAAGACCAGATTTTTACCATAACAAATTTATTTATGAAGCACATGAAGGATATCATATTATAATTGGTAGTTTAGAAAATTATGCAACAAGAAATTCCTTGTTCCTAGAAATTTGTAATTGACTCCCTTACCTATGGCTATACTTTGATTTATTAAAATGCAATATTATTAGTGAATTATCATGTAAAATTTGGTATTGTTGTTTTACTAAAAAAAAATATAAATAAATTGTTGATTTGAAATGGCAGATTTGAGTGCAAAATGATATTATTGTTTAAAGCACACATTGAAAACATAGTGCACATATGAAATACTGGATGATACTACATATAGATCATAATGGGTTTTTTAATTTTTATTATAGGTTCACCTTCGGTTCATGAAAAAGCACCTTTAACAAAATCAATAATGTTGGCTGGACCTAGAGGTACTGGTAAAAAAATGTTGGTTCAGGCAATATGTCATGAAACTGGTGCTAATTTGTTTGATTTATCACCTGGAAATATTGCTGGGAAGTATCCTGGAAAGGATGGTCTCAAAATGTTAATACATCTTGTTTTTAAGGTAAACAGTTACAAAGATTATCATATTCATTGTCTGACTGCCACAATATAACTGAAATATTGTTGAAAGTGGCATTAAGCACCATAAGCCATATTCATTGAACAATTGGTAGATGTCCTAGCTAAAAGATAACAAAGAATTTATCATGACTCATCTTTTAATTCATGAACTAGATCTTAGGGATATGTAAAACAGATTAATACAAAAAAAACCAACAGAAGCTAGGCTATGCAAAATATTTTTGTATATTTATGCAGTTACGCTTGTTATCTTGAGCTAAGATAATTAATTTTCTTGGATAACTCAACCTAAAATTTGTTTTCAATACTTATAGTTTATTTCTTACTTTAACAAGGTTAACTCAGAGACTTGGCCATTTCAGAGTAAAATCACTGGTCCTTTACACTTCAACATAACAAGGGTTCAACTGTAGTATTATGATATCTTTATGATGTAAATATAATGGGATTACTATTAAATCTAAATTTCATTTTCCTTGGACATAGGATTCTTAGCTAATTTCAGCCAGCCTGTTTAAGACTTTGGTTTTCATGCTCCCAAAGACTTTAATATTTTTAGGCTTCAATCTTTTGACTTTAATTGTACATAATGAAGGTTATTCTAGAAATTTGGCACACTCACAACATTAGATAGCTTCATTTCTATAACTCAATATTTTGTTACAGGTTTCGAGAGAACTACAGCCAAGTGTTATATATATAGGAGATTGTGAAAGAATGTTTAAAAAGAAAGTACCCAAGACAGATCCAGTAAGATGTCAAAAATTTATAAGCTTCCTTTCATTCATGCCTACATTATATATGTTGTATTATGAAATCATTTGTAAAATAAATGTGTATGATTATTAAATAACAAAGTGGAGAATATTAAGTTTTATACGGTAAATCAAATACAAAAGGAACAATAGCTTAATTAGTTTACATGTGGTTTAAAAAAAATTGGCTACAATAAAGCTTCCTGTTCCCTGCACATGGTTAGATATAATGTTTCAGTGAGCTATCACTATAAAAATTCAACTAAGAATGTTGGTCTAGTACAAAGTGGAAGTCATCATCTTATTGAAATGTAGCTTGTTCTCACCATGAGTATTATTGATATAGCTAAAAATTGCTCATTTGGCATAAAACAACAATCACTTACTATAGTATTTTTAAATTAGCATTCTGTGGAAACTATAATTTGTTGTTTTGTTGTAATCATAAAAACCATGAGAACTTGTATCAAATGAATATTAATGATTCAAAGTAGAAATGAAAACAAAATACATGTATAGATATGCCATATCAAATTAAAATATACCCTTTATAATACCATTTTGTTGTTGTGCTTTTTACATATTATAGTTAGTTTGATCACATATTCATTATTTAGTTTCTATGAATATTTGTAGACAGACCCAAAAAGGCTGAAAAAAGAACTTCCAAAACAATTAAAAACTATAAAAGGAGAAGATCGAATAGTATTAATTGGTACATCACGCTGTCCATTTGATGGTGAGATGAAGCCATTGACATCTACATACCAGAGACTTATTCTTATACCAAGGCCTGATTATGCATCTAGACATTGTAAGTCACAACCTAATTCAAATTAAATGTTTGTTGAATTTTTGTTGGCAATATACTTACATCTAACAATGTCCTTCATTGGGTCATTATTCATATTTATCTTTTTCTGTCCAATCATATGCAAGACAGTTAAAGATATTGACCAACTGGACCATAGCTCTCATTATGTGCTCTGTTAATATTACAGCAAGAAGTAGTAGGCTTGTCACTGATTGGTCTGATGACAATATGACCCCAAGAATGTCTTTAAGTGTATAGCTAACAAAAAATTTGATAAAGGTCTTACTTTAATGTAGCTTAGTATTCAAGACTTTTTATTTTTATTTTCAAGTTATCTAAGTTAAAGACTACAGGCATGGACCAAAATTTCTTTAAATTACTTATCCTAGTGCAAGATCATGAGCTTTGACTAGTTTACAAAAATCTTTAGTTATCCCCCCTTTTGTTTTAAAAAATCAAAGGAACTTTGTCAGTATTGATATTTGATGTTGTTTAACACCACTTTCAACAATATTTCAGTTGTATTGTGGCAGTTAGTTTTATTGATGGAGGAAATCAGATAACCTGGAGAAAACCACCGTCCTGTCACTGACAAACTGTATCACATAATGTTATACATCTTACCCTGATCGAGATTCGAACTCACAGCATCAGTGGTGATAGGCACTGATTGCATAGGTAGTTGTAAATCCAACTACCATACGATCATGCCCACGACGGCCCCTTGTCAGTATTGATAATTATCTCCCTTATATACAGCTCCAAATATAACCATTAACAATTATTTGTATAAATAAAAAAAGAAGGTTCTCAAAGCACTAATAAGGGTGGAACATTGATGGCCATAGAATATAAAAGAAGTTTAAATAATCAGTTATAGAAATTTGAAGCTATTAACTTTATTGCTCATCTACAGGAAAACATATTGTTTTTATCCTGTCAATCTGTCCTTTGCCAAACTTGCTGCATAAATGAATATTATCATATGTAGATGAACATATTGCTGCAACAGTTTTACTGAACTATTTTTAAAGCAATTATATCCCTTTCTTGCCTAGATATTTTCTAACACTTCACAAATTGCTTGCAAAAGAAATAAGCAATATGTTGTTGTGCTAATGATATTCTGCTTTTAACATTTTTCTTCCTACTTTCAGTATTATGGAGAAGATTGATTCTTAAACACAACGGCACAATCACCAATCACCTTGATGTTAGTTCCTTGTCTAAAGTAACCGATGGTTACACACCGGGTCACATGGTTACAGCTATACAACAAATTTTAACAGAAAGACGTATACAGGCATTATCAAAGAAGCCACTAACTTCAGTGGAATTTATTGCACCACTGGCTCGAATAGATCCCATATATAAAGAAGAAGAAGAATCATTCAAGGTTTGTTTCATGATTTCTCCCATAAAAGTGGCTAAATAGTAATGACTAATGTATTTCTTCATATCTGAATGTTATTCTCGATTTTGATGAGAACAAGCAGTTGTCATGGTCGTATGGTAGTTGGATTTACAACTACCTATGCAATTAGTGTGCATCACCACTTACACGAGATCGAATCCCGGTCTTGGGGAGGTGTACTCGATGCAACATTATGTGATAAAGTTTGTCAGTGACTTGGGACAGATCTTTGGTTTTCTCCAGATACTCTGGTTTCCTCCATCAATAAAACTGACTACCACAATAGAACTAGAATATAGTTGAAATGGGCCTTAAACACCATAACCATAACCATAACCCTTGATAAGAACATGACATGAGACCTGTCTTGTGTTATGGCTATAAGTACGCGGTATGTTCTTATATACACTTTTCAGTTTGAACTTTGTGTTTTGCTGTTGGTTATATTTTGGAAGAAAAAATTTAAAACATTGGAAGCTAGATTCATAATATGAATGACATTAAACGTACTTCTATAAATAGAAAGAATACTGGTGGACGTAACGTCATGAACACTATTGTAACATTATGTCATAATGCTATATTGTAATGTTTTGTTGTTGTCATGTAATGCCATTTGTTTTTGTTTTTCATTCTGTAAGCAATTTCCACTGAGGAATGTTGCTTGATGGCTGAAACTTCTGTGATATATATGTTATACCACCAAATCATGTATACATAATACATTGATTATTTGTATTGACAGAGTTGGTATGCCAAGACACCGTTAGGAAAGAAAAGAGCTAAAGCTGCACAGGCTGATGAAGATGGTGATGGTGGAGGTAAAGGTAAAGATAAAAAGGGTAAAAAGGGAAAGAAAGGAAAGAAGAAGAAGAAGAAGTAAAACATTGCACTGTGATAAAAGATTTAACAAGTCAAAATGTGATAAAAACATTCCGTCCTATTGTTCTTTGTACTTTATATACATGTTTTCTTTTATTTAATGAATTTTAAAAATTTATTAAAGTACTTATATTTTGAATATATTCATTTGTTTCTATCATTTTTTTTCACTTTCTGTCTTGCCTTTTAGAGGAGACAAGTTAGTGATTGTTTTGGTTGGACATAATTTGTTTGTAGGTCATTCCAAGTCCAATATACATAGTTCTACCTTGCTGGTGAATAAACACATTTGTTGACACAAATTATTATCATTTTGGACAATTTTTATCCAAAATGTTATTGTGGAAAATATTTCTTAATCCAATCATGATAAAACAAACTAATTTTGAAACATCCCTGGAGGTTTGTAAAAAAATATTTCCACTGAATGTATTTTTGTAGGGATTGGAAATACAAGAGTTGTGTTCTTAACTTTCAACAAATTACAATATACAACATGTATTGATTTCAGTAATATCATGGTCGTCAGATTTATTGGTGGAGGTGAGCAAAGTACCTAGAGAATACCACAGTCCTGTCTTAAGTAACTGACAAACTGTATCTCATAAAGTTGTACAAGTACACCTGACCACGAGTGTGAATTAAAACTGCAAGTGGTGATGGTCACTGATTGCATTGATAGATGCATCATTGGTAACCCATGGCTGATCACACTCTGATACTCCAGCTCGTCACCCGTGGGTCAACTGATAGAGAAATGCTCGTAGTCATGAATTATTCATCTAGAATTTGATTGGTTCCACTGAATTTGGAGGACTTATTATTTGCATTTGTATTACATTGTACCGGACCAGAAATTATTAAACTACTCTGACATCTTATTTGGATAGTACCTGGAAAAACATAGTTCTATAATAGTTTTGAGTAATGTTATGTTGCTATAGCAATTTCTGAATACCCAATCAGTAACCAGACAACTTCAAACGAATGTAATTTTTTCAATTATTTTTAACCACTGTTTAAATACATGATAAAATAGATTATATTTTATTACATATAAATCACTATTACTATCCCCATGAAATAAAACAATATTTCACCTATATTTATACTTGTGCACATGGCTTGGATGGTCTTTGGACTATGCCCTTTCAGAAATGTATCTGGAGTAAACAATGTCAAGTTTGTCAGCGACCTATGCTCCACCCAGGAGTCAAAAATGTCAAATGGTTGGAAAATAGCTTAAAACATATAAAGTGATTGCTATGGTGATATAGAAATGTGATATAATATATTGCTATTTTGCTATTTCAATGCATCGGTGGTGTAATGGTTAGCTCGCCTTTAAGGTGGTAGACCATCAGTTTGAGTTCCAGCCGGGTCAAACCAAAAACTATAAAATGGTTATTTGTTGCTTCTCTGCTAAGCACGCAGCATTAAGGACAAAGAGCAAAGACTGGTTTGCTCGGAATCAGGGAAATATGTCTAAGTGAAGTGACATGTCGACCATAGATGGTTGCTTCAGTGAGCTAGCACTATAAAAATACATGTTGGTCTAGCACAAAGCAGACATCATTGTCATCTCATCAAATATAACTTGTTCTCGCCATGATATAGCTGAAAAATTGCTCATTTGGCATTAAACAACAATCACTCACTCAAGACTTTTTCTAACAAGGGACAATACAAACCATTTATGTTATCATAAGCTGTAATACATCTGATATATAATGACACAAGTCAGAAACACATTTCTTATAAATTTCTATTCATGAAATAAACTTATATTTCTGTTCAGAGTTTCAGAATTAGACTACTATCTTCAATTGTCACTGGAAATACACAAATGTATAACTTTAACTCACACTCCCTAAAAACTCTCAGTTCTCAGGGTGTTTTTTTATCTTGTGAAGATATTAACATACTCTGAAACTCCAAATATTCTTATTTCTAAGGATCTTGTAGTTGAGGAAATTAATTTATAAAATTTGATCATGCCACAATATAGCTGAAAAACTGCAAAAGTTGATGTTAAAAACCAATCAAATCAATCCAAATAGATACCCCTCAATATTGATAAGCACATGACTTCTCCCCTCTGTACATATTAAGGAAAGATGGATACAAATGATACACATATCTATATGAAGGCACACTGGTTTGAAACACCATTTTGTTTTCGAATATATTTATTAAAAATAAAGTATATGCAGACACAATAAAACAAAATAAAAAATAAAAAACAAAAATGAACATAATTATAATACTTTGCATGGAGCACATGTTT
Organism: Gigantidas platifrons; assembly: GCA_002080005.1. Classification (NCBI taxonomy): domain Eukaryota; kingdom Metazoa; phylum Mollusca; class Bivalvia; order Mytilida; family Modiolidae; genus Gigantidas; species Gigantidas platifrons. The sequence goes on from MJUT01004946.1 coordinate 1,161,947, forward strand.
GAGTCAATATAAGTAGGCAGCTAATATGGATTTTGTTTTATCTCCACCCCGAGTACATTATGGCCAATTTCCTGTTTCTAGGGCTCTGGTTTTAACAAAATTTAATATAAAAATGCATAAATATATTTCCTTGTTAATGTGCATAAAAGCTCATTTTTTGAGAACTCTGCAATTTCATCAAAGGTGAATTATATTAAGGTATAGTTATGAACAAATGTCCAATGGGGTTTGTTTAACAATACTTTTATGGTAGAATGATCTAATTCTACCAATGCAATTCCTCGCTATCACCAATAAAATTGTCAGTTTGATTTAATTCTACCAATGCAATCCCTTGCTATCACCAATAAAGTTGTCAGTTTGATTTAAATCTACCAATGCAATCCCTTGCTATCACCAATAAAGTTGTCAGTTTGATTTCGGACTCTGGTGAGTCGTATGTGTACTTTATAAAACTTGATATGATAAAGTGGGTTAGCGACTTGTGGCTTGTTAGTGGTTTTTCTCTGGGTTCACCAGTTTGCTCAACCAATAAAACGGATAGCCACAATATAACTGAAATATTGTTGAAAATGGTATCATTCACACACCCATAACCAATCCTCCAGCGACAGCAATCAGATTGGACACAAATTATAGCATCATTTTAAGCCCTCTCCACTCATTAGGGAACAAGAAATAAACCATCAATGTAATTCAAAATTTTGGAAACATAATAGAAAAAAATCAATGTAATAAAAAAAATTCCACCAAATGCCTTGATAATGAACACAGCTGGGTCAATACATGTGTGACAAAACATTTACACTGACAATTATAAGCATGGACATAAAGACTTTATGCTTATGTATATACATTGTATTACATTTAATTGTAAATACAGTGGAGAAAAATTACATATGCATACATGTATACCATAAATCAGTATATAAAGACACATGAGGAACTAAGTCATATCAAGAATAGATCAGGCCAAACAACCACAAAAAGGCACACACACAAAACAATTTTATATAAACGTAGCATAAATGTTATCAATTGCTTCTATATGACACTAAAAATCATCCCGCTGTCGTAGATGCTATATGATATACTTTATTATTGTTTGGCAGTATGAAGTTTCATGTCCCAATGTAACCAAAAGTTAGCATACAATATTTCCTGATATTTACACTAATGTTTAAAATTTATAAAAACTTTTACACATAATAATGAGTACATCTTAATTATGTGTAATAAATGGATACAAACTTGATGTCAACAAACTGAACAAGTTCAACAACAATCTACTGGCAGTCATTTTCTGAAAAATTTATCAAATTCTTATTTGCGACATTTGTATATCATTCACAACTTCATTGTGAACATAAATATTCTATAAAGTTTTTAATATCTTGACATGTAAACAAGCTGTTCTTGCTGCTTGTATTAGTGTTCTTTTAAACAGTTATATAGGACCTAGTGATGGTCAACTGTTCCATCTATTACAAGAACATACATTTTTTAATCAAATTGAATAAAAAAAATAATATTTGATATTTATACAAATTAAAACTGAAAAGGTTAGATAACTAACTGTGAAGAAATATTTATTGTTTCAATTTCATTGTTAAAACCGAGTTTCACAACATCCAGAAATTTATAAAAATATAAAAATCACCGAGTATACAGCAAGTTATTTTGCTTCTTTTTGTTTTCAACACTGAAAATATATCTTTAATCATCCTGGCAGCTCAAATTTGACAATGTTGTAGTCAATGATAATCTAGTCTGTTCAATTGCTGAAACACCTTTTGGGTTGTAACATTATTGATTTGTACTTTCAGTTTCACATGTGCAGATAGCTATTTATAGATATGTTGATCAATAGGGTTAGGGTTATGTATGATTCATGCAACTTTCAACAATATGTCAGTTAAATCGTTGCGGTTAGTTTTAATGATGGGGGAAACCTGAGTACCTGGAGAAAACCACTGACCTGCCGCAAGTCACTGACAAACTTTATCACATAATGTTGTATCGAGTACACCTCGCCTGAGCAATATTTGAACTCACATTAGTTGTGATAGGCACGAATTGTATAGGTAATTATAAATCCAACTACCATACATTGATACAATCACTACTACGACAGCCCCCCTCATGTTGATTAATAAAGTCACTCAAAGCAAGACGGGGCCAATGGAAATAGACCACAAGCAACTGAGAAAGTTGTCTGAAATGAGTTATTTTCATAGGTCAGTAATCTTGTGTAAGCTCCACCTGTCGCTGTGTAATTGATCATAGAGCAAATGAATATTACCTATGCTGGGACAGCAATAGCATGGACTAGATATTCGTTGATTACATAATATTGTCATATTAGAGCTGTCTGGAGGATGATTGGTACATGTACATCATACATTGAACAATTTTTGCAGCATGATTTCTCATTAATGAAAGATCTTTTTACAAACTAACACCCATCAGATAATAATAAAAATATTATTGAAACTGTACAAAATAAACAAAACACAACTGTAGCAGTTCTCACGGTGAGCACCAGTCCTGCGGCCCAAGACCAGTAAAACTGGTTCGGACCAATACATTTTTCAGTTTTTATTTTAGATATATATATATAAAATAAATTCAAGAATTTGATTCAGACCAGTAGATTCAAATTATCATTTTGAGGACTGCTGTAGCACAGATAAACAATCTGTAGAACAGATAAACAATCTGTAGCACAGATAAACAATCTGTAGCACAGATAAACAATCTGTAGAACTGATAAACAATCTGTAGCACAGATAAACAATCTGTAGAACAGATAAACAATCTGTAGAACAGATAAACAATCTGTAGAACTGATTGATTTTCTAGAGATATAAAATGTAACATAATAAAGACCTTCTATTCAAGTTATTAAAAATGGGCCAATTTTTACACATAATTTTTATTTCAATTTGTCCATTGGGCATACGATATTGAATTTATTTTTCCCTTGGTCATGTTGCATTCTCTACACTGAGATACACAACTCTACTGTTTGTAAACATTTTGTATATTTATTTTTAAGGATTTGGTTTGTAAATATGGTAGGAATTAATTATTGTTAAATAATATGAGTTGTGCATCAGTAGAATTACAAGAAGGAATGCAGTAAATTTTGGTAAAATTCAATCAAGGATACCAGTGGTAAGAGCAGTGACAGATTTACAATAGTATGACAATGCCAGACAATGTACTGTATAATGATCCTTATGGTCAGATCTGCCTATGCAGGCGACAACAAAAAATTATATGCAAGCACATTGAAACCTGTCTGAACTGAAAACCACTGACACCAACAAACTTATTTATTTGTAAGGTGATGGTTACATCTGTAAAATTTTAGACATTGGATGTTTGGTTCACTGTAAACATAGACATTTTCACATGGGTGTCACTAGGGTCTAAACATGACATGGGAATGTAGGGAATAATGTATGTGTAAAGGTAGTAGCACTGGATGTGGGACATGACCCCCCCAAAAAATAGCCCAGGAACTTGTGAAAAGCAGGAAATCAAATTTGCATTCAATATATTTTTGTATTATTCTTGGATTACAAAATTGTTCTATTCTAAAATGCATCACAGACACAGGGGATTTACCAATTTTCTGCAAACTAATAAAAAAGACATTTTATTCTGTTTTGCTTTATCAACATGTTATGGCATGTTATTGTTTCTGCATAAATAGGAAACGTGAAAATCACAAACTGCTAAACAGGATTGTGCCACTCCAATGAGAATGCCTTTCACTTGCTTCAAATTTGACATAATGCAAGAACATTTACTGCCATGAGTACAAAATATGCAACAACAAAAATACACAAAATTATGCAAGTTAGTCTGTAAATTGCAATTGAAAATATAATATGATTTGAAAATAACCACATATTTGGTGTACAGAAATCCTGTTTATTCAGGGTTTGGTTTCATAATGATTAATCCACAAAACAATACCTGCACATAAAATAAAACATTTCTGCAGATCATTGGTTTTCCACATGATATTTTTGATTTCTTTTTAAAACTCTAGTGAAAGAATTTTTTTTAACTCTGCATGAGATTACTTAAATATACACCACATACTGAGCTTTATCTTTGAATACTAAATGTATCAGATATTTGTTGAACCAAAAATTAGCCAAAAATAACATAAACAGCCCTATTTTTTATATCTATATTTGATCTTCACTTTGTACAATCTTGATCTCTACATCTTCACCGCCATCAGTTTCATCTTGACAGTTAGAACGAGTGTACTTCTTCACCTCGTTCTCGTACAACTGATAAAATAGAACTACAATTACAAGTAAGTTCTTCACAATGAATATTGAGATGTCTTTTTGCACAACATGCCAGATTAATAATCTCATGATAAGTAAAGGCAAATTTACAAGAAAAATTAGCAGTAATTTATGTAATATCAGAAGAGATTCTGGAGCAGGCTTGTATCCAAAGTGGGAATTGCTTAATGTCATTAGTGGAAATATCGGTAGAATAAAATTGATACATGAAATTGAGATGATTGCTAGACACATTCCAGATGGCAGGTCAGCTCTATCTGCTTTGTCAAATAAAATATCCAACATATCTACAGAATCTAAAATGTCAAAGACAACTGTTCCACTAAATTCTTCAATTCGATGCTTTCTAATAGTTCCCGGTGTTGCATCATGGTGCATCATTAATAAAAGGAGGAAAACAGCACATGTTAAGGAAATGCAAACCTTTAATGTGTTTGGTCCAAAAAAGTCATCTTCAATTAAATCTTGTGCAAAATCACTAAATATGATTGCAACTCTAGCTACTAAGGCCACTGAATATACAAACCAGGCAAAATAGCCCAGGGGAAGACTTCCTGTCTGAACAGATTCTGGTGAATTTGATAAGTTACGTACCAAAACCAAATGGCGATATGAGATTGTAAATGTCACAATGAACACAAATAATATAGCAATATCTGCAGCAATCCATCCATACCAATACACATTTTTGTGGGAAATAAGATAGTAGTCTAATATCGATCCTTGTAACAGTACGATGAGAAAACATAAAGCTCTGCTTGGGATTTGATACATAGACTCACACATCTGAATACAGACATTAGCCATGGTTACAGGTCTGTTCTAATCCAAAAACAATACTACAACAATTCCTTTTCAGATTTTGCAAAAATTAACTGTTGTGTGATACTTATAGTTTCTTTTCTGTCCCCTATTTTCCAAAGACAATCTACAAAAGAGAAAATAATATATTTAATAATGTTTTAAACTGTTATTGAATATTTAATGAAATGATACAGGAATAAAAGCAACAAGAAAAAATCAACTGGAGTAATATTATTCTACAACAGACGGATAAGTGGAATATTAATGAGGCAGCAGCTAGATACTAACACTTCTGGATCACCTGGTTGAACTGCATACTTGTGAGAGCTAAATAGTAGGTCATAAAAGGTGACAAACTTTTGGTGTTTACAGAGGGGTTGAGGCCTGCTTTGGGGCATTGTTTTCATCAAAATTCAATTTGACATGATTATAGAAGGGGTGTGGGGTTCTTTTTGTAGCATCAATATTGCTTGCAATGTAGTAAAATTTGATCAAGCAGCTCTCAATTTTTGTTGCTCGTCATCAACATTAAAGAAATTACTTTTGTGTACAGTTCAAACTAATAGATAACGTGACTGTTTATGCTTTTTGTTATAGTCTAGAAATTTATTCGTTATGAAATTGTTCCAAGTATACATTCTTTAAAGAATAAATCTTCTTTATAGAAATAATACAATCATAATCTCCCTTATCAAAGTTTTAAAATTGCTAAAACATTATTCCAAGTAAACATCCTACAATGTATATAAACGAATTAATATTCATCATTGAAATCACGAACAGAATTTAACTGGTGTAATGGTTAGCTTTTTTGCCTCGAGTGCAGTAGATCTTGGGTTCGAGCCTCATTGGGGTTAAACCAGACTACAAAATTAGTATTTGCTGCTTCTCCACTAAGAATGCAGCATTAATAAGTAAGAGCAAAGACTGCTTAGCTCAGAATCAGGATAATGTGTCAGAGTGGAGCGACTACCTGCAGAATATTGTTTCAGTGAGCTAGCACCATAAAAATTCAATTAGCATGTTGGTCTAGTACAAAAGGAGATTTCAACGTCATCACATCGAATGTAACTTGTTCTTGCCATAATATTGTGGAAATATTGCTCATTTGGTGTTTAATATTTTAACAGCAAACAAACATTCACTGAAATTATTATTTCCCTTTCAAAGCTTTTCTTTTTTTTGCGTTGAAGAAATTTCTGGCATCTTATTGAGGAGATGGGACCTTGACACCACGCTGATTTGGTCAGTATTAGAGATTCAATTTGATTATAAGTGGCAAATTGTATTTGGGCATATTTTGGAAATAGTTGTATTTTCGTTTTAATGACTGCATTAATTGGGTAATGTAACATATATTTAATCAAAGTCCTCTAAAATGGGATCTGGCAAAGGTTCCATGGGCTCACCGATCACTCAAATATTAATTTTTATCAGGTTCATGCCATTATTGCATTAATAATAATGAAAAACATCTTTGATAAAAATGTATCTGACAAGTCTAATAATAATATATCACAGCATTTATAAATATGATTATGTCGATAAATCTACAAATATTCTGGTTGCGTTAGTTAAAGTGTTATCTACCATTACTAATACTGGCATTCTTATTACTATTATGCATACTACTACTAGTAAAACTAGTAAAAGTAAAACACAACCAGAGGCTTCCAGGAGCCTGTAATCGCTCACCTGGATCAAAGCTGCTTTCAATAACAACGCAACTGCACTGTGGTGCGCCATCTTGGTGGGAGAGTGTGACTGCAGGACATCATTTGGAAAAGGACCATCGAATGACTATTCCATCAAAGTTTGGTTCTAATTGAGCTACTGGTTCCAGACAAGATGGTTTTTATGTGAATTTCCCATAGGGTCCTATGTTAA
>MJUT01004946.1:1205918-1228186 GCA_002080005.1 Gigantidas platifrons
CTGACATAAGACATCATCCATAATAAAATCAGTAATAACTGTACCACTGACATAAGACATCATCCACAATAAAATTAGTAATAAATGTACCACTTACATAAGACATCATCCATAATAAAAATCAGTAATAACTGTACCACTTATATAAGACATCATCCACAATAAAATCAGTAATAAATGTACCACTCACATAAGACATCATCCACAATAAAATCAGTAATAAATGTACCACTTACATAAGACATCATCCACAATAAAATCAGTAATAAATGTACCACTTACATAAGACATCATCCACAATAAAATCAGTAATAACTGTACCACTTACATAAGACAGCATCCATAATAAAATCAGTAATAACTGTACCACTTATATAAGACATCATCTATAATAAAATCAGTAATAACTGTACCACTTACATAAGACATCATCTATAATAAAATTAGTAATAAATGTACCACTGATATAAGACACCATCCACAATAAAATCAGTAATAACCATACCACTGACATAAGACACCATCCACAATAAAATCAGTAATAAATGTACCACTGAGTATATTCCACATTAAAAGCAGTAGTAATACTATGCTGACTAACTATCAGTGAATTACTGATATAAAACAGGTCTATATCATCCACATTGAAATAAGTAATACCACTATTCTGGTTAATGATCAGTGTATTACTGATATAAAACAGGTCTATATCATCCCCATTGAAATCAGTATTAACACTATTCTGGTTAATGATCAGTGTATTACTGATATAAAACAGGTTTATATCATCCACATTAAAATCAGTAATAACACTATTCTGGTTAATGATCAGTGTATCACTGATATAAAACAGGTCTATTTCATCCACATTAAAATAAGTATTAACACTATACTGGCTAATAACCAGTAGGGGCGTATCTACGGAAAATAGCGCCTATGGCAAACACTAAAATTGCGATTTACATTTATTATCTTTTAATAATTTCTCCAGGTATTTATGCCCATGTGTATTACATGATTTTTGCAAAATTACTTCAAGAAAATTATTAAAAAAAAATTTTTTAGGACGTTCCCACATGGGAACATTAGGCGCTAAAACCTCTCATTGGCGCCCCTTCAAGTGGTGTCCAGGGCACGTGCCCTACTTGCCATACCCTAGATACGCCACTGATAATCAGTGTATTGCTGTTATAAAACAGGTCTATATCATCCACATTAAAATTAGTAATAACACTATTCTGGCTAATAATCAGTGAATTACTGATATAAAACAGGTCTATAATCCACATTAAAATCAGTAATAACACTATGCTGGCTAATAATCAGTGAAGTACTGATATAAAACAGGTCTATATAATCCACATTAAAATCAGTAATGACACTATTCTGGTTAATAATCAGTGAATTACTGATATAAAACAGGTCTACATTGTATATCATCCACATTAAAATCAGTAATAACACTATTCTGGCTAATAATCAGTGTATTACTGACACAAGACAGGTCTATACCATCCACATTAAAATCAGTAATAACACTATTCTGGCTAATAATCAGTGTATTACTGACATCAGGAGCCGTAAATTGAAGAACAGACAATACACCGACCAAAAGACAAAGGACAAAAGAACAATGATCTACACAACACCACGCAGAAAACACAAGTGGCAGAAAACTAAAGCTCGAGCAACACGAACCCCACTAAAAGCAGGTCTATATAATTCACATTATTATCATGTGGTAAATTTATATAAAAAATATGATAAATTAGTTATATCAGCTATTTTTCTCTTTATACAAATGCCCCTCTTGCCCCTCGCGGATTCCTGATTTGGAAATAAATAATTTATATTTGTATTGTATCAGATGATATAACACCAACTCTTGTATTTAATTCGGGTCTTTTTAAGATATGTTAATGATATACATAAAATTAACTTCATGTAGTCTGAAATGAATATATATAATATAACTTGTTAATGCATAACTAACTGAACATAGCGAAACAAATATTTATTTCTCATTATTTATTTACCCATACGCAATTTCAGTGAACAAGTTTATCAAACAATATCAAATAACATGCATTGTTAAATAGTAAACCATTAGTCAGCCCATTTGTGTATTGTTTATAACTCTTGATTATGCAAATAATAAGTAGAATAGAAATGAAGGGATGAATTGATGATGTTGGGGTGATATGCAAACCAAATATGGCCAAAAGTAAAACTGGCAGAGATTGATTGGTTGATTAATCGTTGGTTGCTTAACATCCAGCTGCAAATAGTTCATGTATATTCAGGACGAGAACACGCCCAGCAATACATAAAAGCTAAAACGAAATGAGAGAGGAATAGGACCACCTGAACAACAATGTTTGAATGCCACTGTAAAACATGGAGAGGTGGTTATACTGACAAAAATAGCCTTTTGTAACAGATACAATATGTCTACTGTTTTCTGAAATCAATCAAATATGTTTTTAAATGCAGGGAGCATGGCGGTCTCCAAACAGGCTACCCACTGGGCTATATCAAAATAGCGATATATCGAATTAGCGACAGTACACATAGATCAAAATAGCGACATCTCTAAATTAATTAATTGGAAAATATATATCAAAATAGCGACAGTAGCAATAAAAAAAATATGGTAAAGTGTTAAAATAAAATGATAATAAATAAATAAATGATATTTGTGTAAAGTTTCGTGAAAACTATCCGATTATCATCGATCTAATCCAGATTTATCCGGTAAGTATTAGTTCAGCGTCAATGAAAACCTCCAATGAAATGTTTAAACTAAAAGCTACTCACAAAAATTAGTAAATAAATAAAGAAATATTCACTCGGTTGTCAGTTTGGTCATTAAAAATGCAGGTGGAAAAATATACTACGAACAAAGGCAATGATGGAATCATTGTTGATAGCTACAAGTACAGGCTTGACAAAACATTCAAGAATACTAAATACAGGCTTGACAAAGCATTCAAGAATACTAAATTATGGAGATGTACACTGACACAATGTGGGACAGGCTGCAAGACCGATCTTACAGATCTTATGGTATTAGATGGCCGGACAGATCACAGTCACGAAATCGAAGACGACAGAAAAGCACAGCGGTCAAAGCTAAGACAAGCCTGTAAACGCAAAGCGGTAGATGATATAATAACAGAGACCACAAAAATTCATTATTGCAGAATGCGGGAAAACCGGAAATGACACTTTAGTGCCCGAAGATATATCAACAATATATATCCTGCTTAAAATCCTACTTCCACCTCCCCGTTGGTGAGCAGAGAGCAACATATTATAAATCTGGCTAACGGAAGAGGTACGTGTATACAGGTATAATGACAAGTACATGTTTACCTTTTACAGGTAAATGTCGCTATTTTGATCATCCTCGTACCCACTATGGCCCGCGGTCAGGCTTTCCGTATTATAGCCCAAAGGAGAAAAATCCGCTGCCTGAGAACACGCTTGGCAGGTGTGTGGATTGAGATATATGATTCGTTACCAGTACTCGGAAAACTCACAGAGAAAGACATGTCTCATTAACTATTCATATTATTAGCTGATACAAATTAACAACACCTAAACATGCTAATTTTGATATTTAAAGTAGATAGAAAAAGAAATAATTGATTTCCTTAGTGGGCAGATAGTGTATTTCAAACAGCACTTAACACAACCTGTATTTAATTTTATAAAGCTATATTTATGGTACTGTAAACAATAAAAGTTTACTTTACTAGTTCACTTATCATACAATAAAATCGTTGGGTAAGAAATACAATTTACAGGAATAATCGGTGTTTATAATTGTTCAAACAAACATGAACAAGGTAAACTTGACATTACGTTAGTTCACTTCGATATTAACATTTTACAGTTGCTTTATCAATATTTCTATTTAATCTCCATATTCAATTTATAGTGTATACCTATGCATACTCTAAAATATTTCCCTGTATTAGTATTTTAAATACTAGCATAGGGAAATATTTTAGAGTATGCATAAATACTATTCCTTATTACTACTGTAACAAACGTGTATATAATGTTAAACCACCATCCTTCTTTCTATGACGAAGTTCATAAAGCTATAATGCTCGAGTCTGACGCTTGATTGATTGCCGTTTTACGTCAAGATAACAGTATTTCAGCTTAGCTGCGGAACCGTAAAACCACAACAGCTACGGGTCCACAGCTAGAGTTCAGTTATATTCATGACGAGAACAAATTAACCAACAACAAATCAGGTACGTATAAGATGGCACTGTGGTGGGCAGCCTAATGACTAATATCTTAGGAGTGCCGTTGTTGGTGGCCCGTAGCAAGGCAAAAATATCCGACCATATATATTATATCTTCTTATCCTTGCGGCATTTTCGTAATGGCTTTATATCTTTCTATCCAACCAACCCAATTCAAATTAGACCTGTTGGATATTATTTAAAAGCTTTGATTGTTTTAGAGTAATTAAAAAAAACTATTAAAGAAATTGTCTGAGGAAAGGGACACCCGCGGCAACGACTTTTGACACTCATTGGAAAAGTATGGAGTTGGATAGTGACAAAAATAGCCTTTTAAGAAACTCCAATGTGCCTACTCTTGTTTGAAAGTGGTCATTAGCGTGCAAGAAGCGTGACACTCTTAAAACACAGCTCTAACTAGGGTCCATGGTCAGGCTTTCCGTAATATAACCCGACAATAACCATTGAGGGACACTCTATCCACCAGATGGGGACATACTGGTAGTTCTGTGGGTTGAGCTATGGAAAACGTCGCAAGTATCCAGTACAATCTAACAAATTACTAATCTGTATTATTATTATTTGCATCTATTAATGTAAAGAGAATTTCAGAACCCTTTTTATAATGTGAGAAGTTCATACTTATAATATTGTAAGTAATGAGTTTTTTTTAATGATTCTTGAATTTTGGAAAAATTAAATCTGCAAGTATGTAAGTTATCAAAATGAATCATCAACTCATTTAATTACAAGATAGACATTTTATTGATTTCGAAAGTTCCAATACAAATGCAGTTTGAACCTTACTCGCAATAATGTTTAAATGTCTGGAGTTATTCGTTCTGGAGATTGAAATATTGAATATAATTCGCTTGAAAGAATAAAAAAAGATTATCCTTAACATCTGGGTAATAAAAATATATAAAATCTAGGCAATTGTCCTGTCAATGCGAAACATTTTATATTTGTATTTAAAATCTGATATTGCTATAAAAGGTATACAAACAATATTAATACAACTGTATGTCATTATCTATGTTTGACTATCTAAACATATTTACCAATGTAAACACAACATAAAAACAACAAAATATAAATCGGTAAGTTACGGATATTAAAAATTATGAACAATTTACAAAAGTACATAATTTCTGAATGAATCTAATGAATGAATAAATTGGGGCATTGTTTAATAATAAGAACGATTCAACCGACTGCATATTTAACATTTAAAGTCATTTTTAAAAATAGGAAGTACTTCAATAATAATAAATCGGTCAAGTTGTAGAAATGGGATCCGCACGCAGGTCCGAAGATTCGTTGGTCCGAAGGTTCAATGTTCTGTATATTTATTGCTTTAAAGCATTGTACATGTAACTAAATACATCTTTCGACATTGAACTGAACTGCATGATAAATTGAGTGATTTATTTGTAAAATATTGGATATCAACATTATGTTTTATAGTAGTTTTATCACTCCCAAAACTTTAAATTATTTGGGTTTCCATCCTTTCGATCTTGACCGTATCTGATGAAGGTTATTCCAGTAACGTATCTGATGAAGGTTATTCCAGTAACGTATCTGATGAAGGTTATTCCAGTAACGTATCTGATGAAGGTTATTCCAGTAACGCGTTGTGCGCACTAAATTTGATATCTACGTTTTATTCAAAGTGGACTGTATATATAGGTTTTCGGATAAATCTCTCATACTTATAAGACTAATTGAGTCATCTGGCAGTCTACAGTAGGATGACAGCTACTTTCATCATATCTGAAAGCACTAAACCAGACTAAAGCAAAGTTAACAGGAATGTTACTTTGATGATCGTTTACAAAGTTTGTATTGTTCGTTACAACTGGACATAAAAGTTTACCACCAGAGCTAAAAATGTATTCTTATTGCCAATAATTGCAAATATCTTCTTTTAAACTACTGGCTTGATCAATCCGAATCTATACATGAATGTGGTCATTTATGAAAATTGTGTTTTAATGCTGACCGAAAGTGCAAGATGACTGTCTTTTCAAGACAAAGTCTTATCATAGGACCACACGAGGAAATATAAGATTTTTTCTCCAGAAACTACTGAAATGAGCGAACTCGATGAATAATTAGTTTGCATGATTGACTACGAAGTTTGTGTGTTGTTTTTTTTATTATATGCGACATGCAACAATTTGATCTCAAAATATTTGATTTCCATCTTTAATAAACATCCTGGAAGGTACGCAGACCATTATTTTCTGGAACAGTGCAGTCAACCGTACATTTCTGAGACAACAAAAACAATAGCTATGGCATGAAATAAGTGGATTTCAAAATATTGATATAGCGTCTAGTGTTTGTGGCGCCAGACGCCCTTTAACTTACAGAATATCCATGTTAACTCATATCCGATTAATGGTGTACAAAATGAATCGTTAACTTAAAACACCGGGAATAGGTAAACGTCGTTAAAATGCTTGATGTAGGTATCTGAACGCGAACCCACAACATTTTGTGTAAGACTTGTGGTTAGAAGTCATCGACAATAATCACTCGCCCATCTATTCTTCAAAGCAACAAGGGATAAAAACCTGGATTCCAACACCGTCTGGTGAAACCAGTTACAATAAAATTTTATTGTGATTGGATTTTCTTGGTTTAATTCCACTTTCAAAAAATATTTCAGTTAGGTCTATAGTGTTGAATTAGTTTTATTACAGAAAGAAATTGCAGTACTCGTAGACTGAACCCCCGACCGTATGCAAGTCACTGACAAAATACGAATATACAAATGTACATGAAACTCTGGCAAAATCAAAATATAAAGAGGAAACTATCAGCCAAAATAAACAGAGTTCGTGTCATTATTACTGAACAGTATTATACAAAAACAAATTAATCCATTTTGTGCATGTATAGGATACTAGTCCTAATATGTAAATTAGAAATAAAATGTATGTGGTGCTCTACAAAAAAATCTGTTGGTATGATTACATTTATCAATATAAAATATCAATAGATAAAAAAACATTAATGTATGTAATAATTAATTCTTTACCTGCTGTGTAACACTGGATGTTGGCCATGTACCACAAGCAAATCCATTTTTCATAAGCAAAATAAAAAACAATTTATCCTAAGGAGGGATATTAAATATCAAACAAATAACCATATACTAGGTTAAAGCTAATATTCATAATATCAAATATTGAAGTCCAATAAATCGTGAAATATCATAAGTGTTTAAACAAAGGCAACTTTTGTTATACTTGAAATCATTGACACTAAAGTATAGATTACACCACGGGAAGTACAACGACGTTATTATAGACAAGCCAAATATAGCGTTATTCACTGAAGCATTGTTCCTTTACAAATTCTTTTGTTTTATGTACAGAAGACAAATTAGATAAAATCGATTAATCGCATCTCTGATCGCCCCATTACACAAAAAATAGTTTAGATAATAAAATAGATAGATCAAACTAATCGACTCGTATATCTAAGTACCACACTCAAAGATGATGGAATAATTACATGTAAAAACTAGCTATATATGTGAGCAGATGCTCACGAATGAGATTAGATAGACCAAACCACACGACTCGTATATCTGAGTGAGCGATGGACATTTGCGCCATTTTACCCGAGATCAGACATGACATTTGCGCCACAAAAGTATAACCCTTTTGCGCCATGTTTTCATACTAATATAATTGTTTCTATAGGACATTTGCGTCACAGGGTCTTATCTAAAAAATAACACTTTTAAAAACTTGGACGTTGAATTGCAAATGTGAACACATTTCTGTAAAGTTTCACTTTAATACCTTGTGAGTCAGTTGGAAGTAAAATTTTGACATACAAACATGGATTTTAAGATTTTAAGTTCAAATAGAGGAAATAAAAGTATTGTATGTGAAGGATTTTTTTTTATAGATTTCTGTCAACTCTTAAACAAAATCTATGGGCAGAGCCTCCATCTGATGTTAGACGACCAACAAATGGGGCTGAATCGTTTCATTCCCATTTTAACGCACAGTTTTATTTTTGTCATCCTTCCATATATGCCTACTTGGATGTTATTATGCAAATCCAAACTGTTAATTATAGCAAGATTAGGCATATCTCTGAAACTTCGGTGCAATCGAGAACCGAAAGGGACAAAATTGAATACGTGTACATTTCTAAATGATTATTATCTCTTATAATGTAATAAATTAAAGGTTTTTAATAGATCCTGCTCGAAATCCTACTTCCCCGTGGTGAGCAGGGACAACATAATCTATATTCTGGCGAATGAAAGAGGTATTTTTTTCAATTAAGAAGTGGCGCAAATGACCTATAGGGTCATTTAAATTTAGTGGCGCAAAAGGGCATAAATTTGTGGAGCAAATGTCCGATTTTTTTTTTGGCGCAAATGTCCTGTCGAGTGGCGCAAATGGGTTTTTTCGATCTGAGTACCACACTCAAAGATGAAGGAAATACAGTCAAACTGGTATTAAGAGGTCACCTTTGGTACAAAGAAAAAGGGGTATCTTTTAAGACAAGTGATCTTTTAAAAGAGGTTCAATTCATATGAAATCTATGACAGGGCAAGAAAAAAGTGACCTTTTAATACAGGTGTCTGCTTAATAGAGGTGACATCTGGGTAGATTTCACTGTAATTCCATGTAAAAACTAGTAATATGTGAGCAGATGCTCACGAGTGAAAACCAGTAATGTTAAGTATTTTTAGCACAATATAACTAACACACTAACTAACTTTATTTGATAAATGTAATACTGTTTATGACAATAGAGTGATATATCAGGTGTAGGTTTGATCGTGAGGGTATTAAATACCTCTATGGTTTGATGAATTTAGGTCTAGTAAACTTGCAAATATTTTTTCAGCAAAAAATGTAATACATGAAACCATAAAACATATAGATAAAGGGTTTCAATAAAGAACATTCAAGTTATTTAGTATTTTCAGTGGTTCATTCAAATTTAAATGCCATTCTCCAAATTCTATATTTCGCTAAACAACATTTTTTTCCACCTAACATATGGAACCATATTGTCTGTGTATAAAAGGGATAAGGACAATCTGATGAAATATAATTTTAGATATATCTTTTCTTTATATACGTGTAGTTAAAACAAAAAGCACGATGGAATGACGTACGGACTTGTACGATTAATCCCATCATGGGATTTCCATCGCCGCATAAAGCGAAAGTATAAAAAAGTAAAGCAAAAAAATTGAAGGAAGAATACTCAAATTTTATGCGAATACCTCAAAAATGATTATTCCATCAATCACACATGTTGTATCTTTCTATTTGTTGTAGTTCTCTAATCGGACATTTGCTATCCACGTTTTTATTTTTTTGTTTTTTTTGTTTGTTATTATTTTGCAAGACCACTCAATTGTTGTATGATGATGTATTTTAAATTTAAATTGTACGTTTGTTTAAAACATCGGTAACACAAAGAAACTAAATGCAGTTTGCGTGTTCTTGAACTATTTCCTATATAAATTCAGAAACCACTTGAAATCATTTAAAAGGCATAACTTTTCTCATTTATTTACCACTTCAAAATTAAAGTTCTCTTTGTGGATAATAAACACTAGGTACGCGTAAGTTGTCAATGTTAAAATCGATTCTATGACTTGTACAAGGTGTCTCAAATTGTTTGTAAATATTCAGTTATATAAATATTCTTCACTTTCATATAGTCTGTCTCAATTTTCTTATTTTAATAGTTAAATTTGAACAACTCCTTTTGGACAGTAAGCAGACAGATTTGTTGCAAATTAAGACTTCACTGTTATAACATACAAACGCTCAGTACACTTAACTTGGCCACTAGCTAAAACGTATAGGAACTGTTGGTTGTCTATCATTCAAGGGTCCACAAAACACTACACAGATATTAAAGATTGAGCAACACGAACCCCATGAAAACATGGAAGGAGTCTCAAGAGAGGAGGTGACAGATACATGTACTTTACATTTTATTATTTTAATCCCCCCCCCTTTACATTCGGTTACTTTTGTGTTCATTGTTCGTTAATGACGGCTATATTAATAATTCAAGTTCGATATTTTAAAGAGGCATTAGCTACGATTTTACTCAAAAAAATATATGTTTTGGAAATTGGTAAATAGCTTTAAAATGATGAAATAAAGGTAAATATTTCACATTAGACAGCTTATCGTACCGCTTTTCGCTTTTTGAGAACGAAAATTACCATCGATTGATTATTGCCTTGCAAGCAAACAATTTGACCTCGCGCGCGAGTTTCTCCGTATGCAACTGACCTTACTAGTGACAGGTAAAAACGAATAATTTGTATTTTGTCGCTTATTAACTGCAAACTTGCATGGTTTTTTGTCCGCCGACTAAAAGCAGATTCACAGAAAATAAGAAATAAGTGCATTGTTGTATTGATTTAATGACGATTCGGCAAACTCCGTAAACAATGCCGATAATTAATAAGATGGCGTCCATTTCTTGATCGATCTCAAAACACGAGCAGTTGCACCTTTTTTCCCCGATGCGCGTACATTTCATAACAATTATAAGTTACAGAAACACGTTTTATTAAGGCATCAATCATATCTGATAGTTTTTATGGGTAACAAAAATTTACGATATTTTACTTTTTACTAAATCAATATATATTAGTATTCGCTATTGTTTCCGCATTATTCATTATCCTACCCCCTTTGACACCCTCTTTTATTCAATCTAATTGAAATTAGATGTGTGTTGGACCTTCTGTGAGCAACATTAAGATAGTGTATGGCAAAAAAAAAATCATGAAACATCTATTGTTATATTACATGAAACATCTATTCTTATATTATATTGGCAAAATACCAGTCTGAGGTACAACAAAACAGAGAAACCACAGATGAGAGGTTGGTAGAACAGATTGTTACCATAGAAATTCATTGTCAACCGAAGCGAAGCTGAGTGGGTGGTAGAGCAAATATTGTTACCCGAGAAATTCTTTGTCAACATAAGCGAAACTGATTGGGTGGTAGAGCTGAAATTGTTACCAGAGAAATTCACTGTCAACTGAGGCGAAGCTTAGAGAGAGGTAGAGCAGAATTACCGTCATTGCTACCCAAGAGAAATTCATCGTCGACCGAAGCGAATGCAGTTTCGATGCATATCATTCTGTTCTACCACCCCCTCAGTTATGCTTGATTTAATTTACTATCATGAAGGTTTGTTCCCATTTGTTTCCTTCATTTTATGTTATAAATTTGTTGAAATATTTTATTTTCATTGAATTTACGAACTGACAGGTTTTATGACAATTTAATATTTCTGTACACTCAAACATACAAATGGTGTAGAGTAACATATGACTGGCCACAGTAACAAAAGATGTGCACTTGGAACCGACTAGGTGACGCTTTGCACCGTAGAGAGTGTAAATACTATCATTTACCATGTGTTAGAGTAGAATGTAATGCTAGTCTAAACCAATAAAAAGATTGGATTTTCACATAAGCATAATACTAATAAGCAAAATATCATACAAATACATGTATGCACAAAATACCTGCCTGAGGGAACAATATAAAAGATAACATCAGGTTACCAATGTACAAAACGCCTGTTTGATGGAACAACATAACATACCAAACCCCGGTTATCGACGAACATGCCTGAGAGAACATCACAAAATATCAAACTCTGCCTATTGATAAGTAAAATACTTGTCTGGGGAATAGTACCAGAGAACAGTATATAAATAACATATACTAGTATAGTTGAAAGGGTGATAGATCAGATTGTTACCCTAAGAAAAACATTGTCAACCAAGGCGAAGCCGAGATTGACAATGTCTTTTTCGAAGGGTAACAATCTGATCTATCACCCTCTCAACTATGTGTTATTTAATTTATTATACTGAATGTTTTCACTCTCTCGTTTGCAATGGTGTTTTTTTTTTCATTTTAATGTTTCACTTCAAATTCACTCTATTAAATTTTACAGATGTTCAGTCATTTTGCTAGAACCTAGAATGCTTAACCACCCAGCAATAGAGTGGCAGTATATAAATAACACATAGCTGAGAGGGTGGTAGAGCAGATTGTTACCTTTAGAAATTTCATTGTCAACCGAGGCGAAGGCGAAGCCGAGGTTGACAATGAAATTTCTAGGGGTAGCAATCTGTTCTACTACCCTCTCAGCTATGTGTTATTTGTTTTATTATACTGAATGTTCTTTTCTCCTGGTTTCATTCTTTTTATGATTTTGATGCACGGAATTTCAATTGCTGTTGTCTTTAAATGTGTTAAACTGTGATATCGATGATGTGTAATAAATAAGATTACATACATTTTTTGTATTTCTTAATATTTTTCTGCCATTTTGGTGTATGTTTTATACAGATGGGTGTTCTTAAATGAAAAGTGAGAAATTTTGTCAGCTATGCCATGCCTCATTCCATTTTGATATTTTTGACATAAGATAAACTCTGTTTTGTACTACTATTCTGTAGACCAACATATTATCATGGACTTTATATTATTACACATGAGGTAACAGTATACAGGAACACATTTAATAGGAACATTGAACCTCTGCCATGTGATAGACTAAATTGGCACGCGCTCCTTAACCAATGAGAAGACAGGAAATTTACATGAAGTATAATAAATCTGTATGACATAAAGCATCAATAAAATGTGTAAATTGTGACTGCATAGCAGCGTCCACCAAAATATTTAAGGTAATTGTTGACCGTAAGTATTCCTGGTGGAAATTATTTGAAATTGTAGAAACTTAAGGCACCTTATAATTTGACAAATCACTCTAAATTATCATTAAGATATACCGATCAGTGGATGAGATACCACTAACACCTTTTTTTTAAATCTGGTTCTCGTTCCCGATCTGTCAAATACATTAATTTTTCCTTTGTAAAACGTAATGAATAAGACATTCCCAAACTTGATGTGCATTTGTAGGTCAAATAAGCATACAACAGAACCCATATATGGTCTGCAAGCGATAAATAGTATTTTGAAATACAAAATTGCACGACTCGTCTAAGTTAATAAATCTTAGGGCCAAATTTTATGCTTAAATAAAACATTTATCTGAATTTGCGTCTAAGGAATAATTTCATATAGATTTACACAGGCATTATTTATTAATAAAAGCGTAGATATATAATTTAATGCACACGACGCTTTCTCCTTAGACAATGTTTACTATATGTGACATAAATACTGGTATTACATAACTATCAAAACGACGGCGAAGCCATCTCACTACCAAACGTTAACTAGATTATTTTTACTGCTTTTCAGTTTCAGAGAGAACATTTTGAAGTTCATTTCTTAATTGCAAACGTATTTATGTGTGCATAGTA
This sequence comes from Gigantidas platifrons, assembly GCA_002080005.1. NCBI lineage: Eukaryota > Metazoa > Mollusca > Bivalvia > Mytilida > Modiolidae > Gigantidas > Gigantidas platifrons. Next base: position 1,219,560 of record MJUT01004946.1, read on the forward strand.
ATAACATTGAAATTGACATTCCTAGCACGGGAAATGTCTCATCAGCGTGTCTCCTTTCATACACATGCTTGTATACAGCTATCATTTTATATTATTATACGTAAATACCTTTGAAATCGTCCTCAAACAATTGCCCAAATGACGGTATAAAAGAATGTACAAACTCATGGTCATCTGCAAATGAAATGAATCTAAATACATAAACAGATAGATTATGTACTATTTATCAGCGGCGAACATTGCCATTTAATGATAGTTGCAAGTATCAATTTTTAACATACTTCAAGATCACTTATGATAATAAATTTAATGTTACATTGAAAGAAATGCAGATCATTATAGCATTATATCGAAGATAAAAAAAAAAAAAATTAACACGTTTTTTTAAAGTGTTCTCTATATCTCTCTCGCTAACTCTAAATAGCTAGAGTTTATCTTTATGGTCTAGTAGCTACATATAAATAACCAACATCCAATATGCCATGTGATTCCGCAAGATATAGCTCAACATTCGTTTAAACTGGCATTCGGTATATCATCATCACCAAGGAAGAAACATAGTAAATCGTTTTAGTCTACCGATTCATATACTAGTATATACATACCATTTTCAGTGTCATCTTTATTGTCTGAAATGACAAAGAACAACAGCAATTAAGATGTGAAACATGGTAAAACATGATGAATTCTACCTATAAATGAAGAATTTCAAATGTTATATCTAATCTGATAAAAGTTGAGAAATTTTATTTTCAGTTGGTATGTAATATATAGAGGACAATAATAATTCAATGGAGGCGAATTCGAACTATTTGAAAATATTTCAAAACGGAATTAATTGAATATAATAAAGAAAATCGATCAAGGAGTTGTATAATTCATTAATTTACAACAAACAAAGTGCAAAGTGAATAAAAATATACATACATCCTTAAAGAAATGATTTGATAATTTGAAGCAATTCTAAACCAAGATAATCTCATTAACCGGTTTAACTCACATTATTGCATCTTTCCCAAGAGAAGACCTGGGTTTCCAACGTCATGTTCAGTGATGTGCTATTAGAGGTTATTGTTTGTTTGATCTACACTGTTTAAACTTTTTTTTCATAATATCTGTTTTGTAAGCATTTTGGCAGGAGTTATATGGAAGTTTTGTGTACTCTTTTTAGAATTATCATGGAAATACATTGACAACCACCATCATAAACTACAAATATGTTGGGTCTTTAAAAGTAGACTTACAGAATGGAAAACCTTCATCTCTGGCCATGGCAAGTAGAACGGAGTCAGCATGGACTTTATTACACAGCAGTAGTTTGTCTGGACTTGCTTTAAGAAAGTGATCATCTTTGACTGGACGAAATGTAACAAGACCGTAAGGACTTTTCTGAAATATAATATAAATATGTGCAAACAATTAAACAAGTATAAATAGTTCATGTTGGCTGAATACAATGAGTGAAAACATACATGTCATGTTCAATAACTTAGTGGATATTTTTGTATATTGTACACCATCCGTGTAAAATTATTGTTTCATAATACATATATCTTAACCTACATGAATGTAGCTCTTAATATTTGTTTTTTGTCTAATTTGTGAACATCGTAAGATGATGTTGGGAACAATGGTGACTGTATTTGTTAGATTACTTAACACGTATTTTGTTTTGATAACCATGGGAAATAATTATACTCATTAAATATCATCTAAGCGATAAAAATGCCGAGATGTAGCATTCATCGACAGGAGTCAAGAGTACAATGTAACGGCATGCTAGTGTCAGCTTCACTATCGTTATATGGAATGGATATCGTTATGTAGAGAAATGAATTTACTAATGAACATATTATTGCTTCGTAAAGACATTTCATTGCATATGTCTCAAACAATATAAAAATTGAAGTGGAAGGGTTACATTGGTGATCTAATTTAAGAACCAGAGCAATCCAGCATTTCTACAATGTCATCGGCATAATATATTATTTATTTGAATCTGTGTGTTTTCACAGCAAATAATGTTCCTTTGCCAAATACTATGTTGAACTGCAGGTCAAGCGCGGTTTCACATCTACGAGTATAAGTTATCTTCATTGTTGACGATCATTCTGTGAAATGTAGAACGGACAATAAAAGGGATGTTCCGTTACTTTAGTTTGTGTCTAAGTGTAATGTTGGATAGTCTCTGGTATCAATACCCTTTCTTACAAAAACACAATAACTTTATAGCAATATACCGTATAACCGGTACTTTCTGCGGTATTCTGCGGTTAACTCCGGATTTTTAACTGTTAATTGCAATTAATACAGATAAAGAAATATGATTGTACCAAGCTGACACCGACAAGAATGGAAACAATCATATGATTAAATGTTTACAATCATAATAAAGTTTATAAAAGCAATATTTAAAATTGTTATTACATAAATTAACATTAGTGGGTTTTTTTGGTTTTCTTTTTAATTGTTGTAATAGCTTCGAATTCGATTGAATAATATCAAACTGCGCGATCTCAGGATTCATCTAAAAACCAAACAAATAGAAATGTACTGGTAGTAGAATTCCGGTTAATGTTATATGATAAAGTATGAAAATTGGACATTAAAAATATACGAAATATCAAACATTTACCGATATCGATCCAACTGTTGACTTCGTATTTCCTGTCAACAAAATAGATCGCGAAAAAGGTGAAAAGCCAATTCGAAGTTAACCAAATGCATATTCAGAAGCTGTAACCTTTGAAAACTTTCCATAGAACTAAATATGTTTTTACTTCTAAGGATCACTGTAACGTGCACCAGTTGTTTATCGTAGCATCGCTTCAGTTGTAGCTTCCTGTAACATAAATAAAAAAAAATTCGGTGCCGAGATTTTCAATCCGCAGAAAAAAAAATTCGCAAAAATTAAAAGTCTTCTTTTTAGACCAAAACCGCAGAAATTTCACACCGCAGAAATTACCGGCTATACGGTAAGTATTTGTATTATACCTCTCCATTAAGTCTTAAAAATTGTTTATCGTAGATCGACCTTAACATGAGTTCTTCATAGCTACTGGTCTTTGTTATATAGCTAGATCCAGGTTTACAATCATCAGGTATGATATGTTTCCTCCATGTTTCCACACATTCCGATACTCCCCAATATGCTAGTGGTGACCCGCTGTGTACGATTGCATACCTAAATAGTCCTGTAAACAAGATATACAAGTGTTAGTACATTATTCACGAATGAATATAAATCATATGTTTAATAAGCATCATTATCTCAATACTCAATAGCAATGCTTCGTGAAGCTGGAGTTGTCCAGGTTTGTCTACTTATTTGTTTTCATGGTGTTTTATTGGGTGTGACATTTTTATATTTGATATAAAACTAATTTAACCCCGTCACTTTTAATTGAAGTGCCTGTACCAAGCCAGGACAATGAGCGGGAATGTATTTGTGTTAAGGGTATCGATTATTACGGTTTTGATATTAGATTTTGAAATTGTTACGACAGTCTGGTATTTTTTGTTTTTCATTTTATAGCTCTAGAAATATTGTTTAGAATATTCCTAATTATCATTTTGCACTACACTGGAATATATTGTTATGCATATATATATAATTGACATAAGGGTGTAATAGTTACGCAAATGCTTATATACAATTTAATATAATATGTTTCACACCTTCAAATTTGTCTCATATTTAAATATATTTTGTAATTCTTTAGTTTGTTGATTATGAAAGGCGATACATAATTAATTCAACTACGTACGTATGAGAGCAACAAATGACATATGTTCAAATTCTAGCAAGCAAATAAAACTATTACACATGATGTCATTTCCATAGATATAGCTTCTTTGATCATACCAATACATTCAATTACTTTTATGATAGTCTTATGCCAATTCTAAAGTACAACTAAATATATACAAATTATTTATTTAGTACAAATCAAAATCAAAGACATTACCTTTTGTCAAATCCGATATTAAATGAAGTCCAACGTCTCCTGCACCAGCACTATGACCATGAATTGTAACTTTTGACGGATCCCCGTTGAAGAAACGAATGTTTTTGTATACCCACTCCATGGCTTTCACTTGGTCCAATAGTCCATTATTACCTTCAATACCTTCACTTCTGTCAGCATAAAATCCTAAATCATATTCAAATCCATATAATATATGCTATTATAACATTGCATGACTTATCAACGGGTTTGTAATAAGATGAACACGACGAGTGTCACATGTGAAACAGGAACTTCTTACCCTTCCAGATCACATCAGTTCACGTCTGGTTTTTAGTGGGGTTTTTGTTGCTCGATCTTTAGTATCCTGTGTAGTGTTTTGTAGATTAATGTTTGTTCTTTTGACCCTTTTCTTTTGATCAGTGCATTATCTATCCTTGGATTTACTGCTTCTGATTACCACTTTGCTATCTTTAAGCTTTTCTTATATGATAATAGACAGGCTTAAAATATATATAGAACAAAATCGGTTCTAAACTATGACATGTCTTCCTGCATAGCATTGATTGAACCTCTCAACAATATTTGAGTTATATCTGGAAAGTATTGGTTGATCTTCTCAATAATACTAGTATACCATTGTTATCTTGACAACATTGGTTGAACCAATCAACAATATATATAGCATAACTAATCGTAGATTTTGAATATCAAAATAAGACCACGAGCGACCGAAGTACGCATAAGGATTAAACGAGTGGGCGGAACTTGTTCCGTCCACGAGTTTAATCCTTAATGCGTATTCGGTCACACGAGTGGTCTTATTTTGATATTCAAAATCTACGATTAGTTATACTGTTTATTATATAGACTTCCAAAATTTCTTTTACATTATTTTATTTTATTTTATTTGTAAATTTCATTCCACGCGTATGAATCTACGAGCAATGATAGTGTGTAATCAATATGGCCGCACATTCAAACAAGTCAAGTGTTGTCGCTTCGATGAAAAAAAAAATGGAATTTAAATGAATCACGAGTTTCTGTATTTTATTTGAATATGGGCGATTTGTAAAATTGTTGTGGAAAAATTCATTGCAATTGTGACTCATGTCAGTCCGATTTATCTGAGGAACCAGACACGATGTGTTATTATTGAGTCGTGTGTATTTCATGTGTAACAGAATTCGAACTAAGGAATGAATCAATGTCCTCAAATGAAACGTTCTGAAATCTACCCGGCTGGGCTTTAGTTTGATATACATTTTCATTTGTATTGCCACTGGAATTTGGAACATTTGTTTGGACATCTAGAATATTAAATTCTGGCATTTCCACATTTTCAAGTCAAAATCATTTTCTTCTAAAAATTTGGAGACTGCAGCTGCCGTATATGCGCCAAAATGCTCAGACATTTTATTATTATTATTTTTTTTAATCTTAAGATTGTTCAAAGCAGTCGATTTTTCATTGAAAGGGGGTGATGAAAGGAATTAGGAAACTGACAATCTACAGTGCACCTTTAACATTGCCGTTGTTTGTTTATATTTAAATCTGTTGTGTTATGCTAGTGAAATAATTCGATTTAGAATAAGCAAGTGTTTGATTTTAATGTATAAATAAAATGATTCAATTAAAATAATTTATAAAAGTACTAAAACTTTATTTTCATTTGTTTAATTGTTTCAGTTTACAATCATGTGTGTATTCACCGTAACACAACAAAGGACGTAACCACTACACTTATAGTTGTCTAAAAGTAGTGCTGGCGGGAAAAAAACTGATATTTCACATGTGAAATATCGGAATTTATTTCACGGATAAATCTCCATAATGCACACCTATCTATATAATAGTGTGTGTATATCTATATAATAGTGTGTGTATATCTATATAATAGTGTGTGTATATCTATATAATAGTGTGTGTATATCTANATGCACTTTTAAAACATTGCCGTTGTTTGTTTATATTTAAATCTGTTGTGTTATGCTAGTGAAATAATTCGATTTAGAATAGGCAAGTGTTTGATTTTAATGTATAAATAAAATGATTCAATTAAAATAATTTATAAAAGTACTAAAATTTTATTTTCATTTGTTTAATTGTTTCAGTTTACAATCATGTATGTATTCACCGTAACACAACAAAGGACGTAACCACTACACTTATAGTTGTCTAAAAGTAGTGCTGGCGGGAAAAAACTGATATTTCACATGTGAAATATCGGAATTTATTTCACGGATAAATCTCCATAATGCACACATATCTATATAATAGTGTGTGTATATCTATATAATAGTGTGTGTATATCTATATAATAGTGTGTGTATATCTATATAATAGTGTGTGTATATCTATATAATAGTGTGTGTATATCTATATAATAGTGTGTGTATATCTGTATAATAGTGTGTGTATATCTGTATAATAGTGTGTGTATATCTATATAATAGTGTGTGTATATCTATATAATAGTGTGTGTATATCTATATAATAGTGTGTGTATATCTATATAATAGTGTGTGTATATCTATATAATAGTGTGTGTATATCTATATAATAGTGTGTGTATATCTGAACAACATTTGTCGCATCTCGTCTCGCAACAATAAGATATTGATATCTGGAAAATATTGGCGAAACCTCTCAACAATATGAGATTTACATCTGAACAACATTGTCGAATCTCACAACCATAAGATATTGCTATCAGGAAAATGTTGACGAAACCTTTCAAGTTGACATTTACATATGACCAGAATCTCTCAATTTTTTATGGGGTCCGTGTTGATAAATGTTCGTTTTCTGCTATAGTTTAAAATTAAATTAACAGAACATCAATTGTAAGGAAGAAAATTTTATTCAGGTGTGAAATGTTTGTTATGTATATAATAAATATGAAATGAACATTGTCAAAATCTCTCAACATACTATAAAGTATAATCTAAGTATTGTTAGACTAATATCTTTTCTATTGACGCTTTCATGCAAATGAGGCGGAATTGTTACTTAAGGAATTTCAGTCAGAAAATGGCGGAAGTAAACGTATAACAAAACTTAAAATATTATGTAATATTTAGCAATAATAAATTCAGAACAAGGACTGACTTCCACAGCACGATATTAAGACTATTATATTTTATTTCATATACAACTGTCAGTAAATATCAGATAAAACAGGAAATATTTTAACAGAATTCCAATTACATAATTTGTTTCTAAAAGCACTAAGCATCAACACGTCCTCTTAGTTATTTGAATCATAAGATAAACTTAGATAACAAGCACATGTTCAGTTTTAAATATTTAATATCGTACGAGTATAAATTTAGATTCGTTTGATTGGATTATGGTGTTTAACGCCACTTTGAAAAATATTTCAGTTATATCGTGGCGGTCAGTTTTATTGGTAGAGGAAACCAGAGATAATCACCCACCTTCGCAAGTAACTCACGAACTTTTTCACATAACGTTTTTTCGAGTGCACCTCACCATGACCGGGGTTCGAAGTTACAACTTTAGCGGAGATAGGCACTGATTGCATAGGTAGTTCTAAATCCAACTATCATACGATCTTGACTACGACGGCGCCTGTTTATTTAGATTACTTATACTTACCTAAAACTCCTAATCTGTAATTAAAGTTGACAACAACGATCTGACCGTAAGCTGATAAAATATCTCCATCAAACATAGCACCCATCCCGACTCGATTTGATCCACCATGCACATATAGTAAAACTGGTAGCAGTTTCTTTTTAACCTTGAAGGAGATGACACTATTGTAGTGTAGAGGGTAATAATTGTTGAAACGGGAAATTCTTGAAAAAATCTACTTAACTTTGATTAGACCTTTGTTAGAATTTTCTTGCGAAGTGTGGGACAATTGTTCACAGACGGACAACGACAGACTAGAAAAATTACAACTAGAAGCAGCACGTATTGTTACTGGGTTAACTGCGTATTCAAGTAGAGATTCTTTATATCAAGAAACGGGATGAGAAAAATTATCAAGTAGACGGGAACGCAAAAAATTATGTTTAATGTATAATATGTACCATGGACACGCCCCATCTTATCTGTGTGACTTATTACCCCCTCTGGTTCGTGATGTTACCAACTACCCTGTTCGAAACAGAAATGACTACACTGTCCCAAGATGTCGCTTATCGTTATACCAATCTTCGTTCATCCCGTCTGTCATAAATCTTTGGAACAGTCTAGACAATGACACCAATGAACATCGGACTCATTTAAAATTAATCTTAAAAGTAAAGTTGTACTGACTAAAATTCCGGCTCATTTCTTAGTCGGGGATAGACGACATAATATTTTATATGCAAGATTACGTCGTAGTTGTAGCTCGCTCAAGTATGATCTATTTCGATCCAATATAATAACAGATTCGAGATGTGTTTGTGGATTTACCAGGGAGGACTCCTCCCACTTTTCTTGAACTGTCGCTTGTATATCGAACAGAGGACAGTTCTCTTTCATTTTTTGCACCACCATAATTTTCAGAGAAATATTAGAATTTTACTATTTGGAGATTCTAATAAAACCCAAGCCCAAAATATATTGTTATCGAAAGCAGTACAGACATTCATTAAGAACAGTAGGCGATTCACTGAAGGAACATAATCCCCCCCCCCCCCC
>MJUT01004946.1:1237619-1272345 GCA_002080005.1 Gigantidas platifrons
GTACTTCTTCCTGACCTAGTACATATGTACATTGTAGAATCTTCAAACTTGTACTTCTTCCTGACCTAGTACATATGTACATTGTAGAATCTTCAAACTTGTACTTCTTCCTGACCTAGTACATATGTACATTGTAGAATCTTCAAACTTGTACTTCTTCCTGACCTAGTACATATGTACATTGTAATATCATATTACAAATACTCCTCTTCATTTTTATCCTTATGGCTAAATATAAAAAAAAGCTCTGAAATCTATTAATCTACTTTTTTTGGCCATTGTATTGTTTGTACTTCAGTTTACGGTTTCTGATTACCCCTTTGGTATCTTCAAGCATTTCTTAAAGATACATTTCATGAAGGTTTTTGTTGTTGTTGCATTTCATAGACATAGGTACCTTTGTATCTCTCAGAAAATGTGTGGTAATGTGTTTTATATTTTACATCACGCTTTCCTTTTAAGATATCATCTTATGACATTTTTATAAGGCTGTTAATTGAACTGTAATCAGATGTTTTCTTAGCAGTAAAACATGATGATTTATTTCGAAGTTATAAAAGAGATAACATTCTTCGACGGTTTGAAAGACAAAAAGAGAACATGTGGGAACATAATTATAGCGAATGCTGAGCAGGAAAAGTTATCAATGTATTAGAGGGCATAATATCTTAAATGGGGAATGGTCAACACCAGGCAGACAATGGCGAGATTTAACTTGTTCAAAAATTGATTATATTCCTTATAATTTAATTCTTACAACACAATTTAATGATTCCTCCATTTTAATTACGGTTATTTCATGGTTATTTCACGGTTATTTCATGGTTATTTCAGGGGACTATTTTAATTTATTGTTGTGAAATGAATATGTTGGTGACGTTACAATATCAACCAAGTTTATCAAGTATGATCAATGTTGCTCCAGGCGGATCAGCCAATTAGATTGCAGTATTCACATCAAATTATATTATTTATCTATCAATACCGATGTGTAAAGGACAAAATCTATGGGCATATATAAGACAAAATGTACTTTTAATACTCACTGCCGGACATTTGTCATAGTACACGATTGAATTATTGTTATTCAATGCCAAGAAAGTAATATTTCCGCAACACATGTAGTTCATGAAGAATGGTCTACAAACAATACATGTAAATCATGTAGCGTAAAATGAGCAAAGGAATGGCAGATTAGATTGTCTATGAAAAAAGAGGATATAACGAATATGATCGGAAAGTTTGCCTCGCACAGGGCCATCAACGACCACACCTATAAAACTAATCTACATTAGAAGCTGCTACAAGTAGACTGTCACTGCAAGGGGAATGATTTTCTCAATATACAAGGCTCTCATTGACGTTCCACCAATTTGTGTATTTGGGGTGTTATACCTCGACGCAGAAAAACTAGGTCCTTTTTCTATACATCATGTGACCATCATTAGTGGGATCTCAATGCAACGCTGATCTATTTACAAGTTCATTACAATTAAAAGTGAAATTTTTTACTAAACAGGCATTATTCACAATACAGGACAAATCACCATATGCATAACAATACTTGCTCATTTTTTGTTTTGTTTTTATATTTTTTTGTTTTGTTTGTTTGTTTGTCTGTTTTTATTTTTGTCTTGTTTTTTTGGTGGTTTATTTGATTTGTTTTTGTTTTTGTTTATTGTATGGGTGGGGTTCATTTACACTATCGCCCACGCCGCATTTAAATAGCATAAAGTAGATATAACCATAGTGATCTAAGAAGAGTTTGAAGATACCAAAGGGGTAATCACAATCCGTAAATAGAAGAAGAACAGACAACACAATGGCCAAAAGAAAAAGAACAAAAGGACAATCAACGATCTACAAAACATACACATAAAACTAATGATCGAGTAAAACGAACCCCACTGAACTAAGGTGCTCCGGAAGGGTAGGCAGGTAGTTTCTGCTCCAGAAGTGGTCCCTGTCGTGTTAATCTAGTTACAAATCCAGTGATAAGTCATGAACGAGGAAAGGACCATGAACAGTTTACAAGTGGAACATATCCGTGGTCATTTGTAGCACAGATATTCCATAACGGTCAACCAAGTCATTGTGGACCCCGTAAATCTTGCATTAATAGTGCTCGAGAACAACAACTGAAATAAAATATATTGTAACTTATATAAGTCCACGCGTACTTAGTTTTGAAATATGAAGTTTGATGTTTTAGGCTATGAATATCGTTGTTGATAATGTCTAATAGATAAGAACGATAAAATTCTTGTATGTATGTGTATGGTTGATTTTTGTCTGCTTTGATAATCTAATAATTACCAAGATAACATGATACTGATGTATATTAAAGTATTCACATGTCGTGTTTATTTTGAAATGTATTCCCAAATCTATATTCAAAGTCTACTTGCAAATCTTATGTATGTTCAGGAATTATATTTAATTTTACAGTGTAATCACAAAAATGCGTATTTCCAGGATTTATTAAGACATTATGTGTATATTCAGAGTTTATTAACAACAAATTATTGGTATATTGCTGAGTTATTCATAAATAATTTGCATTTGTAATTAATTTCACATAATACATGTGAATGAACAATTTACTTTATTAATAAACATAAAATTACGTATGCTGTAAGAAATACATTACGCGTTTTCCCTAAAGAAATTCAATCAGATTTATGTCAGAGATTTTCAATGTCGTTTTATTTGAGCAAAGGTTGTTTTACTTGGGATTCATTCAAGATATCCAGACATGGTTTCGTGGTTTTGTGTGGGAGGTTATGTGGGTAGAGCTATCGTTCTCTTGTTTTCCATGGCGTTTGCTTTTGTACTTCAAAGCTCGAGTGCTTTCAACTATACCATATTTTTAAAGTTTAATTCGTCTGCACACAGTGCCATGCAGAGGTTTTTTTTTCTTTCTTCTTTTTTTTATAACATTTCTTTGTTTTTCATTCATTGCCGTGAGTTGATTAGCGTAATAAAAGTATAATATGAAACAATTACCTCTGACCTAAAATCATTTAACACATTAACACGATATATCCCGAGGAAAATACAGGTCGATAGTAAGGACAAGCAAACAAAGTATGGCAGTGTTAAGCCTACTTATGGGGTCACAACCCTTCCATTCTTCATAATTGAAACTCTAACAATACAGATATATACAAACAATATAGAACATGCACACATTCGCTTCCACTCAACAAGACCCCATAATATCATACAATATTAAAACATTAATATATCATCAACTTGAACTTTACAAAAGCAGGATCAGTTAATGATCGTAGTCACGACCAACTAAGAGAGTAAACTATGCTGGTTATAGAGTGAGTGAGCGAGTGTTGCTTAACGCTAATTCGGTTATTTCTCAGCTATATCATGGCGAAAACAAGTTAATTTTTAAAGAGATGATGATGAGGTCCGCTTTGTACTAGATGTACTAGATAAACACGTCTAGTTGTATTTGTATAGTGCTAGTTCACTGAGACAGTATGCAGTCCGTGGATAGACATGCTGCCCTACTCCAACACATTATCCTGATACCGAATCAACCAGTATTTGCTCTTTCTCCTTAATGCTGCGTGCTTTGCGGAGAAGCAACAAATATCAATTTCATAGTCTTTGGGATGACCCGATCGAGACTGGAACACCCGATATATCGCACTCGAGGCGAACAAGCTAACCAATACACCACCGGTACGGTTTGTTGGGTACACCATTATGATTTGGACAATAAATCACAACTAATTACCATTACAATTTGTATCCATGATTTCGTTTGTTTTGTTCTAGCTATATTGTCCTAATGTAATTTTTATTCAGAGTTTTCATTGTTTTGTGTTACCTTGTCTTGTACCACTAAAGGTTTTTTTTTATCCATAACTTGTTTACTTTGAATCAATGTAGGTTAATGAACAATTAGACTAAGGTATACTTACCTGACGGATAATTGTGATTATCCTAATCCTCGTTGTAGATGATCAGCTAAACTCCCTCCCTACCCTCCCCTTATTAAGTGCTACATTCGTACTTGCACTAAAACAACAATGGAGGGTATTTTTGGGGTTTTTGTTTTCTTTAAAGAGTGGTATTATCTGCGCATGTGCTAGATGCTGCAAATTTAGCTGATCATCTACAACGAGGATTAGGATAATCACAATTATCCGTCAGGTAAGTATACCTTAGTCTAATTGTTCATTATCCAACATCCTCTTATGTAGATGATCAGCTAAATTTGCAGATTTCAAAGAATATACAGAATATATGAAGATTTAATTAAAAATTAAAACTTCCTACCTTAAATGGAAGACTTTTGCAACACCATTCTACCAAACATTCCTTCTATTGTCTGTCTCGTGTAAAATTTACTAAATGTGGATTGTTGAGACCAGTCAGCTGTTTTCATTATATCTGTCACAGATAATCCAGCTTCAAAAACACATGAAGTAGAAGCAGAACGGGTAGAATGAGCACCAAATCCAGTAATACCACACTTAATCAGAAGTAATTTAATCCACCTTGCTATTGTTGTAGACGTGACACGTTTATAAGGTTTCAAGTATGAAATAAACAATCGCTTACAACAAGGTTGCCTCATTTGGTCTTTTGAATATAACATTCCAAAGCTTTCTTAACACATAATTTAGAACATTCATCAAAAGCCGGTAAAACTACTTTTTTCAACGGTTTTCCAGGTTTCGAGGTCTTAGTTTGATTCATAATAACAAAAATGGCCTTCTTTGGCAAAATAGATAAAAAATCTAAATCCAATAAAGAAAGAGTGTGTCCTCTGTCTGCAGAAACCAAAGCTATAAGAATAGCCAGTTTATGTGATAACTCTTTGAGAGTCAAATCCTCATTACATGGTAATGTTTTCATATAAGACAAAACAATAGAAACATCCCAAGTTATGCAATATTTAGGCATTGGCGGTTTACTATTATATACACCTTTCAAAAGTCTAATAACTGTTGGGTGTTTCCCAACCGCAAATCCATCAATAGTATTAAGAATTGAAGAAAGTGAAGGTCTCAGTGTATTAATTGAACTGTAAGACTTGCCTTTATGAAACTCATCAGATAAGAATTCAACTATGTCTCCGACAGATGGTGAAAAGGGATCTGGCAATTGTCCACTACATCAGCCCAACCAAGACTTCCATGCTGACTGATATTGCTTATTTGTCTTCGAACGCCACGATTTACATAACAATTCTGTAGCCCTTTCCGAAAATCCCTTATTTTCAAATCGTTTCCGCAAACTGTCCATACGACAAGTTGAAGTGTTCTCTCCAAAGGGTGCAACCTCTTCTGATCGTGTGGTAGAGTCAGTATTCTGCTTTGTTTTGGCAACAGCAAAGGAATCATGCATGACAACTCTAGAGCCTGGGGGTACCAAGGTTGAGTCATCCAAAGTGGTGTTACTAGAAGTAGTGTACATTTGTCTCTGTAAACCTTCTGTAGTACTAGTGTAATCAAATTGAAGGGGGGAAATGCGTAAGCTTGTAGGTTTTTCCACGAAATTGAGAAAGCATTGGTTCTCCATGCTTGTGGATCGGGCTGCCAAGACACACATATTTCTCCAGCTGATGATTGAGCCTGCTGGCAAACAAGTCCACTTGAGGTGGAAATCGTATTCGTGTAAATTGGCGAAAAATGTGTGGGTCTAATTTCCATTCTGTTTGGTCTAGAAAATGTCTGCTGAGAAAATCCGCTTGTTGATTCTCCACTCCAGGGATGTATACCGAGGAAATGTGATTGTTTCTCATCAATGCCCAATACCAAATCTTTTTTGCTATTGCATCCATTGCATTTGAATGTGTTCCTCCCATGTGATTGATATAAGCAACAGCCGACCTGTTGTCTATTTGCACTTGAATATGTTGATTGTGTATCGAATGACCCAGTGCTAGCAATGCAAAATATACTGCTTGAAGTTCCAAAATGTTGATATGCAAATGTACTTCCTGAGCTGACCAAAGGCCTGACGTTGTTATCCCATTCAGCACAGCTCCCCATCCCCTCTTTGACGCATCTGTCGTTAAAATTACAGAAGGGTCCTGAATTTGAATAGGTTTCCCATTGCAGTCCTCTACATTTTTCATCCACCAATTCAATTCCTCTATCGCTAGCTGAGATAACTTCATTTTTGCTTGATAAGACTGAGTTAATGGTAACGCTTGCGTTTTTTCTTTTTCCAAAAAACGATAATGGAGGGGGCCGGGGTAAACTGCTGGAAATGTTGAGACTATAAGTCCTATCACCCTGGCCACTTGGCGAATTTTGGGAAAACAATTGTCCAATAACTTTTGAATTTCCTTCCGTAAAAGAGTTATCTTTTCTTGAGGCAAGTAAACCATCATTTTGGACGTGTTTATCAAATACCCTAAAAAGGTTACTTCTTGCATCGGAATCAGAAACGACTTCTCCATATTTATTGTAAAACCTACTTTCTGAAAGATTGACATCACTTCCTGAATTTGTAAATGACTTTGATGAAGAGACTGAGTCATCCAAAGGGAGTCGTCTATATAAATCAGGCCTCTGTGGCCTTTTGATCATGTTGATCGAATATGTGCTATCAGTGGTTTTGTGTATTTCGTAAAAACTCGAGGGGATGATTTCAGACCGAATGGGAGACATTGAAACTCGTAACATTGTTTTTCCCATAAGAACCGAAGATATTTCTTGTGATCTTGAGCTACTGGAATGCTGAAATATGCATCTTTCAAGTCCAAACTGGTCAGATAATCGTCCTTCTTAATTAAAGCCAGAGATGTCTGCAAAGTTTCCATTTTGAAATGTATTGTTTGTATAAACTGATTTAGAGGTTTTAAATTGATTATTGGCCTCATGCCTCCTGTCTTCTTCGGTACCAAAAATATTGTCGAAATGAACTCGCCTCGAATTTCCTGAACTGGTTGGATTGCCCCTTTTTCCAATAAAGAATTGACCTCCTTCTGAATTATCTCCCTTTTCTCTAATAATTTTGGTACCGAAGTTATACGAGGATGAGTTTGAAAAGGTTCTGTACAAAATTATATCTTGTAATCACTTGTCACTATATCTAAAATATATCGATCGTTTGTCAGTGTTTCCCAAAATTTTTGACATCTCATTATTGTCCTTAAATTTAATTCCGTTTCTCTGTTTTCCGCTTTGTTTTTGACTGAAACTTTTTGAAGTTTTTTGGAAAGGACTGTGATTTAGACACATTGTTCTGCTTATTAACTGCGTTGTCGACTTTGTTGGAAGTTTACGTGTTGATATGGTGACGAAAAGAATTATTGCCTATTTTGCTACCAAATGAAAACTGACCAGATTTCTTCATAATTTGATTTGTTGCTTTAGCAGCTTCACCAATGTCCTTGCAAGTTTTCGTCAAATCAGAACCAAACAGTTTATCTGTTATGTCTTGAGACTTTTTACACAAATCTGTGTAATCACCAACAAATAAATGTTTCAACTTCTCACGGCGGGCAATAGACAGCAAATACGAAGCATGTCCAAGCAAAAAAGCAGCATCTTCAGACAAGGAATGTAAATCTTCAAGGACATCATTTCCTGGGTTGTCTGCTTTTAGTGATTGCAATTTATCTGAGAGCTGAGCCACAGCATAAATACCATGACACAACACACCTTGTGGACGTTGCAGTGAATGGTCCCCATCCTTTAAATGTCTAGACATTTTCCGGTAAATAGATGAATTTATTCTAGGCACCACTAAATAAGGAGTGTTTTCAGGTCTTTGAAATTTCTCCTTAACTTCTTTCACAAAGTTGGCATCAGGGGCTGAAGTGCATGACTTAGATAAGACTGTGGCGAAATTGTCTTGTATAGCTTTGCCCAAAGTGTCTTTGCTAAAAACAGACTCGAATCTCGAACTCTCTTGCTTTCCCTCTATCTCTGTTTCTATCTGCCCCTCTTCACTTTCATCAGCTTCCGATTCAGACAGATCACCCACAACAGGGCTGTGTACACTGTCCTTCCTCCTTTTAATTGGAGGCGTTTCCTCATCATTTCTAACCTCAGCATTACGCTTTCTAAAGTTACTAGAGTTATCATGAAGCAATTGGATCGAATTCAAGATATCGTTTATACCTAGAGCAGTCTGAAGCCTTTGCAAATTGTTCGTCTCAAATAAATCATCAATTGCCATGGGCGCTGCCATATTGTTTACGGCGGAAGAAGGCGGAAATTCCCGATTCGAAACCGGGGCCGACGGAAATGTCCGAGTCTTTCCTAATGAATATTCGTAAACTTGCTCTTGGGGTCTAGACATCGTGGCTGGAATATCACGTCGTTGTCTGGGCCACCTAACCGACCTACCTTGGGCCAATGGCCTATTTCTAGGGTTAGACTCCTGACTGCTAACTCTAATAAAAGCGCTGGGCTCAGTCAGAGAATTTCCTGTAACAATCTCTTTGTTCGACACGTGCGCCCCCTTCGCAATCTCATGAACTTTGACATAACTGTCATTCTCATTAACGTTAGTCAAATCTTGGCGTGGCAATGCCACAAAAGAGGTGGGAATCCCACAATTTTGAACATATGAATGTTCTTTAACGCTGGCAATGCCAGGAAATTTGTACATGCTTGCCATCTCAGCATTAGCGTCGGCCATGGTGCATCCGACTCCAGACTCCGTGGCCTGTTGCAGAAGATTGTCACTGTTAAAAGTGTCAGAAACGTCCTGTTCAACCACATAAACTATATCTCCAGATGTCAAAAGTGAATCGGAATAACTTTTGTTCTCCATAATAGAAGTATAAATCCTGATATTATTTAGAAATGAAAAATTTTCAACATTAATCAAAACGTGGTACTATCGTGCGAAGCACTAAAATAACTATGGAGGGTATTTTTGGGGTTTTTGTTTTCTTTAAAGAGTGGTATTATCTGCGCATGTGCTAGATGCTGCAAATTTAGCTGATCATCTACATAAGAGGATGTTGGATAATCAATAATTGGCTTACCATTATACTACAGAATTATCTATATATATATATGTGTGTGTGTGTGGTATTGAAAAGAATTTAGTAAATATAGCGTAAATGTATTGTGTACACTTGATGGTTTATAAATATTTCTTTGAGGGAATTAATGCCAAAAACGACATAGTCAGTAAAATTGTTCGGATCGTGATTATGCTTTTACGAGAGCTACGTAGCCCAGTATAGTGATTTTCTGGACACACCTTAGCTGCTGACGGAAAAGGAACTCAAGCAAGGTTACGCTACTCTTAGGTTGAAGTCATCCTTACAACAATTCTACGGTCGTCATGACAATAAGGTTGACCGTTACGAAATATCCATATCTCAAATGACAATGGCTCGTTGACTTTTTACGTAGATGCTTTCCCATATAGATGAGTAACACGGGGTGTCTAAGAAGCAGGAACTGCTTATTCTTCGTCCTGTGTCTTATGTACCCAATGCTACCAGTTATTTCTGGATTGTCCATTCTTGATTGCCCCTTCGGTTTATTTGGCTGGTCTTTCTATAGATTTTAATATACTAATTTTGACCAGAAATCAGATTTATTTTATTCTAAAATACAAATATCAAACAACACAAAACATTAAAATCAAGAAGTGAAATATCAATTTATAAAATGTCATATTTTATATGGTATTAAGTACAGAAACAAAAATCTATGTTAGACTGATTATTCTACTTTACCAGGACACGATGTCATGTGTGTCTATGTGGGAATTTGTTATCAATATGCATTGTCTCCCTTTGATTCAACTGAAAATCTGGGGGAAAACGATTACACAAAATAAAACGACAGCACAATTAAATTTTTTAACATAAAAGTAACAAAAAGGGGAATACAGTCAACGTTGTATATAAAGGGCATTGAAGGGAACCTGATAATGTGCCCGTTATGAGCAGTTGCTCTTTATTAGGATTTTTTCCTTTATAACCGATTGGACATTTGCCAGGTAAAATATTAGATTTTTTTTAGTCCCCTACCGGCGAAAGCCGAAGGAGACTATAGTTTTATGTTCCGTCCGTCCGTCACATTAAAATTTTAAGTTGTTCGGACTTTTTTTTACGTCCTTTGATATATTGACTTGATATTTGGTATGTGGCTATATCTAGATGAGTTACAGTTTATGTTTGAATTTCGTTCTGGTCGAATGATTTTTGACTGAGTTATGGCCCTTGAACTTGTATTTTTTTTTCAAACTTTTAGTTGTCCGGACTTTCTTTGACCTCCTATGAATATTGATTTGATATTTGGTATATAGCTATATCTAGATGAGTTACAGTTTAAGTTCGAATTTCGTTCCGGTCGAATGATTTTTGGCTGAGTTATGGCCCTTGAACTTGTATTTTTTGTTCAAATGTTTAGTTTTCCGGACTTTTTTTTATACCTCCTATGGGATATTGACGTGATATTTGATATGTGGCTATATCTAGATGAGTTACAGCTTAAATTTGAATTTCGTTCTGGTCGAATGATTTTTGGTTGAGTTATGGCCCTTGAACTCGTATTTTTTTTCAAACTTTTAGTTGTCCGGACTTTCTTTGACGTCCTATGAATATTGATTTGATATTTGGTCTATAGCTATATCTAGATGAGTTACAGTTTACGTTCAAATTTCGTTTTGGTCGAATTATTTTTGGCTGAATTATGGCCCTTGAATTTGTATTTTTTGTTCTCTATTTTAAGTTGTCCGGACCTTTTTTGACATCCTTCAAGATATTGACTTGATATTTGGTATATAGCTATTTCTAGATGAGTTACAACGCTTGCTTTGCTCAATTTTGTGCCTCCTGCTGAATATTGCTCCAAGCATTGATTGTGGATACCTTCTCAGTGTTTCTAGTCTAGTGATGTAAGGTATACCTCTAACATTTAACTCTACCACTGATGGCAGTCACAAAAATATGTAAAAAAATGTAAAAATATAATACATGTAATATATTATTTGCTTTGTAATTGGTTTCCTCAACTGCTATCTGTCTGTCATTACACATCAATTACTAGTCAAGACTGTTTTTGGAAGTGATTTGAGATATTATTGAGTCGATATTTGCTGATTTATAGCTATATCTAGTTAAGTTCAGATAAAATTCAAATTTCTGTCTTTTTGAATTATTTTTGCCAGAGTTTTGGCCCTTGAACTTGTAATTTAAAATCTAGTCACTGCAAGGTGATACTTCTAATATTTTAGATCCTCTGATTTTTGCGGCCGGTAGGGGACAATGTATTGCTATGTGCAACACTCTCAGAATTCTTGTTTTTTTTAAAAGATGTTTAAATGGAAAATGCGCATTTAAATTTTAAATCACTGTAAGGGATTATTTCTACGTTTCACCCACTAAATTATAAATTCAGTTGAAACTGACATTTTTATTAACATTAACGCAGGTTGTAGTTATTAAGTCCCCGAGATGAATAAAACATATTGACCAAAGACAGCTGAATTGTAACGTACATAGTTTATATGTCAACTGAAACAATTGTCAAAAGTCCCGTATTTTACAAATTAGATTTGCTAGTTTAAGACAAACATATAGTACCAAAGTCAAATGTATTATGAACAGTGAAAATATATAAATACAATAAAAAAAATACACAAACATAAACTTAGTAAATGTACAAACACACGGACAACGCGAACTGTCACATGGAGGTGGTAATTGTCTCTCCAGAGGAGGGGCACAAGAATTACAATGTTAACATTTCCTGAGCAAATTATTATAGTTTGTTCATCACAGAGCACCAAGCTAGACTGTATAATAATTAACTCATATAGGTAGTGTGGAACTGTATGATGGGTCAATTATCACAATTATATATCTAATTGTGGGACATTTTAATATTGTGTTGTTGACAACTATGAGATTAACGGTAAATTTGTTTACATAATTATATAGAATAAGTATTGGAACTTTATATCACAAATTGTTCATTTACGATTGGTTTTTTTTTTCTACATTCATTAATGGGGCCGTCGTGGTCGTGATCGTATGGTAGTTAGATTTATAACTACCTATGCAATCAGTGCCTATCACCACTAACGTTGTGAGTTAGAATCCCACCCAAGCGAGGCGTACTCGATGCAACATTATGTGATATAGTTTATCAGTGACTTGCGACAGGTCGGTGGTTTTTTCCGAGTACTCCGGTTTCCTCCACCAATAAAACTGACCGCCGTGATATAACTGAAATATTGTTGAAAGTGGCGTTAAACACCATAAACCATATACATTCAGGTGGCGGAAAATGATGTGTTCTTCTAAATATATGAACTGCTTCGTGAAAGGTGTTAATGAATGATATGACACTTACAGCAGTAAAAGTTTAAATACATTGCGTAAATAGTTTACTGTTATAAATGTTGACTTTGAATATAATGAAATATATTATGTAAACAAAATTCTTATAAATCACACAAATACACAAATTAACGTTTATACTTAAAAACACATTTCATCACGTCTGTAGACAATTAGAACTTATATAAAACAATTGGTCAATACATAACAATAGTAGACTGATTATTTTACGACAGAGTTACACTAGCCATGATAATACACAGACTGACAGTGATGACTTGAGGTACTACAGAAATGGCTATACTGGTCTGACAAGAGGTTTTTCTTTCCGGACAGTTGATTAGAGGTAGAAATGTATTCCAGAATGCCATCTTCCTTGGCTTAAAGTTCTTAAACTCCTTTACTGTTATATTGTTGTTTTTTAGATACAGTCTGTTAAAAACTTTAGTATCTTTTCTGTAATGTGGGTGATGTTTTAATTTCCTGAAATAAGATTAAACGTATTACACCAATTAATTTACATGCTTGAAATATACACTTATACAAATATAACTACTTCAATAGTGTTCATGTGAAAATTTCAATATAGTTGTTATATTAATATATAATATTATAAAGTGTGACAGCAATAGCATCAACCTAAAACGTGTGATAACAGCTGACATGAAATCCATAACGATGTGATAAAAGGTAACATCAAAATTAAAAATATTTGACATCAGGTGGCATCTAAGCCCAAAAATGTTTGACAGCAGGTAGCATTAAAACCCCAAATAGTTGATAGCAGGTAGCATCAAAACCCAAAATGAGTGATAGCAGGTGACATCCGCCTTGTACTAGACCATCAGGCTTATATGGATGTTTACAGTGCTAGCTCACTAAAACAACAGTCCGCAGGTAGACATGTCGCTCCACTCGAACAACATTTTCCTGATTTCGAACCAACCAGTGTTTGCTCTTTCTCCTTAATTTTGCGCACTTAGCGGATATTCAACACATACTACTTTAATAGTCTTTGGTTTGATCCGATCGTGGCTCGAACACACGATCTACTCCAATCGAGGAGATCACACTAACCATTACATCACCAATGCGATTTAAAGATCAAAGAATGAATTACTAAAATGTACAGTATATTTCAACTCCTTTGTAGAAAACAGTTGCATGGATGGTAATTCGCATGGATGCATCCTTTAACTAAGAGAGAGGATTTAGGCCCATACAACTAGTGTTACCCCGCCACTTTCCATTGAAGTATCTGTACCAAGCTAGGAAAGTGAGCGGCCATGTGCTGGAGGTATCAATTTTTACTATTTTTACGATTTATAATCTTACCCATGTTTAACAAAGTTTCCCCATAAGTTCATCATTGTGCGACTTGCGGTTTTGTCGTGTTCGGAATATTTGTACAATTTATGTCCAACTAAAGGAGCTCCGAATTGATAAAACAGGTCTCGTCCATGTGGTACACCTGAATTCAAAATAGCAGAAGACATATTAAATATATATCATATTATGAATACATAGCAAACTTAAATTTATTTCTAATTTTTGTTTTGTTTCCGAAAATGTACAGTGTCTTGGTATAACAACACGCATGTCTAACTACCAATAACTATATAACTGAACAATTGTTGAAAGTGGCGCAAAACGTCATAACCCTAACTATCAATGTGTACGTATTTAAATGTATATGGTCCGTTATCCTGAAAATCATTTTACTATTGATAATCTCACATTTACAAGAAGTTATTCCAAAATGAACATACTACATTTTCTGCATAAATAATGTTCAATACGGCTCCTAGTCATCCAATAATATTACACCAAGCATCTAACAAATAAACACTCCTGGTTTTTCCTGATGGAGGTGTGGAGTACATGTATCATGAAGTGCTGTAGATATTGTTTGATAGTTGTTACACGTCAAGAGAGCAGTATTTCAGTTATATTTCACCAATCATGCGGATAATAAGGTGCTATTGCGGTTGAGACATTGAGTAAAGTGGCTGAGCAAGTGTTAGGGTAGATAACTCTATGTAAGAGATTGCATCGTCGATTGTTTTTTTAACACATGCGTATATATTCTCACATTTTCTTGTAAAAACCCAGGCATTATTTAAGTTAAAATTCTATTAAAATACGATGTTTTGTTATTTTAATAATATAAATATATATATCTATGTTAGTGCGTATGTCACGTTTCTGAAATAACCTTTATCAGGTACGTTCATACAAGGATTTATCCTACTATATAAATCCTTGGTTCATAGTAAAAAGATTTGAAAAGCGAAATAATTTAACTTCTTTGGGAGCAAGTAAATCAAAGGTCCAAAACAAGAAGATAGCCAACAATCCTATAAGGTTACGTGTACCTGTATTAGATTGAACTCGGTTTTAATAAACTACATAATTTATGAACGGCAACTATCGAATATTTTTCCACAAAGTTATAATTTTTTTTATCTATTTATTTAGTTACTATATTTACCTAACCAATCTGGTCCAGGAGCAAGTTTTGACACGTGATCAAAACTAAACAGGAATATATTATCTGTGGTTTGTGATATGATATCGGCCGCTTGTATCATTGGAGCTATAAAAACAAAATCAGTCTGCATCTAAAAAAAAGGATAGTATTTGATGTTTTAACAAATCAGTTACGGCGTTGTATAATGCTTAAAACTTTTAATATGTCACCGTTTCAAATCTTTTTCTACCATTTTGTAATTATTGAACTATTTTGTATGTTATGTTTTTGGATACCAACAATGAAAACATATGTAGTAATTATTATTCTATTTATAACCAGATACAAACATCATAAAGAAATTAATGTTTGCTTTCCTTTCCATCCAGGGAGTTTGGTCTATTTCGATTTTCAAGTTGTGTTTTCTTTCTTAAACATTTAATATATAAATTAGATGCTCTCTTGATTCTTTCAATTTCAATATACCTTTAGATATCACATCCAGTGAAATGAATAAAATAGCATCACAAATAATCTTGTTCTTCTTTCCCATATCTCCAACACAAAATTATGATTTCATTTCAATTTTTTTTTTTAATTGTTACCTGATGCTTATCATAAAATATTGAATTTTCAAGGTACAGTTAAATGTATTGAAGTCCTTTTTCTACACATCAAAATCACTAAAATCCAAATATGCCCATTTCCTATTATGTAACACAAACAGGTGTATGTATTTACCTGTAGCTCACCTGTGACTAATTACCTGTGCAATCAACAAGACACTACTGACCAGGTATTTTATGGCCCTGTTTATTACCTTGGGGTTAATTAGCAGATCATCAGCGAAAATGCTGAGCCTGGCTCAGCATCCAGATTACGCTCAACATTTATCAGTGTATGCTGTCAGACGAACTGTAGTGTGCTATATACGAACTTTTGTATTGTGTTCTTTACAATACTAGTATTACCAGTATTGCTGGATGAAGAATACTGGAGCTTCCAGTATCGTGTGTTTTACAATACTAGTATTACCAGTATTGTTGGAGGAAGAATACTGGAGCTTCCAGTATCGTGTGTTTTACAATACTAGTATTACCAGTATTGTTGGATGAAGAAATACTGGAGCTTCCGGTATTGTGTATAGATCAACGATTCTGGTATTCCAGTATTGTAAATGCACGATACTGGTACATCCAGTATTGTATATTTACAATACTGGTATTACGAGTATTGTAATATTTACAATACTGGTATTACCAGTATTGTAATATTTACAATACTGGTATTTATTACAATACTGGTAATACCAGTATCGCGGCCGGCTGCTTCATAATATCCACAGTTTTATACCTGTGAGTGGTTGTGAAGGTATGGGCCCCAGTGCATTGTGTTGCCCGGGGGCCTATTATGCTGTTAAGATGGTACCATCACCCAATTTCACGGGTCACATGTTTTTACGATTGTTTACAAATACTTATTGCCGGTAGATGTCTATCGCTTTGTACATCCGAATTACCCATGTTCTTCTGCTGGTCAAGATGCGCTTCAAACCAGTAAGTAAACTAAGAATATATTGTAAACCGCCACTTTTATTACGATTAATTATGACCTTTTTTATGAAAAGTTAAAAACCTAGATACAAGCATTCCATGTGTTGAAGAGAAAGTGTTTGCTGTGCTGTAGCTCGACTCGTTCCGATGAATAAAATCATTTGACGGTCATGTGGTAATTATCCGTACAAACAATAATAATTATCTAGTTCGGAAAAATAGGTGACATAGTCCTCAAAACATTTACTATGTCCTTGCCCCAGTTCCGGTTCATCGAACAAACATATACCAATTGAAATTCTTTGTAAATTTGCATGATTATTCGCAAATGTATTGTTTATTGATTTCTAGATTTATCGAAACATAAATCTTATGTAATTGTGAAAAAAACGGAAATGATAATTACGTTCTGGAAATAGGTGACGCGAACATACTATTATCCTACTTGCACCAGTATGTACAGAATAAAATCATTGATTAAGAAATTAGTAGATGACATTGTTTCATGTAATTAACGCCTATTAATGTTCAAACCTCGTTGCCTATGTCTGCTAAATAATCAATATTTTCTAGTAAAACATAATAACCAATCACGTGGAAAGCACTTGTATGACCGCATCATTTCACTAAGAGGGAAGACTTGGGCCCATAAAAATAATTTAACACCACCACGTTATTATTGAAGTGCCTGTACCAAGCCACGGAAGTGAACGGTTATGTATTTGTGTGTTAGGGGTCAGAGGTCATGTATTTGTGTGTTAGGGGTCAGAGGTCATGTATTTGTGTGGTATGAGTATCGATTTTGCCTCTTTCTACCATTTTGATATTTGATATTGTTCCGACAGTGTGACATTGTTGTGTTTTCTGATTGTTTTTTATTTACTTTAATAATACACCAAACAACAAACCTCAATAAATCTTTGAACAGTTTTAAAGTCATCATCAATATGATCATATTCCCAGTTTCCATATTCATGTAGAATTATTTCTAAAAAGAAATGTTGGTCATGTTAAACACCAATCAATCAAATGATATATGAAGGTGATTGAGATTTTTATTTAATTCTAATGGATTATTAGTCTGTTTCGTTAAATAATGACGTCACACCAGTTTCGCCCTTTTGTACCCGAAGGGCATTAGTTCAAAAAATTATTGGGAAATCAAAATTATTATTAGTTAATGTTAAGCCATTCTCTGTATAGGCCACACACAATCATACTCTTTTGAAATGTACCATATAAGGCAATATATGTTATCTTAATATAGCCATATTTATGCAAATGTGTTTTGTTTTGTTTTGTATTAGGTACTGTGAAATCATCTGCCAATCTAGCGTCTACCTTCAATATTATTTGTGCGAAATTGACCTTAAATGAGATCTTTTCATTGGCTATAGTCGGCATTTTAACAGCCGATGTGTATACAGAAAATCTGTTGTAGGATGGTATTATATGCGTCTATAAAACAGTTGTTCAATAAACATAACTAAGATAACATTATCCTTAAATATCAAACGATCATCAAATTGTTAGCAACCGCATCGATGTGGTTATGGTTAGAGTGCTCGCCTCCAGTGCGGTAGATCGTGGGTTCATTGTGGTGTAATGGTTAGCATGCGCGCCTCCAGTGCGGTAGATCGTGGGTTCATTGTGGTGTAATGGTTAGCATGCGCGCCTACAGTGCGGTAGATCGTGGGTTCATTGTGGTGTAATGGTTTGCATGCGTGCCTCCAGTGCGGTAGATCGTGGGTTCATTGTGGTGTAATGGTTAGCATTGCTCGCCTCCAGTGCGGTAGATCGTGGGTTCATTGTGGTGTAATGGCAAGCATGCGCGCCTCCAGTGCGGTAGATCGTGGATTCATTGTGGTGTAATGGTTAAAATGCTCGCCTCCAGTGCGGTAGATCGTGGGTTCATTGTGGTGTAATGGTTAGCATGCTCGCCTCCAGTGCGGTAGATCGTGGGTTCATTGTGGTGTAATGGTTAGAGTGCTGGCCTCCAGTGTGATAGATCGTGGGTTCATTGTGGTGTAATGGTTAACATGCTCGCCTCCAGTGCGGTAGATCGTGGGTTCATTGTGGTGTAATGGTTAGAGTGCTGGCCTCCAGTGCGGTAGATCGTGTGTTCATTGTGGTGTAATGGTCAGAGTGCTCGCCTCCAGTGCGGTAGATCGTGGGTTCATTGTGGTGTAATGTTTAGAGTGCTGGCCTCCAGTGCGGTAGATCGTGGGTTCATTGTGGTGTAATGGTTAGAGTGCTGGCCTCCAGTGCGGTAGATCGTGGGTTCATTGTGGTGTAATGGTTAGAGTGCTCGCCTCCAGTGCGGTAGATCGTGGGTTCATTGTGGTATAATGGTCAGAGTGCTCGCCTCCAGTGCGGTAGATCGTGGGTTAATTGTGGTGTAATGGTTAGAGTGCTGGCCTCCAGTGCGGTAGATCGTGGGTTCATTGTGGTGTAATGGTTAGAGTGCTGGCCTCCAGTGCGGTAGATCGTGGGTTCATTGTGGTGTAATGGTTAGAGTGCTGGCCTCCAGTGCAGTATATCGTGGGTTCATTGTGGTGTAATGGTTAGAGTGCTCGCCTCCAGTGCGGGAGATCGTGGGTTCGAGCTCCCATCGGGTCAAACCAAAGACAATCAAATTGGTATTTGTTGCTTTTCCGTTTATAATCTCATTGAAAATTCACCTGTTCTCGCCATTATATAGCTAACAAATTGCTCAGTTGGCGTTAAACAACAATCACTCACGCAAATTGTTGGTATTCAAATTCCTCTTTAATAAAAAAAAAATAAAATAAAACATCTTCGATTTCTTGCATAAACCAGTTTCAAATTATTCAAGATCCTCGACATTAATTCTTATATAGTACAAATACCTGTAATTTTGCAGATTGATGGAAACAATGTTTGACCTAATTCTTTAACTACTATCCGTAAAATACGCTCTTCAAATGCGTTCATGACTTTGTAATGATCCATGATGGGTATAGCTGTAAGTAAAGAGTTACGACTCTTGAACAAGACATTAATAATGCACTGTTACATGATAATATAAGGTTTTACACAACATCCATTGAAATATATATGTACGATACACTGATAATATGAATAAGTGGGACCGCATCGGTGGCATAATGGTTAGCGTGCTCGCCTCGAGTTTGGTAGATCTTGGGTTCGATCACCGGTCGGGTCAAGCCAAAAACTATAAAATTGGTATTAGTTGTTTCTCCGCTAAGCACGCAGTATTAAGGAGAAAAAGCAAAGACTGGTTGGCTCGGAATCAGAATAAAGTGTCCGAGTGAAGCGACATGTCTACCCGCGGACTGTTGTTTCAGTGAGCTAGCACTATAAAAATCCAACTCAACGTGTTGTTCTAGAACAAAGCGGACATCATCATCATCTCATTGAAATTAAAATAAAATGTTCTCGCCATGACATAGCTGAAAAATTGCCGAATTGGCGTTAAACAACAATTACTCAATTACTCACTTACTGAATACTAGTAAGTGGTTTTAAAATTTACCAGATTTAATACAAAACAGATACACGTTTATTGATTTGATGATTAGAAATGCAACATACAATTTTAATCTTTTTGTTTGTTTTTTATTATGTTTTTAAAGCAATTCTATTTTCAATCGTATATATATTTGAGAGACTGACTTCACTCAGTTCTTTCAAAGTAAGATATTGAAATCAGCACATACAAAGTTAAATATTGACATTCACTTTCAAAGTAAATGGGCTTTAGCACATTTATAGTGACTATTGACTCTATCCAGTTGATTCAACAATAATGTTCAAAGTAAAGTAATGACTTTTTCGTTGTTCAACATAAAAAGTTCAGTTCAATATATTTAATGTAAAGTAAACAGATTATTCCTCTTGAACACGTGGGTTCACCCGCGGGTTTTGTTGGTGCCCGTGTTGCTCATCTGTTTAGTTTTCCGTATTGTAATTTTGTTTTGTTTGCCTTCGTCTTGTGTACCCAATATTGCCAGTGTTTCTGAATTGCCCATTCTTCATTGCACCTTCGGTGGTTTTCACTTACGTTTATTTAATACGTTCTGTACTAGCTTAGTTATAGTCTAGGTCAATTACATTTCATTCTAGCCTAGGTTAATCACTGATTTCATTCCTGATGTGAAATAAGGCTGATTGCTACATTATATGTAAATGAACCGTCAATTGTAGAAAGTCGTTGCACTCTTTCGTCATCACACTTACAAAGACACGAACATTTAAGCTGCTTCTTTTAATTTAATTCCGTATAGTGTATTAGAGAGGTCATCGTGTGCACAATCTTGTGATAGTTGAATTACATCTACTTATACAATCAGAGTCTACCACCACTAAAGTGTGCCAGTTCTGCTTCATCCCGTCCGTCGCAGTGTGCTGCCAATCCAATTTTATGTGATAAACTTTGTCAGTCACTTGCGGCAGGTCGCCTTCTTTCATCATCAATAACATTGACTGCCACGATATATTCGAAATATAATTAATTAATTAACATAATTCGTAGCCAATTCCACCAATTAAGGTATGATATAAGGACCTCTAATTACCTTTTGAAAACATGGCTACATATTTTAATTAATGTTATCATATAATTTGCTTTTATCTTAAAACAAAGTATACATACCATGGACAGATCCTTCATCTTTTGTGAAGGACATTAAATATGCCTCCCCGTTCAATCGACCTTCTTGGTAGGAGGTCAGTGGTCTTTCAATAAGAAAATGATTGTCCACTACTGCAGGGAATGATATAAAACTAGCAGAGTTTTGCTGCAAACATTGAAGACATTGAATTTGGATATGAATTATCAAATATTGATGTTACTGTATATTATTGCAGTAAGAATAAATAATATTAATGATTATTATGCTGTCTGTAAATTTCTTCTGTAATATAAGTTCATACGATATTTTGGCATGTATCACAAAGAATTATATAGCGTTGATATACTATGCGAAAATAGTACATCTACTATGCCAGTTTCACGCGGGGAAGGTTGGGTTTTCAGCTGTCTGTCAAGCTATATATAGCTAGTCCACATACAAGGGGGCGGATCCAATCTGTCACTCTCTCATAGTCGTCAAAACGTTTTTTTAATTCTTGTTATTGTTGTTAATTAAATTTCAAACTTCAAAAATCTTTATATTTTTAAAGCCTTAAATGAAACAAAGAATATTCTCACAAATTCAAGACTATCTAATCCAATATATTAGTCACCAATATAATTGCTAGCACAACATTATTGAATACATATATGTTTGTGTTAGTTGTGTATAGTGGTGTCCAACACATATTGTGTATCCTATGTTATATTGTATTGTGGAAAAAAATGTAATATGTAATTCATCAATAAAATATGTTTAAATGAACACATATTGTTGCGTTTTGGTTTTGTTTGTCTTCGTCTTTTGTCTTGTTAATTTCTCTGGATTGCTCATTCTTGATTACCCCTTTGGTTTCTCTAGTGTGTATTTGATATATGCTTTTGATAGATCGATTGAGTTTTATAGTACTATAGGATTGACGTAATAATCCATTGTAGATTCATAATCATACTAGGGGTCATAGTTGTTCAACAATAAAGTCTGGTCAGCCGCTTCCTTGTTCAACAATAATGTCTGGTCAGCCGCTTCCTTGTTCAACAATAAAGTCTGGTCAGTCGTTTCCTTGTTCAACAATAAAGTCTGGTCAGTCGCTTCCTTGTTCAACAATAATGTCTGGTCAGTCGCTTCCTTGTTCAACAATAAAGTCTGGTCAGTCGCTTCCTTGTTCAACAGTAAAGTCTGGTCAGTCGCTTCCTTGTTCAACAATAAAGTCTGGTCAGCCGCTTCCTTGTTCAACAATAATGTCTGGTCACTCGCTTCCTTGTTCAACAATAAAGTCTGGTCAGTCACTTCCTTGTTCAACAATAAAGTCTGGTCAGTCGCTTCCTTGCAATGTTAAATTTTTACATGACCAAGATTTCAGTTTTGCAATCCATAAAGCATGATCCCTCCAATTTATTTTATTTGAGGTATAAGCGCATTAATTTGCTATATAATAAAGAAAACTTGGCATTATCACATTTGGATGTTTTATATAATACCACCTACAATATATAACCACAGACTGGAATTCCGTATGGGCGGCTAAGTGACGGATTCGAACAGACATTTCACATATGCATTTGTAAATTGTTTCCACACAGTTTACGACACCAGTTATGGATTTCAGAATATCATTCTAAAGTGCAGCTGTTCTTATTAAAGGACTAATTAACTAAATTTATTCAATTTATTAGACTATATAAGTTTCTTGGAAAATGGCATTCAGTGTTACGTTGAGTAATACTAATTGACCGCCATATACCGTAAGGAATGCAGTGGTAATTAACACACACAAAACAGGAAGTGCTTTGAAAGATTTCATATGTTAATGGTAGAGTTGGTGTATGGTTCGTTAAATTGCCGTATACAACCGGAACTTGTAATAATATTGTCTGCAATTAGTACTAAATATATATGTCAGAGTTCCATGTGCTGTGTCATAATGGCAGCCTTCCGTTTTTCCTCGTACTCAACAGTAACGGGTTTGAATTTTTTTTTTGCATGAACAATGTTTTTCAATTGACTTTTGGTTTCTTTACATTTACTCTTGAGATGAAACAATTCATTTGTTTATTTTCTTTCGCTTCCTTTCCATTTGTCTCATCAGACAACATTAACAGAGCGTCTCTATTTTATCATTGATACGTATGTAAAATCTAGAGAGAACCCGGAACACCAATATTGGCCGGATCAAAGTAGGCCAATACGAGAAAAAATTCGTATTGGCCGACTTTTTCCCGTATTGGCCGAGTTGTACTATTTGTATCACAAAAGCAGTTTCCATCTTATTTATGTGAATATAACAGTAGTTAATCAATAAATGTTACATACCTTTCCTACCATTTCCTTTATAGTATCTCCGTCTAAAGCCTTTAAATATTTCTTTAAGTTGGTGGTTTTTGGGTCCATCAGATCGGACTCGTTTATATTGTAACCTTTTCGCCATTCTGGAGGAGCCATAGCCCAGAAAGCTAATGGAGACCCACTCTGCATAATGGCATATCGAAATAATCCTTTAAAGTACATCATTTTATAATGTTTTAATACCTTACAAATTTCAAAGTAACTTACTGAAAGCAATACTGTGCTACCACTAATAAACATTACATGTACCTAAAGTGAGTGAGTGAGTGATTATTCAGCTATCTTATGACGAGAACAAATTACATACGATAAGAAGAGGTACACTTTGTACTAGACCAACACGCTTAGATGGATTTGCATAGTTCTGGCTCAGGAAAACCAACAGTCCACTGGTAAACATGTCGCATCACTCGGGCACATTATCCTGATTACTAGCCGAGTAGTCTTTGCTCTTTCTCAATAATGTTGCGTACTTGGAGGAGAAGCAACAAATGCCAATTTGATAGTCTTTGGCTTGACCTGACCTAGATTCTAAGCCACGATCTACAACACAAGCACGTTGATCATCACACCATCAATGCGGGTCATACAAATTAAGTCATATTATAATAATATAACTGCCTTATGACACAAGCAATTCAGGTATAGCAATAGATTATGTTTTTTCTTGAAATATTTAGAAGTCGAGATAAGAAAATGTCTTACAATTATTGACAAATCTCCAGTTTAGGAAATTATACAAATAGCTTTCTATTAGGCAAGCAAACATATACAATAACATTGTATTACATTACAGCTTCTGGTTATGGTGACGTTGTGTGTCATGATCAGTTACGATTATGGTGTACCTTATAGAACTGAATACCGGTCCTAACAGAAACAAGCAACAGAACAAGACATAAACAACCCACTATAAAACAATTAATTCATGTCGATTCATGATTTGTCTGTACCAGTGGTTACTGATCTGGTTAACAAACATTCACATCTCATATATATGATTTATTTCATTACGATTTGAATGAGGGCTGTTTCAAAATATACTATCTGTAAGTGATTCACTAGTGGGTATATGGGAGTTGATTCGCCATATACGGTCCGTTAGCGCCATTGACTGATAAAAAATGTCGTCGCTTAAACCGGGAGCGTGGGTATAAATAGATGTGGGCGGAGCAAACATTCAGATTGCTCATTTGTTTGACCACGGTTATCTCGAGGAGGAGAAAAAATCAAAGATACATAGTTTCATAGTTACTTTTGGAGCAAAATATTTGACAGGCATGGTTACTAGTGTTCCTCCCTACGAAACTTTCAGTCTTGTTAAAAAAATATTCTCCGTCAGTCTAAAATCTACAAAAATCACTTCGAAAATTCAAATTTCTGAGGTATATGACCTTTAGGTCACGTTGGTCATGTGACATACAGTTTCATAAATATGCTGTTCATATCAACGGCGATTTTTGATGATAAGCTCCGCCCACAAATTTTGTCGGTAGGCAAATTCCTCTTTAACGTACAATAGAGTCACATGCTACTTATATCTTGTAACTACAGTATCATATTCCACTATTTGTTGTTATTTTTTGCAATGATCGATCGTTTTATCAGTACTTATTTTGCTATCGTTTATTGAGAATGTTCCATTTACACTTCATAGTAAAATGTCCAGTGGATAGTGTTTTAGCATAGCTACAATCAAATAATCACACATACCTTTCGCCAAAGGTGATACAATGTGGAAGCCAACATCAGCCGCACCTGCGCTGTGACCATCAATTGTGACCTTTGTCGGGTCACCATTGAAGTTTTTTATATTGTCTTGAATCCATCTCATTACCATAATTTGATCTAGAAACCCATAATTTCCTTCAAGATTTTCTTCTTTTGCTCCATAAAAACCTTAATAAGAGAAACATATTTCAAGTCAACAAGTTCCGTACTATATGTCTGTATAAGATACAGTACTTTTGAAACAAATGAAGCGACTCGTATTGGGAATGATGGATTTTTTCGACACGAGTACTCAGGGGAAGGCCGAGGTTCGTATCAATAAAGGCAACATCATTTGCTTCAAAATTATGGTAAGTAAAGGATGCAGTACTATTGATGTTGGCCCTCATTGGATATATTAGATTTCTTTTTTCAGCACGAGTACTCAGGTGAAATCCGAGGTTCGTAGAAGATGGGCACAGTTCGTACACATAGTCATACTTTTCATACTTTTAATTTCATTCATTAATAGTAACGCGTCGCCCAGCAACAGCATATAAAAGCGACCTCCAAATGAAAATATTGCTGGGGTATTATTGTACAAGTTACGGTCAATTATTACTACCCAGTCTTATCGTCGAATAAACGCCACTAACAGAAACTTATATGATAAAAAAAAGTACTGAAAACAAATGAACCATTTCTTATTATAGTAAGATGAATGTAGAGATCTCGGGTCGGGGCAGATTTTAGAGTAAATTGGGACAATGTGGATCCAACAGCAACAATAGCTTACCTAATGTTCCAAGTCGGTAATTAAACGTTATGACAATTATTTCACTAAATCCGGCTATGACGTCACCGTCAAACATGGCTCCCATTCCAACATCATTTGATCCGCCATGTATAAATAATAACACAGGATATCCAGATTTAGATGGCTTCTGAAAAAGTGGGAAAGATATTTTAACCGTTATATAAGTATATGAACTGATTTTAAAATGTAATCCTAAGTCAAATCATAATAAATTATATATTAAATTCTAAAATAATACTGAGACTGAAATATGTCATACATGGTTATCTACCATGATCAATACAAATAACACTGGTCTTGATGGGACAGTATATGACGTCATGATATAAATAAATACAATATTAGACAACTGTCCTTATATCTTTAACAGGATAATTTTATTTTCATTCGACAGATTGTGAACGCGTCATACTATTTTCATATACTATTGTTCAATTAAATTCGCTAGCAACGCAAATATAAACTGTGCATACCACAAGGATATCTCGTGATCTGATTGTTCCGAAGATGCTTAAACATTTTATGATAAAAACAAAATAATTTGCTAAATAAATACATGCAATGTAATGTTTTTCTGCATTGTGATTGATAGTGGTATGAAATAGATAGTCAAATGCACATTTTCAGTATGAAGTGCGTAGGTCATACTAAATTACCTAGTATCTCTCTCCTTTAATACCACAATGCAAATATTCTTGTTCGACTGTTGTTTGTTTGAAATGTTACTTTATTACAATATATATTACTATCATACTAACTTTCGGTTTATAAAGATTAAGGTACAAACAATCCTCTTCTTCTAGGAAAAAGTCCGGTACATGTTGATGGATGTAGTCTAGAGGACCCTTTTCACCTACTTTCTGTAGACAGGCAGCTTTTATAGCTAATGTGTCGAGTGTACCCGACCAAGGCGTTGGTGCTATTGGTCGCTGTAAAAGATAAATCATAGTATGTTAAACGTCTAAAAAAGAAATGTTCCACTCCTCAAAAACAATAATGAAACAACCACTGTGCGAAGAAATTGAAAGTTTAATGTGGTAGGTAGAATTCACGTGTAAGCGTACGAACAGATAACTACAATGTACTATCATTGCACATGCATTTATTGTCGCACCTTAATTTCTGAACATATTTTATAACTATGCATAATAGGCAACATTACAGCAACACTGTACGATGTCCCCCAATCACAGACAAGTTTTATTCAACAAAATGATAGAATGGTTGGTGTTTAACGTCAACTTAAGCAGTATTTCAGCTATATCGTGGCGTAAGCAAATTATATACACATGTATTAGACACCTACAAGACCATAAGAAATAAAGATTTTTGTCTATAAAACAAGCGGGTTATGTGTACATAAAAGAAACATTAAAACGATCAAACCATATATTTAGAACGTATGTTATCTAACTATATTTTGGAACATACAAAATGTATATTAATTTCTTTTCAAAATTGTGTCGCCTACGACATTTGTAAATACATTAAGATAAACCAAAGCTTTAAATCAAGTACCCTTCTCATATTTTCTTTATTTTTAGGAAGATTTTCAGAATTAACATTGAAATCTAGGATTGCCATTTCCAGTAGTATTTTTACACTCCATTACATCCCCAATCTCACATTTACAGCTATAAAGACAGTTGACGAAAAATATGTTATCATTCTGAAAGCATACAGTGTATGTCTGTTGAAGGACTCCCTTCTATCGCCAAAATACCACAGCCAAAACGGAATAAATAAAACAATATACAACATGTATCCAAAAATAAAATGTCTATCTGTATTGAAATAATACAAATGTAAACAATGGCTTCATGAAGGTGTTGACGATTGATGAGATAGTTTGGATCGTTCCATCACGACTATTTATTCCCTTCGTGTTAAAAGGTGGTAATGGTGGAAAATACATTCAAACCACAACCTCTGAGGTTAAAGCATAGTTTTTTAAAGACCAAATGGAACTACCATTGCTAGCAAGGAAAATTGTTTGACCATATATTTAGATGAATTGAGTGACATTTATACAAAGATATATGTAATATATCATTTAATTTACATATACTAGAAAAACTATAACTTAATTATTGTTAATAATACTAATGGAAAGTCATCAAGCCACAAATTGTTTTAACACATCAACCTAAAATGACATGCTAACGTCAAGTAGGATACAGAGGACTAATAGACGATTTCTCATTGTTTTACCATTATAGTTGATTACATAATATTTAGTTAGGTAAAAGTACTGGTATGACAGTGTGCCACCCATCTGAAGTTGTCCAATTATGGCTCATCATGTCTGTGACATCTATTCCGACTTCATTATCCGACGTTTGAAATTGTGTTGTATATGTATTCTAAATTGTACTTTCGAAAGGGGATACAATCTGCAGCTAGTCGGCAAATGAAGTTGCACTTTGA
Source organism: Gigantidas platifrons (assembly GCA_002080005.1). Classification (NCBI taxonomy): domain Eukaryota; kingdom Metazoa; phylum Mollusca; class Bivalvia; order Mytilida; family Modiolidae; genus Gigantidas; species Gigantidas platifrons. The sequence goes on from MJUT01004946.1 coordinate 1,265,857, forward strand.
CATCTGAAATTACATTGCTTCAATACCCTAAATTTTACTTCCAAAACGCAATACATTTTATATTCTTGATTTCATATGGTAACATATAAGCAGTTCGCCAGCAGATAAAGCTGAATCACCCCTTTATACAATGTCACCACTTATCACTAATATTTACCGAAATATTTATGCAGAGCGCTATATGGGATCTCCATGTACATTCGTGCAATTATTGTACTTCAGATGCTTGTATAACAATTGAATACATTTACCTGTTAGTAATTGCTCACAATTTTTTTGAAATATTTGACTTTTCAATCTTTTGACTATGAACGTATCTGATGGTTGTTGTTCCAGAAACACCTCTGGTGCACTAAATTCGATATCAACGTTTTTATTATACTTACGAATCTTGTTGTATAATATTGGATACATTTGCCTGAATATAACTTAAATTACTGAAGGAGCTTGCTGTATAGTGATATGATGCATTTACATGAATGTAACTTATATTAAACTAGAGAGCATTCAGACAGAGGCCGCCAGAATTGTAACTGGTTTCTATTAATAAGTTATACACGGAAACGGATTGGGAAAGATTGAGCGAGAGAAGGGAACAACATAGATTGGTATATTTCTTTAAAATGTCGAAGGGTTTAACTCCTCAGTACCTAAGCAACATTGTGCCAATAAACCTACGCAGTATCCATGACCATAACACTCGACATTCCGCAATAATTCCACCGGTCAGAACACGCACATCTTTATATTCAAATTACTTCTTACCACAAACTGTCCGTTCATGGAATCTTCTCCAGGAAACTGTTAAAAACTGCACTTCACTATCTTCATTTAAGTCACACCTTAGAACACGCTTTATTAAGCATCCATTCTATTATTATGTTGGTTCTCGTCTTGGACAAATTCTCCACGCAAGATTGAGAATGGAGTGTAGCTCATTGAACTCACATTTGTACCAGAAAAATATTGTAGATTCACCTAGCTGTGTTTGTGGTTCGATAGAAACATCTGAATTTTTTTTATTTCATTGTCCTCGCTATAATATCTCCAGACAACGTTATATAAACTCCCTGCACCTTCCTATACAACTAAATCTCGACATCTTACTATTAGGATCTAATGAACTAACAACTCATCTAAACTCTGAGATCTTCTTAACAGTTCAAAAATTTATTTTGAGTAGTAAAATATTCACCTCTTAATCTTCACCTGCACGAAAGCTAGCTCAAACGCACCCAATTTCCTTTCTTCTCTTTACACAAATTCAATTATAATATAGTAGTGTACGTAATTGTCCTATCTTTCGAAACAAATCATAAAGTATAATGTATAATTTACCTTTGGGAGACGAATTTATATAAGCTCAATAGCTTGTTTTCGGGTCCCTTTAATTAATTCAATTGCAGTTGTATTTGTCACACTATGTATGTAATTTATGATATGTCTTAATTAATAAAATATGTTTACACTAACTTATATTGATGAAGGAGTTTGCTGTATAATGATCGAATACATTTACCTGAAAGTAACATATATTACTCAAGGAGCTTGCTACATAATGATAGAATACATTCACGTGAACGTAACTTATATTACTAAAGGAGCTTGCTACATAATGATAGAATACATTCACGTGAACGTAACTTATATTACTGAAGGAACTTGCTGCATAATGATAGAATACATTCACCTGAAAGTAACTTATATTACTAAAGGAGCTTGCTACATAATGATAGAATACATTCACCTGAACGTAACTTATATTACTCAAGGAGCTTGCTGAATAATGGTAGAATACATTTACCTGAATGTAACTTTTATTACTGAAGGAATTTGCTGTATAATGATAGAATACATTTACCTGAAAGTAACCTATATTACTGAAGGAACTTGCTGTATAATGATAGAATACATTTACCTGAAAGTAACCTATATTACTGAAGGAACTTGCTGCATAATGGTAGAATACATTTACCTGAATGTAACTTTTATTAATGAAGGAATTTGCTGTATAATGATAGAATACATTTACCTGAAAGTAATCTATATTACTGAAGGAACTTGCTGCATAATGGTAGAATACATTTACCTGAACGTAACTTATATTACTGAAGGAGCTTGCTGCATAATGATAGAATGCATTCACCTGAACGTAACTTATATTAATAAAGGAGCTTGCTACATAATGATAGAATACATTCACCTGAACGTAACGTATATTACTGAAGGAGCTTGCTACATAATGATAGAATACATTCACCTCAACGTAACTTATATTACTAAAGGAGCTTGCTACATAATGATAGAATACATTCACCTGAACGTAACTTATATTACTCAAGGAGCTTGTTGTATAATGGTAGAATACATTTACGTGAATATAACTTATATTACTGAAGGAATTTGCTGTAGAATACATTTACCTGAATGTAACTTATATTACTGAAGGAACTTGCTGCATAATGGTAGAATACATTTACCTGAATATAACTTATATTTCTGAAGGAACTTGCTGTATGATGGTAGAATACATTCACCTGAATGTAACTTATATTACTGATGGAACTTGCTGCATAATGGTGGAATAAATTTATTTACCTGAGTTTAACTTATATTGCTGAAGGAGGTTGCAGCATAACGATAGAATACATTTACCCGAAAGTAACCTATATTACTGAAGAAACTTGCTGCCTAATGGTATAATACATTTACCTGAATATAACTTATATTACTGAAGGAGCTTGCTGTATAGTGATATGCTACATTTACCTGAATGTAACTGATATTTATGAAGGAGTTTTCTGTATAATGGTCGAATACATTCACCTGAAAGTAACTTATATTACTCAAGGAGCTTGCTGCATAATGATAGAACACATTCACCTGAATATAACTTATCTTACTGAAGGAATTGTCGTATAATGGTAGAATACATTTACCTGAGTACAACTTTTTTTTATTGAAGGTGCTTGCTGTATAATGATAGAATACATTTATCTGAAAGTAGCCTATATTACCGAAGGGACTTGCTGTATAATGGTAGATTACATTTACCTCAATGTAATTTATATTACTGAAGGAGCTTGCTGTATAATGGTAGAATACATTTACCTGAATGTAACTTATATTTCTGACGGAACTTGCTGTATAGTGGTAGAATACATCTACCTGAGTATAACCTATATTTCTGTTGTTACAATAGAATTTATAATTATATATTATTATCTTATTTTCTAATTAAATGACATTTTATTTTCCTGTAGTGATAAATCGGAAGTTGTTTGAAGCATAGACAGTACAAGGTTATTGTAATATCTTTAGGTCGTATAATTAACTGATCAATTTAACATATTTCTACACTATAATTGTATAATTTTCAAAATTACTCAAGTAAAAAAAAACATGTCAAGCAAAATCAATAGGAGGAACTTCTGATTTCGTACTACAAAATATCAGATACTTGTTATAAATGATGAGAATATGATGAATATTTCTACAATATGTCGGTAGACATCAGTACACGTTGCACTCTGAATACCCAGATAAACAATACATTAATACAACGAATACAGATATATCACTTGACCGAATAACGGAAACAATTCTCTTAAATTTAAACAATCAAACGAAATTCAGTAAGGAGAGTGGCACTGTTTAATTGACTTATAAAGCTCCTTCTTACAGTAATTGTTTTACAGACAAGACAAACACAAACATTACCTTTAATGGACATATGTTATGTAGTGCAAACCAATTAAACATGTAATAAGACAAAACTGATTAAGTAAAACTCTAAATAAAAAGGAATAAATCAGTGGCTTGTCTTACGAAACACTATATACAAATATTAACTTTTCGCACTGGGTGGAGAAAAATATATTATTTGAAGAGGTATTGCGAATATATGATAGGCATGATGCATTGACTCCGATTCCCAATAATATGTTGTCGCCGTTTACGAGTGATAAAATGAATGCCTCATGTTAATATATGCTACCGTTCAGTATTCTTTTACCAAAGGGAAATTATTTATATAACATAATATGTTGTTGTTTTTTGTGTGATATGCCTGAAACATTACAATGTTTTTGTATCTACGTGACCGTAGTAGTATGCAAATTAGATTTACATCTACCCATTCTAATAACCATGCACTAAGGTTACATGGCTCTCTTCTACATGTGGAAAGTTGTACTTAATACCACCTGATGCGACAAGGCTTGTCAGTCAAATGATGAATGTTGTTGGATTTCCTTCATAAAATTAGTTTATCAACTAAAATGTTGTATAATATTATTCCACTCTTTTTTAATAGATTGGTAACTGGTATAGTTGTCCTTATCCTAACAACATTATATTCTAAAAAAATAAGTTGACAATTTTAAATCCTACAGTATTGATGTTTCCCATTTGCCTTTTTGTAATAGCGAATAATTATTGTCAGACAAAATTTAATTATTTTTTTTTTTACAAAAAGGAACTTCACAGTTGTCTTCGTTTTCCTCGTATAACTATCCGGTAATCTTCCGGAAAATGGATTTTTTTTTTAATTCTCAGAGCATTTAAATCTGTGTCAGCTGGAGGCTTCATTTTAAATTTGAAAACAATTTTCTTGTTTCTTGTAATATGCACTGCATATATAGTTCTTTCAGCTGGTTGGGAATTTATACTTTTGTTGTCGCAAAATTTGCACATTGCAGCACCCTCTGCCAATTCTATTTAATACAAATTATATTAATTGATTGATCAAACTTCATTTACGGAAAAGATACTTTGAAACAAATAAAAGGGCGACATTATTTATAAATTCTTGTTGTTAGGTTGTTTGTATGTTTGTTGTTTTGTGTCTTTATAAAAGTAGCCCATTTTGTTTATATCTGTATTAATGTTGGAGATAAAGAGGGTTTGGGTGGGAATCCCATTAAACGGTTTAATACAGCCACGTGTTTGTGCTTGTCACAGCACAGGGCTTATATTTCTAACGTGATATGTGGTTGTCTTATTTATGTTCAATGATGTTTAGGTTAGAGGTTACTTGTCGTGTTGTTGATATTGGTACAATGGTTGACCATCACTGTTTAAACTTTATTTCCGCTATTTAAATTGAAAAGTAAAATAGTGTTTACTATCTTAGTTTACTACATATAATACTTATGTGAGTTGGTACATCATTGGTGTTTACCGTGTCTGTCATCAATTTGTCAGCTATATAGTGCCTACCAGACTTATAAAGGAGGAAAACCAGCAATAATATACCCAACTGACCAATGAAATCCAAGACCATGGAGACATAAACACTTGAGAAGATTAAAAGGGCTCTAACCCACCTCAATTGTGTTAAGAGTATGGTCAAATGTCAATTACCTTTACCACACGGTCACCCAGGCCCCTAAAGCAATATGTGTATGTGTGCTGCTGTCCTAAAATGATATGCATGTGTTGGCCTATTTTCTATTCTATTTTTATAACATGTTTTAAACAGTGATATGCATGCATACATATCTTAAAATAAACTAAATTTAACACGTGAGAATGTTAATCGGGCTCTAACCCACGTCAGTGGTGTTAGGCCTGGGGTCAAAGGTCAATGACATTAACCACAGTCATCCATACCCCTAATAACAATTTTGAGGTGCTGTCCTGAAATGAGGTGCATGCGTTGGCCTATTTTCTGTCCTATTTTAAAAAAATACTTTAAACAGTGATATTTATGGATAAATATCTTAGAATAAACTAAAAGTTATACTCTGTTGATAACAGGGTATTCCATTTCATAACTGTAAATTGTTCATCATCTCGTCAGTGATATAATGATAACATGAAATGATAAATTACCAACATGCGTAATGAAGTTTGAAATCAACAATATGTCTTTGATATATCTAATGCAATAAAATATTAACTATCTAACACAAACATCATTGTGTGTGGATTCTTTTAAAAAAAATCAAAAGATTTACCGCCATTGGTGAGTAAATCGAAATCCGTGTAGTAATTAAATTAATCATTAAGCAATACTTTTCAAGACAACTTTTGAGTTATGTTCATTGTTTGTCTCCATTCTGTGTCTTGTGTCCGATGTTGCATCTGTCTATGGAATTGTCCATTCTTCATTGCCCCTCCGGTTTTCTCTCTCGTTCCTATATATTGATACTATTAGTATAACAGGTTTCACTATTAGTACCCGAGGGTATCGTCACTATTAGTATAATAGGTTTCACTATTAGTACCCGAGGGTATCGTCCGCCCTGACATGGTTTATTAGATATATGATATTTACTGAAATTTACAGTACCTTTATAATGTAATTATTAATAAAACTAAGGTTCTCCTCCCTCAGTCTTTGGTGACCTTAGCTGATTTTGGCGATCTTGTTTAGGCCCTTTGGTTTTATTGCTCCCAAAGCTTTAAATATTTGGCTTTACAGTCTTTCAATTTTTAGCGTCACCTGATAAAGATTATTCCAGTAACGTACCTGATAAAGGTTAT
>MJUT01004946.1:1272431-1289554 GCA_002080005.1 Gigantidas platifrons
TATTTACGTACCTGATAAAGGTTATTCCAGTAACGTACCTGATAAAGGTTATTCCAGTAACGTACCTGATAAAGGTTATTCCAGTAACGTACCTGATGAAGGTTATTCCAGTAACGTACCTGATGAAGGTTATTCCAGTAACGTACCTGATGAAGGTTATTCCAGTAACGTACCTGATGAAGGTTATTCCAGTAACGTACCTGATGAAGGTTATTCCAGTAACGTACCTGATGAAGGTTATTCCAGTAACGTACCTGATGAAGGTTATTCCAGTAACGTACCTGATAAAGGTTATTCCAGTAACGTACCTGATAAAGGTTATTCCAGTAACGTACCTGATAAAGGTTATTCCAGTAACGTACCTGATAAAGGTTATTCCAGAAACGTACCTGATAAAGGTTATTCCAGAAACGCGTCGTGCGCACTAAATTTGATATCTACGTTTTTATCTTAATAAACGTTAGTGAAAATTGAAGGGGAAAAATAAGTTTCAAATAGGTTAATTTTCGTCATATTTAATCTACTAAACCTAAGTTGTGTGTATTTATATAAAATACATGTAACATGTGTCGTGATTGTCCTACTTTCAATAATGTGTACTTTGATATTTGTTTTAACCATGTTTTCCAATGACTAAATCAAGTGATTTGATTATTGATGTCCACTACGTAGGCGTGCATCCAAACGCTAACAGTATGGCGCGCACTGCATATGAGAAACAACTGGCCATGCCTTAATACACATAAAATATTACTTAACAAAATTAAGGTTCACACGTTTGTGAAATTCTTCTAATTCAAATATGGACTCCAAGAGCGCTATATGATATCTATCTCGACATAGGTGCTAAAGACCTGTGTGACATATTTGTTATGCAGGATTACGAATGATAACCATTATATAAGTCATATATGCATAGCCAATTCTAATGATTATGGTCTCTAACTCAAACGTTAGCATACATTAGTCCAATGGAATCAATTGAATGTTTCCTTTACAATTTGTGGAAGAAATAAGTAAAAACATCTGTCATTAATTGGAGGACGGAGATGCTCAGAGTATCACACATGTATCAAAGTTTAAATATTTTCTTATTTTTACTTATCAGGGTAGGTGATTTTTCGTTTTTAGTATCAGGGTAATTAACCTTTCGTTTTCAATGTCGGTTTGATATCAGGGTAGTTAATTTTAGTATTGGTCTTGCTTGGATTTGTATCAGGTTAGAAATACTCTGGTTTGTAATGCTGATTCTCTATTATGGTATTTATCCTTATGTTTGTAATGCTGATTCTCTGTCATGGTATTTATCCTTATGTTTGTAATGCTGGTTTTGTATCATGGTAGTTAACATTTGTTTATAATGCCCGTTAGTATCAGGGTAGTTAACATTTGTTTATAATGCCCGTTAGTATCAGGGTAGTTAACATTTGTTTGTAATGTTGGCTTGGTATCAGGGTGGTTAGCTATTGGTTTGTAACATTGGATTGGCATCAGTGTGGTTCACCTTTGGGTCTTAATGCTGGTTTTTATCAGGGTAATTGATCATTGGTTTGTAATGTTGGATTGGTATCAGGATGGTTAATCTTTAGTTTGCAATGGTGGCTCGGTGTCAGGTTGCTTAACCTTTTGTGTTTAATGTTGGCGCGGTGTCAGTGTGCTTGACCTTTTGTTTTTAATGTTGGCTTGGTGTCAGGGTGGTTAATCTTATGTTTGTAATGTTAGCCTGGTATCAGGGTGGTTAGCCTTTCGTTTTATATGTTGGCTTGGTATCAGGGTAATTAACCCTTGGTTTGTATTGTTGGCTTGGTATCAGGGTGGTTAGCCTTTGATTTGTAGTGTTGGCTTGGTGTCAGGGTAATTAACCTTTGGTTTGTAATGTTGGATTGGTATCTGGGTAGTTAATCTTTAGTTTGCAATGGTGGCTCGGTGTCAGGGTGTTTAACCTTTTGTTTGTAATGTTGGCGCGGTGTCAGGGTGCTTGACCTTTGGTTTGTAATGTTGGCTCGGTATCAGGGTGGTCAACGTTTGGTTTGTATTGTTGGCTTGGTATCACGGTGCTTAACATTTGGGTTGTAATGTTGGCTTGGTATCAGGGTGGTTCCCCTTTAGTTCGTAATGTTGGCTTGGTATCAGGTTAGTTAACCTTCGTTTGATGGTCTCATCTGACTTGTATACTCTGTAGTTTCCTTATCATTATAAGATTAATAGTATATATTTAGATGATGATAATCTTTTAAAACATTAACACGTCATTACTACAAGATGCCGGAAATTTGTATTAGGGTCAACGTACAACATAGTAAACATTTTTAAATTATTTTTATATGCTCAGTAGATACATACATGTAAAGATCAACAAACAAGAACAGATACAAATCATCTTCTAGACACGTAATCTTACGTTAATTATTTCCCTATTTGTATACCCGGTAAGTGAACTATATGTACATGTAGATATCTTAATTAGTTTTGATATATAGTGGTATCAATGTTAGTGACCTGTACAAAAAAATAATAATGATAGTAGATTATCCTATTTACAGATTAAACGCTTTGATATATGACTACTATATTTTCTGTTTAATCGATGTGTAGAACAGAACATGCATGTTAAATGTCATATTTTTACCGTTCTTCATGCCTTCAGTTATTAAAGTGTTTAATTCTACAAATGAAGCATAAAAAAAACAAATTGTAGTAAGGTGAAAAAATCTAAAATTCCAACGTAATATCTGCGCAATTATTCCAGGGTTATATTGACCAAACACTTACATTATCCTTCTACATAAACGTTAGAGAAAACCCAATGGGAAATCAAGAATGGACAGTGCACAGAGACACAGGCAACATTAGACACAGAAACACAGGCAACATTAGGCACAGAAACACAGGCAACATTAGGCACAGAAACACAGGAAACATTAGGCACAGAGACACAGACAACATTAGGCACAGAGATACAGGCAACATTAGGCACAGAGACACAGGCAACATTAGGCACAGAGATACAGGCAACATTAGGCACAGAGATACAGGCAACATTAGGCACAGAGACACAGGCAACATTAGGCACAAGACACAGGCAGCATTAGGCACAGAGATACAGGCAACATTAGGCACAGAGACACGGGCAACATTAGGCACAGAAACACAGGCAGCATTAGGCACACAGACACAGGCAACATTAGACACAGAGACACAGGCAACATTAGGAACAGAGACACGGGCAACATTAGGCACAGAAACACAGGCAACATTAGGCACAAGACACACAATGAATACAACCAAAACAGGACAACACACACAAATGAAAACTAAAAAGATGAGCAGCAGGGACAAATATTGTCCAATACGAAATATTAGATTTAGTGATCGACCAACCAGCAGCTCTATGTATCGTCGAACGACTGATATTTTCAATAATGCCAAGAATCTAACATTTTCTTGTATTTCCATCTATCCTTTTAAAGTGAGCAATTTATATAACAAGAAATCAAAGCAGGTCAGTTGTTTTCTCCGGGTGCTCGCGTTTCCTCTGCCAATAAAACTGACCGCCACGATATAACTGAAATATTGTTGAAAGTGGCCTAAAAACCATAAATCAAACCAAACCAAAATAAAACAAATTGGGCGTTGACGGCAACTATTGATCGAACTCCGTATAACCAATTTTCTAATAAATAGATGATGCAGATAAAGGGAGAGGGACCATGTGTTGTTGGTGGTTAACAGTCCCTATCCTCTTACTGAACCGTAATGAACACCTGATCATTTAAACCAGTCAAGGAAACAGAGATTTACGATTTAATCTTCCTTAGATATTAAATCTGGCATCATCTGAAACACAAATTTTTGATTCTTCTTTCAATAATTTGGTAAATAATTTCAAATAAAGAACCTCTTGAAATTCTATACGTTGTATACTTGTAGAGTATGAGTTTGTCAGAGGAAAAGTTTGTTTTGTTCAAATTTAATATAGTTCCACCAGTACTATTTAACAGTTTGTTGTGTTTTCTAGTGGTTGTATTGCGCATTTCAGTGGACATGTGCACCTATGCATAATGTAGGAGTAACACCAGAGGTACAATACAAGTGTCACTCTGGCTGGAAGATGATGTTTACTTGTATTGGATATTAAACATATCAGAGTTAATATGTAGATCAGTTGCGTCATTATATAGAGAGGTCCGATGAAATACACTTGTCGTCATCGTGAATGCATAATATAGTTGTTGCGCAATAACGGACTGCTCTTATAATGTACCCGTGTATAGTCACAAAACTCTCAGCAAAATGTACGAAACAATACAAACAGCTCAACAAGAAACAAATACTTTCAACAGAACAACATAAAAAGCTCAATTTCCAAACATATAAAGCACAATATAAAACAACAAAATATAAATAAATATGGCAACAACTATTTCCACGAACATATCATTATATTATTCTAATTAGTATCACCAATAGGTGAAGTTTTGGCACATAAAACAAGATTAACACTCACTTTTTATTGAAGTACCCGTACCCTGACAGGTAAATGAGTTGTCATATATTTGTGTGTTAGGGTACCGATTTTGCCACTTTCTGCGATTTTTCTATAGAATTTTGAAAATGTTCCGACAGTGTGGTATTTTTGTTTTTCTTTTTTCACCTCCTATTTAAATCAAATCACATATTTCAAAACGGACAACCTAACAACCTGCAATGGTAAGATTCGTTTTTGATTTCAATAGTCATATTTTATATGTAGGTATTACAAAAAAAGCTTGTATCCATAAAGGGACAATGCATTAAATAATACAATTTTTTTTAAAAGCTATCTATTTGCATTGCTTTCGTCTCACACTATGTTTTAAACAACCTGTTGTTCATTTTAATTCCTGTGATGTCTCGCTAATTGTATCAGAACACTTTGTAGCAATTTTTTTGTTTTTTTGGAATTGTGTTCATATGTATTCAATATTTTATTCTACTTCGACCAAATACTGACCGCCTTCAACAAGTTGAAGATTATGTCAATATATTGAATGCGAAAACATACACACTTTGATATGATTTCTTTTATTTATTATTTCTCCTAAAGGGAAGCTAATTTGAAACGTTGTAGGGTTTAATTACTTCCTGCTTTGCAACATTCCGTTAAACAAGAGAACGTGCACGAAAACATATTTCCATTCCGTACCGTCATCGTTTTTTATTGAAGTTAATATGTACTGAATAATATTGTTGTTTTTTTAGAACTCACATTAGAACAAACAAAAAATATGAAAAAAAATAATTGCTGTGAGAATACAGACAATTAGTTTGTTTAAACAACAAAACAAGTCATATGAACATCACAAGGAGGTAGAAATGAAGACGATGGTGGTAGGGTATGTTGGGAGAATAATATCTGATTATTATGATACAATAATAATGGATATATACCTCTGTGGAATGGGTCGAATTAAAACATTATTTTGATGTTATGAATTCCGTCCTATGTAAACGATATTTAATTCTAATCATACAAAGATATGTGTAACCCGGATGTGCAGTTTTTATTATCCTGACAGAAGTTATCAAAACAAATGATATCTCTGATGCCAATGTCAAAATGGTGGGTGGTCACAATAATGTAAAACTCCAAAGTGCGAGTGTGTAAATTTGAAATCATTTACATCATTTCATCATACAATTTGACAAATAACAACATTATATTGTCCAAGAAGTACATAGAAAACATATTCTGGAGGTCCAATAACTTTAATTAAATGGTCACTATGTCATGGTCTGCAATACAAGGTACTGAAATCTAATGGACCAATAACTTAAATGGTCACTCAAGTTATGGTACTAAATTCTGGTGGTAAAATAACACCCAGGTGTGGCTTTAAATCTGATAACTCTAATGGTCAGTCTATATTTGGTCCGACAATACAAGATACTAAACTATGATGCGCCAATAACCTTCATAGTCATCACAGTATTTCGACAAACGAATTGTATTCAGTATTGCACCTCTCCCCCTTAAAACCACCACCACCACCGATCACACTAAGAAGTGTTAAAGGACAAAAAAAAACCAATCGTGTAGTACATTAACAACACGTTTGGATATAGAAAATCCACGGGTACGATAGGGAAACTTTAACACTTTGGGTTCTTTTTCCAATTTAAATTTCGTGTTAATAAACTTTTCCTGAAACATACTGTATTGAGATAATATTACGAATTTAAATAGTCCTACTGGGCATTTGTGACGGTCCCCTAGGGCTCTACAATGCTTATCAGCAGTACGTCACCATCTGGTGGAAATCCTCTCGTTGGGAAAGGGTGTTGCCATGTTATACTAAGGAAAACCTGATCGTGGACCATATTGGGTACAGCGTGTGGAGAGTGTAGCTTTAGAAAATGAATAGGTGCACTGTATCCGCTACAAAAGACTACATCATTACGACCCTCCTTTGTCTTTCCCTCTCATGTCTGTATAATGTTTAAGATATTGCTGAGATTGTTCTCGACATGAATATGCATGAAATATTAGGTGCCGGTCGTTATACAGCCAACAATCAATCCATCAACTAAATAATCCTAAAATGGAAATGTCGTAGTGATAAATCTAAAAAGTATTCATGCAATCCCTGGGGTCTCCCAGTTAATACACCAGTGCTGTCGACTCGAGAAGGGCGGAATAAGGGGTTATGGTTAGGGTATTTAACGCCAGTTTCAGCAATATTTCAGATATTTCTTGGCTGCCAGTTTTATTGGTGGCGGAAACCAGAGTACCCGGAGAAAACCACCAACCTGTTGCAACTCACTGACAAACTTTATCACATCAACTTGTAAATATAGACAGTATAAGTAATTATTACAGTCTAATGAGATTATTAATTAGATATATATATATATATAAGTATAGTTTATATTTCATTTGTAATAGGAACTAATAAATATTCTGAACAAATCATCATGTCGGGCCTTTATATATGAATATCGTAGTTACAACCAAATATCACAAAAACAATAATAAACAAGAATATATGAAAAGTACGTACTCTCTTTCTATTTAAAAAAAACAGGGGCTATGATAAGAGTTATGGTGTTTAACGCCACTTTCAACAATATATCAGTTACTATATTTAGAAAGCCTTTCGTAGTTCTTGCATTGTTTGTTAAGAGTATTCATAAACTATTATTTAACTTACCTCTAATCTAAGATTTCCGACAGGAGGCGCAGCGAACGGTACTCCCAAAAACTGCTCAACTTTGTTACCTGGAACTCTTTCAGATACGAATCCTTTGATTTTGCCGTATTGTGTATCTCTGTATACAAATTCATCATCGGTGTTTAATGTGTCATCTGATAACAGCACTAGTGTCATTTTAGTCAATAAAATATAATATTGTAAAATGTTTGTAACTACTAATGACTTAAGATCCATTTTTAAATTTGTTGGAAATGATATTTTTAAGATACAGATGTAACTCGTCATCTGACGTCAGAGTTTATATGATGTACGGTGTGCAGATTAGCCTAATTCATCTTTCAAGTTCTCTGCACGACAACAGGTCCGGGATTGGATTCTACACGTTAAAAATACAATAGAAAAACATAACCACTCTGATAACTGGCACATTTTAACGTAGTGATCTTTATCAATTATTCCTGTAGTGGAAATTATGTAACGCTTCCAAATCGCCTGTACATTTTGAGTTCTATTAAATATTTGTCCTGGTATGATTTATATTTTTTCTGGTATCCAACCACCCTTGAGAATGTTTTATAAAGCAATCAAGGAAAACATTAGATGTGATTCACTGTATTTAATCAAACACCATGCATTACGATCAAACTTAATCAAGTACAGAGCTTGTAACTACACCAATCATATTGCCGTTAATTACCCTGTTAGAACGTCACCACCATGATAAAGCTAAGAAAAAGTAGCCATATTTATTACGACAGTTTGAACTTGACCATTAAGTCAAATCCTGTATTACTTTATTGAATAGTTTCTATAGACACAAGGCTATCATTCTAGAGGTATTTGCTGATCATATTATCAGTACATACCATCCAACAAATAACATACAGAGGTAGTTGTTTTACACGGCAATCCAATAATGTCAGGTAATTAAACATAGTCAAGTTTTATGAATGATAAAGAAAAATATACGTCTATGCTGTGTCCAAATCTAAATCATCTATAAAACAGCAGAGTGTAATTACGGGGCCAAACGTAAACAAATACAATCTTCATATTGATAGACTTCGCCGTTGTAACTTGAATTTATTTCCGAGAATGCGTTTTTTTTTCTTTATCACATGCCGTTATAAATACAATGTATAAACAAGTGTCCCAAGGATCCAAGGAAAGGGGGGGTAAATAACTGTTTAATATAATACCGGACGGTATAAGGGGGGTAAATAACTGTTTAATATAATACCGGACGGTATAAGGGGGGTAATAACTGTTTAATATAATACCGGACGGTATAAGGGGGGTAAATAACTGTTTAATATAATACCGGACGGTATAAGGGGGGGTAAATAACTGTTTAATATAATACCGGACGGTATAAGGGGGGTAAATAACTGTTTAATATAATACTGGACGGTATAAGGGGGGTAAATAAATGTTTAATATAATACCGGACGGTATAAGCAAAAAGTTTAAATGTGAGAGTAACTTATTTTTGAATTCTGAAATGTAAAAAACACTAGACAGTTGGTCTTTGATCGGAAAATAGTAGAATTTACCCTGATTTCGGATATTCTCATTATATAATTTACCTATCCTCGTGTGTATTTACCTAGATATAGTTACCTAACCTCGTGTGTAACCTACCTAGATATATTTACCTAACCTCGTGTGTAACCTACCTAGATATATTTACCTAACCTCGTCTGTAACCTACATAGATATATTTACCTAAGCTCGTGTGTAACCTACCTAGGTATATTTACCTAACCTCGTGTGTAACCTACCTAGATATATTTACCTAACCTCGTGTGTAACCTACCTAGATATATTTACCTATCCTCGTGTGTATTTACCTAGATATATTTACCTAACCTCGTGTGTAACCTACCTAGATATATTTAATTAACCTTGTGAGTAACCTACCTAGATATATTTACCTAACCTCGCGTGTAACCTACCTAGATATATTTACCTAATCTCGTGTGTAACCAACCTAGATACATTTACCCAACCTCGTGAGTAACCGACCTAGATATATTTACCTAACCTCGTGTGTAACCGACCTAGATATATTTACCTAACCTCGTGTGTAACCGACCTAAATATATTTACCTAACCTCGTGTGTAATCGACCTAGATATATTTACCTAACCTCGTGTGTAACCGACCTAGATATATTTACCTAACCTCGTGTGTAACCTACCTAGATATATTTACCTAACCTCGTGTGTAACCGACCTATATATATTTACCTATAAGCTCGTGTGCAACCTACCTAGATATATTTACCCAACCTCATGTGTAACCGACCTAGATATATTTACCTAACCTCGTGTGTAACCTACCTAGATACATTTGCCATATGACAAGTTTGAAGCTACCAAAGAGGTAATCAGAAGCCATAAATCAAAGAAGCACAAGCAATACAATGACCAAGAAAAGGGAAAAAAGGACAAACAATGATCTACAAAATACTACACAGAAAATTAAAGATTGAGCAACACGAACCCCACTAAAGCCATGGATGAACTCGTGTGTTCTGGAAGGGTAAGCAGTTCCTACTCCATTAGTGACACCTGTCATGTTACTCGTTACAAATCTGATGATAAGTCATGAATGGGAAAATAATCGGATTGTGAAAACAACAAACGAAGCATAACAGTGGTCAGTTTAGATACAGATATTCCGTAATGGCTAACTAGGTCATGGCGACGACGGAAAACTTTCGAAATTATGATTTCAATTTTACCACTAGACACCCTTCCTTGTATATGTCATATGTAATATTTACCTCACCTCGTGTGCACAATCATTTGGGGTCATTTTCATATATCAGATGTAGACGACCTTAATGCGTGTAAACGTTCATAAAAGCTTATTGTCATATGCCAGAGAATAATTTACCTCACTACGTGTTAAAGCTCATTGGAGGTTTTTAGATGTATAATTTACCTCACCTCGTGGGCATTCTCATTTGATATTATTGACATATAGCATACCATTATCTACCTCACCCCGAGGGCACATTTGTTAGAGGTCGTTGTTATATCTCAGACAATAATCTACCTCACATCGTGGGCATTCACATTTAGCAGACCATTATCTACCTCACCCCGAGGGCACATTTGTTAGAGGTCGTTGTTATATCTCAGACATTAATCTACCTCACATCGAGGGCACACTGCTCAACGGAAGTTATTGCCATGGTAGAGCATATTTACCCCAACTTGTGTGCAATAACGTCTGTATTTTGTGACTGAATTACTCTACTAGTATGAAGTGAATATGTCAGATAACGGTACAGTATATAAGTATGGAATCCCAGCATTTTCATGTTTTTGTTTTGTAATGCTGAATATTTCTACATTAACTGTGTGTATAAATTCTTTAATCAGTTCGTTTTTAACGACAAGCAAGTGTATAATAGTTTTTTTAAGCAATAATTACAGAATCAAAAGATTTGTTTTCCAAATATACATGAAGTGCAAAAAACTAGAAAGGATTCTTGCTTTTAAAGATACTTTGATAACTGGTAAACTATGGGTGTCGAGTTGTTTATTTATCTAAAGTGTTGATCTAGTAGTATTTGATTTGATACAAAATAAATCAATCTATACATTTAGTATAGGCTGCTGTGATGTTCTGTTGGATCAACAAGTCAGTTTTAATATCAAAGTAATCACAAGTGTAAAGCTAGGCATTTTATGATCAACCAGCAATGAATCTTTACCATTTTGATCAAATATTTGTAAACCGAACCCGAATTTTAATAAGTAAATGAATTACTCTTACGCCATGTTGTTTTTGTAAATTACGAGCAGAATGCATCTGTCCTTAATATATTTCAATTTAATATTTCGACTAATACATTTTTATTTTGATAGATCTTAATATTATATTACCAAAATGAATACGTCATTTCAATATATTATTTCGAAAAGTAAAACCTATTTTCAATATTATGTTTCGAGCTGTAAAATATAATTTCAACTCGAAAACGTACTTTCATAGAATATTTTAAAAACCAACAACTTTATAAACAAATAGAGTTGCAGTCAGAAAGTCAATACAAATATAGAATTTAAAAATTTGTTGAAACGTTGCACATATTTACATAATTATTTAGTCTCAAAACTTAACTTTCTTCGTTTCGCTGGTGATGACTTTTCGTTGTCCTTTTAATTAGTTTTTCCACAGTTAATGATGTTAACATTTCCACAAATAATAATTGATCCTGAATATTTGGTGTGGTCAATATGTAGGTTCAAAGAGCAATATTTGAACTTTATTTTGTTTCTTTAATACTAAAATTTGAATAATTTGTTGAAGTAATATGAGAATTAACATATAGTATTAATTCTATACTTGTTTCATTAAACAACAACAAAACACAAACTGTTTTTGCCGACAGCCCGCCGTGTTTAATGGACGCTAGATGTATTATAATATTATACATGCAACAATATTACAGATACGTACATCAAGTTGACAACGAATGCCATATGTTAAAATATATAATTTATATAATAAGTTTATTCTTCATTGACAGTCGAGACCGGTCAGGATCGACACGAAGGAAAAGGAATAAATCGATATTAAAAAACACACACACACAGGAAACATGTGTCTACGGATACGATGCCAAATGCACAATCCTCTCTCACGAGAAAAAAGTGTTCGGACATACATTGTACACCCATATATTGATAATGATCGTGAAATGCTATATTTATTCAAAGTATAAAATCGTGTATCTGGAAAGTGAATCAAACCCTTATTACCAGAACTCAATTCTATTGGCCTAGGTAACTTGACCTTTTTGATATACACA
The DNA here is from genome assembly GCA_002080005.1 of Gigantidas platifrons. Taxonomy (NCBI): domain Eukaryota; kingdom Metazoa; phylum Mollusca; class Bivalvia; order Mytilida; family Modiolidae; genus Gigantidas; species Gigantidas platifrons. The sequence continues at coordinate 1,284,453 of MJUT01004946.1, forward strand.
TACACCGTACCGTCAATACAATATTGATATATACAACTACACAGGAGTAAAACAAAAAGGGTTCAACAGAATTACACTTATAAACACTAAATGTTTCGTAAACGTATAACGTGAAAGGTTTCGGACAAGTAAAAAGATTAAAGATATTTTCTTCATTGGGAAAAAATGGGGAAACACTGATTTACCTTCATACATAAATATGGATCTGTTTTGTATATGTTACCCACTTTCGTCGGTGCTTTCATTTTATGTTATCGTTACATTTTGATTAAGCATTATCGCTTCTTTCATTTTTATCTACATGTAGCACGGGAAATTCCCTGTTTTCTGAACGTAACGAACAACTTTCCTAAAGCTTCTGGTGAGCAAACGTTTGTTCTTAGTTGTAAGTTGTTCTTTTCTAAGGCATAATGCCTTGACCGTTTGTATCGTCTTTCATCTGTGATAACTTTAACTTCCACCTTTAGATACCTCACCACGCCAACTTTCTACAGCTTACTTTAAGCATATTTTATTGTTAAAAAATATGACACAAGTTAAAAAAAAAACTTAGACAATCTTCTCCCATAGCTTGTTTTACATATTAGACAATCTTCTCCCATAGCTTGTTTTACATATTAGACAATCTTCTCCCATAGCTTGTTTTACATATTAGACAATCTTCTCCCATAGCTTGTTTTACATATTAGACAATCTTCTCCCATAGCTTGTTTTACATATTAGACAATCTTCTCCCATAGCTTGTTTTACATATTAGACAGTCTTCTCCCATAGCTTGTTTTACATATTAGACAATCTTCTCCCATAGTTTGTTTTACATATTAGACAATCTTCTCCCATAGCTTGTTTTACATATTAGACAATCTTCTCCCATAGCTTGTTTTACATATTAGACAATCTTCTCCCATAGCTTGTTTTACATATTAGACAATCTTCTCCCATAGCTTGTTTTACATATTAGACAATCTTCTCCCATAGCTTGTTTTACATATTTGATAGACAAAGTTAGTATTGCTTGATTGTTGAGGGTTAGGGTAATGGTGGGAAAGTGGCGTTAAACACCATAATCCGAACCCCTAACAATCAAGTAATAATATATTTGTCTATAAATAGACGTTAGAGAATACCAAAGGGACTAAAGATAATGTGACTCTATCAAAAATATTTTTATGAGCCAACTTCGATTGCAACTGACATTGACTAACAAAAATATTTTACCAAGTTTGAATATACCAAAGGATATAATATAAATATCATAACATCATAATATTGAAAGAAAACATTTCTATTGTGCGAAATATTTGTTGTTTTTAAGTATATTTTATCATACATTTTTACTCTTATGGTGAACATTTGAGATGTTATTTAAACAAATATTATTTATTGTATACAATATCGTTTTTTCAATCAGACCCGCCACCGTCATACGTAACTGTGTATGATTACTGACTTGTATTATGATTCTTTCATTCCCAAAAGTCTGGGGGCCGTCGTGATCGTGATCGTATGATAGTTGGATTTATATTAACCGTGCCTATCACCACGAACGTTGTGAGTTCGAATCCTGTTCGGGCGAGGTGTACTCGATACAATATTGTGATAACGTTTGTCGGTGACTTGTGGCAGGTCGGTAATTGTCTCCGGGTGCTCCGGTTTCCTTCATTAATAAACTGACAGCCTTGATATAACTGTTGAAAGTGGTATTAAACACCATAAACCACCAATCAACAGTTTGGTATCTTGTGTTTTTCATTCTATTCTTACTTATTTTTTAAAGGTAGAAAATATAATATTTCTGCACTTACGATACATACAGCCGATGACATTAACAAAAGCCTTCTTAATAAGGTTAACAGTCGCGATTTGTCAAGCTAAAGAGCATACTAGCATGTTTGGACACTCACAAACATTATTTTTTTCCTGTCAATTCTTGTGCATGCATGCTATTGATGAAGTTGTAGTATACTTCGTTTATAAATTAACTCATTCTGTACGTTTGTGTTGATGTTTTGTTGTGTAATTAAGTTTAAACAATATCAATTCCCTTGCTGCAGGTATAGTATCAGAGAAAGGAGATTGGTCAGTCGAAATGATATGTTCCGTTCGTTATGTAGAATTTATTTGTCCTTTCTCCTTTGGTCATTGTATTGTCTGTCCCTTGAATTACGTCTTCTGATTACCCATTTGGAATCTTTGAACTTTTCGTACTCGTGTGCACCACGCTTAACACGGGAAGTTACTAAAGTAATTGACAAAGTTATGCACTGAAAAAACAGCTGAACGTTTAATCATACAGATATATTACAAAAACTTACCCAGTAATCTTTGAAATTTCAAATATTGTAGATGACTTTTACCGTGAGTGCGTTTTAATTGCAAAAAAAAAAGCATATTAATCTTGAATGAAGAAGTATTATAAGTTTACCGATATACAGAAAATAGGTTAAATGTTTTGACAGTGTGTTAATTGACATTAGAAAAATAGACTTGAATTTGGAAATGTTTATTCTTCAGGGATTGATGATACGCATTAGCATTACGTAATCATCGCTAATTAACATACATGTCTGGCATAAATATCACATCAACTTGTTCACCAACAATCATACGTTGTAGGACTGGTATAGGCATTATATGTATGAGGTGTTTTCTAGTTACAATTAAATGGTATGGTATTGGATAAGGAGCATTTTGCCTTGCAACGTGGTACAAACGATCTCTCAAAAACAAAACAATCTGTTGTTTATTGCAAATTGTGATGTTTATGCCAAAAGGTGACATTCTCTAAACAGGAGATACAGCAAATTATCTTGAAGCGTCTTTCGGAATAGTTGTATTCTATACCCCGCAGGTGGAAACTAGATGACAAATTACACAGAGTATTGAATTGAGCATTTAATGGTGTTGTTTGTATAATTTTAAAGACTATTTCCCGGTTTTCTACCGCTGGTCATGTTTGCCGACTCTGGCTAAATATTATTGATGAATATCTTTTCGCATTAGATTTGTCCTCGTAGTATCTTTATTTATAACATTTGAAGTTAAAACCATCCTTTACGCCGCTTGTCTCATTTTTCTTTCATTTCTTTATTATTATTATTTTTTGTTGAAAATGTTCTCGTCCTGAATGTACATGATATATTTGACGCTGAACCTGGAGTAACAAACAAATTACTAACCACCCTCACAACATCCTAAATCATTATCAGGGGTCCATTGTGATCGTATTGCAGTTGGATTAGCATTATGTGATAAAGTTTTTCAGTGTCGGTGGTTTCCTCCATCAATAAAACTGTCCTCCACGATATAACTGAAATATTGTTGACATGGCGTTTAACACCATAACCCTAATCTCATATGTCTTTATCTGGAAAATTCACAACATATACATATACCAATATATTACATATGTCTGTATTTTCCTTTATTTTCATTGGCTGAGACTGTGCAATGGTACCCTGAATATATTGCATATTTTTCTATCTCAGAATCATATTTCAGGCATGTTTCTAAATTTAGAAACATGCCTCAAATATGCTAAGCATATTGACTCTATGTTACTGAAAATAGAAACATAGCGTCAATATTTTTTAAAAATAGAAACAAGACGTCTAGTTTCTTCACAGTGAAAAAAAATATTTTATGTTAATATTTTATTTTCAATGACACGAGTAATACATTTCATATGTAATATATAAAAATTAAGGACTTTTTACTCTGTCAATATGTTATATATGGACCTAGTAAAAAGTCCATAATTGTATAATATTCGCCATTTCTTTTTTCAAGTTTATTAGATATGTTTTCCCACAATTTCAGCTGACATATTTAGATTACTGTTACTATCGAGATTGCTGATTACAGACTGTTTACACATAGTTTGATTTTCGGTGCATTATTTACAGTATGTGGAATTATATATAACTTAAGATATTTCTTTGGTTGGTATCTGACATTCCTCACAAAGACACGATTCTGTATCATAGGAAGGTTCACTGTCCATGTACTGTCGAACGAGAAAGTAGCTAACTATTACAAATACATGTACCTCTCCACTTCTAATGTCTTAGTTGCATAGTTATTAATTGCTATATTTTTCCTACTATACGACCTTCCTCTCATTATATTCTCGATTTTCAAAGTTCAGAACTCACCCTATTTTACCCCATCATAGTAAATGCAACGTTACAGAGCTATTTCTATAACCGAAACCTGGTATAGGTACACTCGAAGCGGCATCAGAAACATTTTATCAATATAGGGTTGATTACGCGTTTATTGTCGTTTTCACGAGTACAATGTACAAACTTGAAACTGAGGTACATAAAAGCCCATAGATATCTTAATGATTTGAAATCGGCCGAATCGTAGCTTATGGTACCTCTTGCAAAAGAGTGACACGAGTTCAACGTTGTTAAAACACATTTATCATTCGGCGACTAACACAGCTGACCACCACATCATTAGGTGGCTGATATTGATTGCCCTTGAGTTTTGAGGATTGTTTATTATGCAGAAAATCTTACTCGATTACTCGATCTTAGTGGATGCCGTGTGGACGGTGCAACGCACCTGGCACGTAGTAAATGCATTGTTATATAATGCTGTTTTTTCCCCTTCCAACTCATCAAACTTCCCAGTGGTACTTTTAAAACGTTGTCTCGATTGTTCCATTTCTTTCTCAATTATGAATACTTTTTGTACCCCGACGCTTCGTCGAAGGGGACTATAGAAATATACGGTCTAACACCGGGAGAGGTGCAAGATAGTAAAATCTGTGACACCCGAGGGTAAGATTTAAATCGTATCGGACGAGGCTTGTCCGAGTCTTATACGATTTAAATCTTACCCGAGGGTGTCACAGATTTTACTATCTTGCACCTTTTACGGTGTTTGACTCTTTTTCTCACCCCTTTCTACCGTGTCAATGTTTGTTTACTTTTTGTGTAGTTTTGGCGCATTAATTTGCGAACCGTATCACAGCCTAGACCAAAATGCCACGTAATAAAATAAAACAACATTTTCATTTTACAGCTTTAAAGAGGTTCAATATAATAAAGTTAACAAACTTGTGATAGATTCTACAATAACAAAATCTTACA
>MJUT01004947.1:15418-26651 GCA_002080005.1 Gigantidas platifrons
GCTGCATGTTTGAATTGCGTTAATCATGCTCATAGGTTTTACTAAGAACACAAGAATATATACTCGCATGTTTTGATTAGTATAAGAGCACTATATTTGATTTGCATTATTTTATTTATATATTACAATATTACAGATCCGTACTACATGGGACGACATTTCTGAACTGTCTTCTTCACATCAACAATTTACTGGTTGCGAGTACCATATCCGGAGAATCGTTAGAAGCAGTAAAGCATTGTCCACTAACCGAAAGTATGAAGTATATTTTAAGAAATTTAAGGAATGGTGTGTCAGAAATACAGTTAATTATTCTCCTGCCAGTGTAGCGTCCGTGGCAATATATATAAGTGGTCTTGTGCGGCAATCTGTTTCCGAATCAGTGTTATTAGCTCATTTTCATAGTATAAAGTGGTTTCATGATTTCAATTTCTTGGAAAATCTGTGCGATAACAAGTTAATTCATATGATGATTGAATGATCTAAGCGTATTCTTGGGAGGCCAGTGATAAAAAAGGAACCGATTACAGCTTTACACTTGGAAAAAATTGTTCGACAGTTTGGCGCGGATCGTAAACATTTACCAAACGTTAGAATATACACAATGATGTTAGTTGCTTTTGCTGGTTTTCTGCGTTATATTGAACTTGCAAATTAAAAAATGTGTAATATTAAATTTGTTGATTCTTATGTTTCTTTAAATATTGAAGGAGGTAAAACTGATCCCTATAGGAGGGGTAATAATGTTATTATATCCACTTGCCCAGTTACATGGTTTCTGACTTATAATAATTTAGCCGAATTAGTTTTTGATTCTGATCAATATATTTTTCGATCAGTCAGGTACTTCAAATCCAAACATGTGTACACATTAATTTCTATTAATCATCCTTTGTCTTATACCAGGGAAAGAGAGATAATTTTAAATATATTGACAGATATTGGTCTGAATAGCAAGAATTTTTGTTCGCATAGTTTACGCAGTGGTGGTGCTACTGCAGCTGCCAATAATGATATACCCGATCGTTTGATAAAAGAACATGGCCGTTGGAGGTCTGACTTAGCTATGGACGGTTACATAAAAGATAGCATCAATAAACAACTTACTGTTTCATCTAAGCTTGGAATATGATAAAAATATACGTATATATATATATATAAATTCGATTTGTCCATTTTGTTCAAATTTTGTAATCCCTTTGTCTCGAGGTTATAGCGAGTAGCACACCTATACTTCAGTGTTTGTTTTTCTTTTAGTCTTAGAATAGAATTATTTTATATTCGGACGAACGCAGTGAGGGAGAATATAAATACAATTCTTTTCGTTGGATAAGTCATGAATATTCATATACAAAATGTATTCACACATGTACATGTAGATATCATGTGATTTCCTATACATTTAAAACCCGTGCGCTCTTGTTTTTTAAATTATCGACTCTCGCTATAGCCTTGATAGTACACGTATATTCACTCGTTTACATTGAATTTTGTTTTTGTGATGATACATAAATAGAGGGTTATATTTTCATTGAATTTTGTTTTTGTGATGATACATTGTTATTGTTTATCATGTCGACTTAGAATAAAGGTTATAGCGAGTAGCACACCTATACTTCAGTGTTTGTTTTTCTTTTAGTCTTAGAATAGAATTATTTTATATTCGGACGAACGCAGTGAGGGAGAATATAACTGAAGTGACAGTCTTTTGGTTGATACGACGTAACGTTTTGCATAGAAGGTATGGATAATAATTGAAGTTCTTAATATATAATGGGCACTAGAATTTTGTATTTCAGTTAAAATTTGAATTTGCTGCATACCATGAATGTACGAATAAGATTACCTGCATTCTGAATTTAAATGCTGAATTGATAAAAGATTTTTTTAAATAGGAATTTGTCAAATGATCAAACTTAATAAATTTTTTTATTTACAAATTTGCATGTGTTTTACATAAATAGATACACATACTGAATGCTTTAGAGCAAATGATAGGAAACACTATGAGACCCCGTTTTTTTTTAATGTAAAACTGATTTCTAATATCATAAAATCGAATTTTTGAGATAAGAAAATAAAAAACCGTTTATTTATGATGACGGTTAACACACTGCACGCATCATTATCGCCAGAAACCGTCCATTTTTTTCTTTTGGCAATTGAATTGTTTGTCCTTCGATTTACGGATTCTGACTACCCCTTTCGTATCTTTAAACTTTTCTTTTTTCTTCCCCATGTGTTCTGACGAAACTATTGACTACATAAATTCGATTTACCCTGGAGGTGTGTTGGACATAACTAAACGTAAGAAAATAATTCAGCATGTATTAGTACACTGACATCAACCGGAAGTGGAAGTATCAAATATAGCTGTATTAGGTCAGACATGTACACTGCGTTTTTTGGCAGGTTTTTTGCCCCCCCCCCCCTGGTCATCGGGGCCCTGTACTTAAGCATACCAAAGCACAATGGTAAATCCGGCACTGCATACATAGATATCTAATTTAATGCACAAGACGCTTTTCTGGAATAATCAGAGTACGTTCATCATCTAAGCATTGGAAAGCCAAATAATTAAGAAGCAAGTAAGACGACGTGCCTAAACAGAATTGCTAAAATAAACTGATGTCACATATTCATGAGGGAGGAGGACCTTAATATTATTTATAATTACAACATTTATGAACTAAAAAATTCAATAATAGATATATCTAATAAACCATGTCAGTGCAGAAACACTGACTATCGGGCGGATGATACACCGGGACTAATAGTCCACCAACGGAGGTATATATGGTGCTTAACGCCACTTTTAACAATATTTCAGTTATATCGTGGCGGTCAGTTTTATTGGTGGAGGAAACCGAAGTACCCGGAGAAATTCACCGACCTGCTGCAAGTCACTGATAAACTTTAATGTTGTATCGAATACACCTAGCCGGAGCAGTTATTGGTGTTATTTGACTTTTGGTATTACAATATTTTTTAATTATATTCCAGAGTGTTGTATGTTGTGTTAAATTGTACCAGACGACAAAATGACAGCCATTTTCTTTGTGTTGTTAATGCTTGCACCAAGTGTTCTAATGAAAAGTATTTGGATTGGTAAGTGTCAAAACGTTTTACGATATATAGAGATATTATTGAGAATTACCATTCAATTCAAAACAATTAGTGTAGAAAACAAATCTTCTCCTTCCCAAATTTGTTCTAGTTTATACTGTTGTAGTTCTAGATTTTTTGTACGTGACTTGCTTTAAACAAACGTTAGAGAAACACAGAAGGAGCAATCAAGAATGTACAATCCAAAGACAAAGGCAACGTTGAGCATAAGACACAGAACGAAGACAAAAAAGAAGAAATATGAGACTACGTTTTCGCACGGTCATGGTTTTATATTGCGCCCCATCACCGGTAATAAACTTGTAACCGCGTTATTTGTTGCTTCTCCGTTGAGCACACATCATTAAGGAGAAAGAGCAAAGATTGGTTGGCTCGGAATCAGGATAATGTGTCCGAGTGGAGCGACATGTCTATACGTGGACTGTTGTTTCAGTAAGCTAGTACAGTAAAGATCCAATTAAGCGTGTTGGTCTAGTTGAAAGCGGACCTCATCATCATCTCACTGAAAATTAACTTGTTTTCCCCATGATATAGCTGGGAAATTGCTGGGTTGGCGTCAAACAAAAATCACTCACTCACTAACTATAATAAACCTGCATGTTATAAGAATGTCTTATTCTATACTTACAGAGGAAACTCCCACATTCAGTGCAGTGATTGGTAGAGACACTAGTTTTAGTCCGGGCCAAAAGTTCATATTTACAAAGGTTAATGTAAATACGAATAATATGTATAACCCTTCAAATGGAATAGCAGAAATTCCTTCCGATGGCAACTATGTGATCACGTGGCATGCATTGACCAATCCGGGACACGTAACATATCCGTTCTTGAAAGTAAACAGCCAATCCCGAGGCGAAGCAGGTTGTCATGCGATAGTGTAAAATGGAGTGCGCGCTGCATGTGGTAACACAATCGTTCTGGCATTGAAGAAAGGCGACAGAATCTGGATAGAGGAACAATACGTTTCAGATAACTACAATAGAAATGTGCAAGCATCTTATACATCATTTGCGGCTTGGAAATTATAAAATGAAAACAAAATGTTTCAAGAATACAAACTTCAACTTTATGTAGATATATATTTGTATTTTACTGATGTTTTTAACACAGAATAATTAAATGAAACTCTACAACATTTTAATTAAAAAAATAAATGTATTTCTTTCTTATATTTAGTCTAAAATATAATCCTATGCACATTTTGAATGTTCCAATAATTTTTATGTTTTCAATTCACCAGTAGGTAATCATAGGATTTCTTTCTTGCATTCCCGAATAGTTATAGGTAAGGTTTAGTTTTTATGGTGTTTAACGCCATTTTTAACAATATTTCAGCTATATCGTGGCGGTCAGCTTTATTGATGGAGGAAACCAGAGTGCTCTGAGAAAATCACCGACCATTCCGCATGTCACTGATAAACTTTATCACATAATGTTGTACACCTCGCCATTAGCGGGATATACGAATAAAATGAAATCACACAAAATAACACACCATCAGAGCAATTCCAGAATCTAATAGAAAAATCGTGGAAACAGAAGTAAAGTCGATTTCTCCAACACATACACGATCGCTCAATTTCCAGGCTTGGTACAGGCAATACAAAATGGCGGTCTTATTGAGATGTTGAGATCTGGTGGTATGCACCTTTCGTCCTACAATAGTGATGGGTACTCGATCTGTCATATTATCAAAGTGACCCAAATAAATAATGATAGCTTCGTTTGTAGGAGGATTCTTGTCTTATTTGTGTTATTGTGCATGCTGGTGTCCAGCGTCTCCATGAGTAACACGGCGGGTGTCTTATAAGAAGCATGGACTGCTTATCCTTTGTAGTCAGCTGAGTTCACACCCGGTATTTGGTGGCGTTCGTGTTGCTCATCTTGTTAGTTTTCTGTGTTTATTTGTTTTATTTGTTTTCTTCCTGTGTTTTGTGTTCTCTGTTTTCTCTAATAATTATTCGTCGTTGAGTCAGGGTGTTTGGGTTACGGTTATGGTGTTTAACGCCACCTTCAGCAATATTTCAGCTATATCGTGGCGGTCAGTTTTATTGGTGGAGGAGACCGGAGTAACTGACAAATCTTATCACATAATGTTGTATCAAGTACACCTCACTATGAACAGGATTCAAACTCACTGCTTTAGCTGTGATAGGCACTGATTGTAATATCGTAGGGAATTTTCGCGATTGTCGAAATCCAATAATTTATTATTTTGATAGGTGTGAATTATGGAGATTTATCCGTGAAATAAATTCCGATATTTCACATGTGAAATATCAGTTTTTTCCCCCCAGAACTACTTTTAGACAACTTTAAGTGTAGTGGTTACGTCCCTTGTTGTGTTACGGTGAATACACACATGATTGTAAACTGAAACAATTAAACAAATGAAAAAGTTTTAGTACTTTTATAAATTATTTTAATTGAATCATTTTATTGATACATTAAAATCGAACACTTACTTATTCTAAATCGAATCATTTCACTAGCATAACACAACAGATTTAAATATAAACAAACAACGACATTGTTAAAAGTGTATTGTAGATTGTCAGTTTCCTAATTCCTTTCACCACCCCTTTTCAATGAAAAATCGTCTGCTTTGAACAATCATAAAAAAAAAAAAAAAAAAAAAAAAAAAAANATATACGGCAGCTGTAGTCTCCAAATTTTTAGAAGAAAATGATTTTGACTTGGAAAATGTGGAAATGCAAGAATTTAATATTCTAGATGTCCAAACAAATGTTCCAAATTCTAATGGCAATACAAATGAAAATGTATATCAAACTAAATCCCAGTCGGGTAGATTTCAAAACGTTTCATTTGAGGACATTGATTCATTCCTTAGTTCGAATTTTGTTACACATGAAATACACACGACTCGGACAATAATAACACATCGTGCCTGGTTCCTCAGATAAATCGGACTGACATTAGTCACAATTGCAATGAATTTTTCCACAACAACTTTACAAATCCGCCCATACTCAAATAACATTCAGAAACTCGTCCTTCATTTAAATTTCCAATTTTTTTTATCGAAGCGACAACACTTGAATGTGCGGCCATATTGATTACACACTATCATTGCTCGTAGATTCATACGCGTGGAATGTAATATACAAATTAAATAAAATAATATAAAAGACATTTTGGAAGTCTATATAATAAACAGTATAACTATTCATAGATTTTGAATATCAAAATAAGACCACTCGTGACCGAATACGCATTAAGGATTAAACTCGTGGACGGAACAAGTTCCGCCCACTCGTTTAAATCCTTATGCGTACTTCGGTCTCTCGTGGTCTTATTTTGATATTCAAAATCTACGATTAGTTATACTGTATGTATCGAGTGTACAGGTAAATATATATGTAACAACAAAATTTTAGTATTTTGAATGATGAAGGTCATGTGGTCATTTTAAGTCATTGACTAGTTTTTAATTAACTAAAAAGTACGTAATTAAGTATACTGTGTATGTTCTTAATTTAGATAAATAAATATATAATTTTATGATGAGCCCCTTTTACAATTAAATCCTATTATACAGGACTAAGCTCAAGCTAGCGACCAATTTCTAGTGACCACTAGGCTATCGAACAATAAGGCGATATGTCTCACAACCAAACAAATAAATAAAAGCGAAATGTACTTAGAATATTTCTAGCGAAAAATAAGAAATATATTTCTATAAATGCACAATCAACACATTGAATCGACATATGGGCATACAGAGAATATGTCTGGACCCCTCACCCCTCCCCCACACACACGCACTTCTACAATACGAAGTAGACACTCTTGTGAATAAAAAGATAATACATTGTATGTGATATTTCTCATGTTCACTCGAACATAAAATATTTCTTCTCTTTACTAAGCATATTAACAAAGACACACGTATATTTTGGGATGACGAGATTATAAAACAGCACGCCAACTTTAAATAAACACAGCGTAAACAAATAATTTACTGTTATGAAAACCGGTATATAATTTCGATTTTCCATCGCTTTGTAAAACAAAATAAAGTCCTAAGATTCTCCGTTCCCACGTCTCATAAATAAAAAAAAGAATATAGAACAGTAGAAATATATAGCAATACGTTTTTTTTTAAATAAACAAAATATAAATCCTGCATGTGCGTGTCGCATTTATTTAATAGTTTTTATCTATTTATTTTTAAATTGTGTATTTATATGTGCCAAACCACTAATTTAATTCACCAATCAGAGCTTAGAACATATAGTAGTCCCTTTTAAAGAACAAAGTACTTTTCACTTTGTTGTAGTGTGAATAATGTTGAATGGAAGAGAATAATTAAAATTGATAGTCAAAGTTAAACATATAAGGATTATATCGATCCCAATTTTGGCTACATTTATTTGAATTGGAATCCTTTATTAAGGTCTTAATTCATGACCTATCAATACGAAAATTCTGGGAATGACCTTGCTATTATTAGACCACGGAATGTCCCAGAGCATGGCATTTCGATGCACGACTATACCATTAAGTCATTTAACACCCTGCTGTGGGCTTGAGGTGCATTATCCCTCTTAGGCATTTAAGTCAGTTAAAGACCTTGGCAATACCTTTGTATTAGCCAAAAGTGGGAAAGAACGTTGCGTCCTTCGATATTTGTATGGCCTATTAATGGGGACAACCCCCACCCCCCCCCAATCCAAATATCAAAGTTGGTCTTTAACACCCTGCTGTGGGGTTTGAGGTGCATTATCCCACCTATGCACTTAAGTCAGTTAAAGACCTTGGAAATACCTTTGTTTAAGTCAAAAGTGGGTGAGAACTTTGCCGTCCTTCGAAATTTTTATGGCCTATTAATGGGGCACCCCTCCCCCCTCAAATCCAAATATCGAGGTTCGTCTTTAACACCCTGCTGTGCGCTCGAGGTGCATTATCCCACCTAGGCACTTAAATCAGTTAAAGACCTTGGCAATACCTTTGTCTAAGGCAAAAATGGGTAAGAACGTTCCCGTCTTTCGATATTTTTATGGCCTATTAATGGGGGCACCTCCCCCCCCAAAATCCAAATATCAAAGTTGGTCTTTAACACCCTGCTGTGGGTTTGAAGTGCATTATCCCACCTATGCACTTAAGTCAGTTAAAGACCTTGGAAATACCTTTGTGTAAGTCAAAAGTGGGTGAGAACTTTGCCGTCCTTCGATATTTTTATGGCCTATTAATGGGGCACCCCCTCCCCCCTCAAATCCAAATATCGAGGTTCGTCTTTAACACCCTGCTGTGGGCTTGAGGTGCATTATCCCAACTAAGCACTTAAGTCAGTTAAAGACCTTGGCAATAACTTTGTCTAAGCCAAAAGTGGGTAAGAATTTTCCCGTCCTTCGATATTTTTATGGCCTATTATTGGGGACCCCCCCCCAATTCAAAATATCAAAGTTGGTCTTTAACATCCTGCTGTGGGCTTGAGGTGCATTATCCCACCTAGGCACTTAAGTCAGTTAAAGAACTTGGCCATACCTTTGTCAAAGCCAAAAGTAGGTAAAAACTTTCCCGTCCTTCGATATTTTTATGGCCTATTAATGGGGGAACACCCCCATTCCAAATATCAAAGTTGGTCTTTAACACCCTGCTGTGGGCTTGAGGGGCATTATCCCACCAATGTACTTAAGTCAGATAAAGACCTTGGCAATACCTTTGTCTAAGCCAAAAGTGGGTAAGAACGTTGCCGTCCTTCGATATTTTTATGGCCTATTAATGGGGAAAACCCTCACCCCCACAAAATCCAAATATCAAAGTTGGTCTTTAACACCCTGCTGTGGGGTTTGAGGTGCATTATCCCACCTATGCACTTAAGTCAGTTAAAGACCTTGGCAATACCTTTGTCTAAGACAAAATTGGGTAAGAACTTTGCCCTCCTTCGTTATTGTTATGGCCTATTAATGGGGGCACCCCACCCCAAATCCAAATATCAAAGTTGGTCTTTAGCACCCTGCTGTGGGCTTGAGGTGCATTATCCCACCTATGCACTTAAGTCAGTTAAAGACCTTGGACATACCTTTCTTTAGTCAAAAGTGGGTGAGAACTTTGCCGTCCTTCGATATGTGTATGGCCTATTAATGGGGCACCCCTCCCCCCTCAAATCTAAATATCGAGGTTCGTCTTTAACACCCTGCTGTGGGCTTGAGGTGCATTATCCCAACTAAGCACTTAAGAAAGTTAAAGACCTTGGCAATAACTTTGTCTAAGCCAAAAGTGGGTAAGAATTTTGCCGTCCTTCGATATTTTTATGGCCTATTAATGGGGACCACCCCTCCCCCCCAAGTCAAAATATCAAAGTTGGTCTTTAACATCCTGCTGTGGGCTTGAGGTGCATTATCCCACCTAGGCACTTAAGTCAGTTAAAGAACTTGGCCATACCTTTGTCAAAGCCAAAAGTAGGTAAGAACTTTCCCGTCCTTCGATATTTTTATGGCCTATTAATGGGGGCACACCCCCATTCCAAATATCAAAGTTGGTCTTTAACACCCTGCTGTGGGCTTGAGGTGCATTATCCCACCAATGTACTTAAGTCAGATAAAGACCTTGGCAATACCTTTGTCTAAGCCAAAAGTGGGTAAGAACGTTGCCGTCCTTCGATATTTTTATGGCCTATTAATGGGGACAACCCCCCACCCCCCAAAATCCAAATATCAAAGTTGGTCTTTAACACCCTGCTGTGGGGTTTGAGGTGCATTATCCCACCTATGCACTTAAGTCAGTTAAAGACCTTGGAAATATCTTTCTTTAGTCAAAAGTGGGTGAGAACTTTGCCGTCCTTCGATATGTTTATGGCCTATTAATGGGGCACCCCTCCCCCCTCAAATCCAAATATCGAGGTTCGTCTTTAACACCCTGTTGTGCTCTCGAGGTGCATTATCCCACCTAGGCACTTAAGTCAGTTAAAGACCTTGGCAATACCTTTGTCTAAGCCAAAAATGGGTAAGAACGTTCCCGTCCTTCGATATTTTATGGCCTATTAATGGGGGCACCCCCCAAATCTAAATATCAAAGTTGGTCTTTAACACCCTGCTGTGGGTTTGAGGTGCATTATCCCACCTATATACTTACGTTAGTTAAAGACCTTGGCAATACCTTGGTCTAAGCCAAAATTGGGTAAGAACTTTGCCGTCCTTCGATATTTTGATGCCCTATTAATTGGGGCACACCCTCCCCCCAATGCAAATATCAAAGTTGGTCTTTAACACCCTGCTGTGGGCTTGAGGTGCATTATCCCACCTATGCACTTAAGTCAGTTAAAGACCTTGGAAATACCTTTGGCTAAGTCAAAAGTGTGTGAGAACTTTGCCGTCCTTCGATATTTTTATGGCCTATTAATGGGGGCACCCCCTCCCCCCTCAAATCCAAATATCGAGGTTCGTCTTTAACACCCTGCTGTGGACTTGAGGTGCATTATCCCAACTAAGCACTTAAGTCAGTTAAAGACCTTGGCAATAACATTGTCTAAGCCAAAAGTGGGTAAGAATTTTACCGTCTCTCGATATTTGTATGGCCTATTAATGGGGACCACCCCCCCCCCACCCAATCAAAATATCAAAGTTGGTCTTTAACATCCTGCTGTGGGCTTGAGGTGCATTTTCCCACCTAGGCACTTAAGTTAGTAAAAGAACTTGGCCATACCTTTGTCAAAGCCAAAAGTAGGTAAGAACTTTCCCGTCCTTCGATATTTTTATGGCCTATTAATGGGGGCACACCCCCATTCCAAATATGAAAGTTGGTCTTTAACACCCTTCTGTGGGCTTGAGGTGCATTATCCTACCAATGTACTTAAGTCAGATAAAGACCTTGGCAATACCTTTGTCTAAGCCAAAAGTGGGTAAGAACGTTGCCGTCCTTCGATATTTTTATGGCCTATTAATGGGGACAACCCCCACCCCCCCTAAATCCAAATATCAAAGTTGGTCTTTAACACCCTGCTGTGGGGTTTGAGGTGCATTATCCCACCTATGCACTTAAGTCAGTTAAAGACCTTGGCAATACATTTGTCTAAGACAAAATTGGGTAAGAACTTTGCCGTCCTTCGTTATTGTTATGGCCTATTAATGGGGGCACAACC
>MJUT01004950.1:0-26728 GCA_002080005.1 Gigantidas platifrons
CAAGCTTCATATAGGTACCCTATATCGTGGGAAGCGTTTTTTTTGACCCATTAGATTCCTACTTCCTGTTTGCCGACTTAGTTGGCTTTTATACACATTTAACATGTATATGCTCATTTTTCGTCGCATTTTTCTCAGCAACTATTGATGAAAAGAATATGATATTTGGTGTATATAGGTATGCCATATTGTGGGAAGCATTTTTGGACCCGTCAGATTCCTACTTCCTGTTTGTCGACTTAGTTTGTTTTTATACACATTGAACATATATGCACATTTTTCGTCACATTTTTCTCAGCAACTATTGATGGCAGAAATCTGATATTTCGTCACAAGCTTCATATAGGTACCCCATATCGTGGGAAGCGTTTTTTGACTCGTCAGATTCCTACTTCTTGTTTGCAGACTTTGTTGATTTTTATACACATTGATCATATATGCTCATTTTTCGTCACATTTTTCTCAGCAACTATTGATGGCAGAAATCTGATATTTCGTCACAAGCTTCATATAGGTACCCCATATTGTGGGAAGCGTTTTTTGACTCGTCAGATTCCTACTTCCTGTTTGCCGAACAGCGGGGGTATCATAAGTGAACATTAGCTCACAGTTCATCTTGTTCCAGATTAGCTTCTAGACAGTATTATATGCTTTGTACACTATACATTAAATGGTAAGTCAGGAAATTTCAAATGTGATTTTGAGTTCAAATATATATTACATTTGTATATATAAATAACTCTTCTTTCTCTTAATTCATTTTAGACTCCTGTGCTGGACAGCTTATAAAAAGAAATATGTCAACAAAAGTCAAGGTAAGGAAAGATATTGTACAAAATATTTGAAAAAAACTAAAGAGTCTCCAGGGCTTTCAATAAGTTTTGAAGTAGAAGGCTATTTCCAAAAAGTAGGTGGAGAAATGTGCCGACATTTTTCGGCGGGGGGTTTGGGGGCCGCTAAAGGCTACCAACAGGTCAAAGGCAGTGCCCTTGTAGGGGGTCCAGGGGGGCAAAGCCCCCCGGAGGCTCCAGAAAACATTGTTTTTTATATCCATCAACAACTGTGGAGAGCTGCAATATCAGTAAGCTCAATAAAGAATTTCACAGGACCGAAAAAATATCAAGATTTTCCTGCAGTGGGTGCTTTTAACCAAGGGCTACCAATATTCCATTTCTCGTTTTAGTAACGCAAACTAACTGTATATATTAATATTTTTCTGAACATTGTTTGTTAAAACAAGTCTGCTTTGAAGTAAACATTTTGTGGATTTTTTTTTTTTTTTATATAAATAAAGCAAAGTATTTTATTTAAATTCACAGATAAATACAAATTTTAGTGGATCTTTTCAACCATTTGTCTTAATCAGGAAAAAGCTTGTAATATTTGTCCATTTCAAAGGTTTCAATATTTACCAAAAGCCTAAATCAAGTCCTCTATCGTATTTTGCACAAAAGACATTTTTAAATTTGGCGCCAAATTGATATGCGCCTCTGATAATTTTTGACTGTCTGGTCCAGAGTGATTCTTGTCAGTGTTCTAGCTAGGATTTAAGAAGGGCAGGTTGCAAAACTGAAAAGGGGCAATTTTATGCGTGCGACCTGTGAATAAAAGGGCAATATGTCAGGGGGGTCTGAATCAATTAATTTTCTCTTTAATGTGTTAATCTGGGGTCATCCCAAAATGTCTACAGGTCAATTTTGGTTAATTAGACATTTTTTTTTCCAAAATGTCTACTCCCTGATTAAAATTTATTCCCAAAATGTCTACAGGTAATTTTCTTATGTTACTTAAAATATTTCATGACTTGCTGTATAAAGTACCATGATATAGCTGTTAATCTGTGGTTCATTTGCTTCATTTTGTTTTCTACTAAGAATAAAGAATGTTGTCTAGAAAAAAGGAAACAATAACCCAAAGTAGAACAAAATTTTATATAATTGATCTTATGCAAATTATGGATCAATGTGAATTTATACCAGTATTGTCCACAACACTGGTATAATTAAAATTTGTCAAAATATCTGTAATATTGGATACAACCATGCTGGTTTATTTTTACCTTTTATCTGAAATTTTTAATTATTCGATATTGTGGGTGTAAATAAGGTGCATATAAGTACAGGTTTGTACTTGGTGGTCCAAACCTGGACGTCAATACAGAAGGAAGAAAAAAGGACATGTAATGGATGTCTATTTACGCATGTGTGTTATTACTACAGGTAACGTATAGAACTGGTTATTGCTAAATATTGTCTTTGTTTCAGTTTAAGAAGACAGGTTTTTATTTCAGATTAAACTTAAGTGGCTTTATTGTGCTTGATAATAAAATATTGTAAATGGCATATTTAGATTTTGTTAATTTTCGTTTGTTTCAAGTATATATAATTATAACAAAGGGAACTAACTCATTTTTTTATCAACTTACGAAGTTGAAAAATACGATGTCAAACTTTTGTTTTCCTTTGCCACTTTCTTTGCATTTTCTTTCAAACGTCTTTCCCGGGAAGGCATTGTNTGTGTGTTATTACTACAGGTAATGTATAGAACTGGTTGTTGCTAAATATTGTCTTTGTTTCAGTTTAAGAAGACAGGTTTTTATTTCAGATTAAACTTAAGTGGCTTTATTGTACTTGATAATAAAATATTGTAAATGGCATATTTAGATTTTGTTAATTTTCATTTGTTTCAAGTATATATAATTATAACAAAGGGAAATAACTCATTTTTTTTATCAACTTACGAAGTTGAAAAATACGATGTCAAACTTTTGTTTTCCTTTGCCACTTTCTTTGCATTTTCTTTCAAACGTCTTTCCCGGGAAGGCATTGTACTTATAATTTCAAATATTGATATTTTCGTTCATTAAAGCATTTCTGAGATTGCGACTTTAATTTTGTCAATGTGAATGTCCTTGGACTTCATCAAAGCATGGAGAAATGATACAAGAAAAGAGTTTTGATTTGGCATTTCACTTTAGTTTTAATCAAAATAAATTATGGACAAATTGGAGATCAAACAGGGCTCTATTATACAACAAACCCTGTATTTTATACTGAATAGTCGGTCCGGTGGAAACCAATGTTTTCCGGACCAAATTTATTTTTACCGGATTTGTTTGAGAATCTCTGGGATACAGTACTAGTCCTGAACAAATCTCTCGACCAATGAAAAAACATGTATTAAACAGTATATCGGAAAACTGTTATTCCAGGAAGCAAACAAATATAAATAAAGCGCCGTAAATATAGATTTATTATCGAAACACGACAACAATATTGACATGATTGATATAAAATTTCAATTTTTTTTCAACAAAATAGCCGGCAGTCTTTCTCTAAATAAACCCCGAAAATCGCCGGCTACCGGCTTCTATTGAAAGCCCTGAGTCTCCAAATAAAAAAAAAGATTGTGAAAGGTATTTTTAAATGAAGCGTTTGGGAAATGGTGTTTAGCAACACTTTCAACAACATTTCAGTTATATTGTAGCAGTTAGTTTTATTGGTTGAGAAAACCAGAGTACCAGGAGAAAACCATGTCGACCTACCGCGTGTGACTAGCAAACTTTATAGCATAATGTTGTATCAAGTACACATCGCAATGAGCAGGATTTGAACTCACAACTTTAGTAGTGATAAACACTGATGACTTAGGTAGTTGTAAATCCAACTACTATATACGATCATGACTATGACAGCCCCTTTTTTACATAGAATACATGTACTGAAGAAAAGGTATATGTATAATTACAAAATATTTATTCATGTAATTTGTATGAAAGCTGTCAAATTCCTTATGTCACCAAAATATTGCTGTCCAAAATTTATGGGGCAGACCATTTATTATTTTTGGGGTAGGGTCAGTAGGGTTTCTATGTCATCTGAGATAGAACTTTTTTTTAGCACAAAACAGCCCTCAGACTTTCTATGATCATTTCCTAATTTGTTCCGAAGGAAAATGTAGGTAATATAAATAGAACCTACAGTCTCCACTATTGATATTATAACTCCCCCCCCTCCCCGAAAGGGGTGTATGCTGATAAAGGAGGAAGAGCTCTGAATCCTCACGTGGAGAGAGGTAAATGTTTTGTTGATAAATTGTGGGAATTATTTACCATCACGTGCACTGTTTAATTTTTTTTTCTTAATTACAAAAATTAATTTGTTAAAACACAAAAAATCNAGTCTCCACTATTGATATTATAACCCCCCCCCCCCGAAAGGGGTGTATGCTGATAATTTTGGGTACTAAGAAGCTAAATGGTGTATAAAAAAATTATTGTTGTCGTGAACAGCAGACAATCTGTCACCCATCACTTATTTTTTAGGGGGAGGAGGAAGAGCTCTGAATCCTCATGTGGAGAGAGGTAAATGTTTTGTTGATAAATTGTGGGAATTATTTACCATCACCTGCACTGTTTAATTTTTTTTTCATAATTACAAAAATTAATTTGTTAAAACACAAAAAATCACACAAGTATTCAGAATCAACTGATTATAGCCATGGCAGTTACAGATGATGTGGACAAAGACTTTACAATCTGAAATATAATTGATTCGTTTGAAATGGAATTAAATCATATCCCCATTTTTGTGTCCGTCCCAAACCAGGATCTGGATTTCTAATGTCATATGTCGTGGTGTTTTTTGTGTTCAATGATTGGAGGCGAGAGGTTAGGTTCATTGTTTGTTGATATTGGTGGAATTGTTGACCATCTGATCACTGTCATTGTATACAATAAATTAATGTATATAGCATACATTTGATTGCACTTTAATATACATGTACTGTGAAACATGTCTAAACTGAACTCAGTATAAAACAGAATCTTGTATAAAACCGAACTTGAAATAAAGTCCAAATGAAGGTTGTTTTTTTTGGGGTTCATTTGACCTGTATAAACAGAACACCTGTCTATTCTGAACACACAAACAGGTCTCAAGGAGGTTTGTTGTAGATACATGGTTTCATTGTAAAAAAATCTTGTTGATACTTATTATTGTTTCATTTAATTTAATATGGAACAAATCTTTACAATAAAGATGTTTCTGATAATGATATTAAGTTTATATTGTATATAATTTAATTTGATTTGAATACTGCAATCTGATTGGCTAATCCGCCTGGAGAAAATTTTGGCTATACTAGATAACCTGGGTTGGTATAGTGACGTCACCAACATGTTCATCCGCCAACGACAAATTCAAATAGTCACATGAAATAATTGTAAATAAAATTGAGGAATCATTAAATTTTGTTGTGAAAATTAAATTATAAGGAATATTTGAAGTTGTTGAACAGGTTATACTTGTATAACCTGGTTTGGGTCAGTTTATGCTGTTCACAAAACGCTTTGCGATTTATTAAGCGTAAACTGACCCAACCCAGGTTATATCATATAACCTGTTCAACAATTTCAAATATTCCTTAAATAGATGAGCTGAAATACTTTGATTTTGTAAATTTTAAATCGAGTAAAGTAGATAGATAAAGCGACAGCTGATGCAGTGAGAATTATTGGGTAAATTTGTTTAATCAATATTGAACTCGATAGATGAGGCCACTGTAAACAAAATCTGGTTTGCTGTACATGTACTTAGTCCCAACTTATAGCTAGTGAAGTGTAGATTCTATAAGCAGTTTTTTTAAATTCATATATATCAAAAATAACTAATTTAAAAATACAAAAATAAGTGCTAAATATTGTCTTTGCAGTTCTTGACCATTTATGATCATTTGTGGCAGACATCATCAGTGTCAAGTTAAAACCAAAATATATATATATTTGGCCTGAGATATTGATCATGTGTATTACCTGAATTGAATACAAAAAAAAGATCAGTAATTAAATGAATATGCAGGGTTCGACATTAACGCTAGCCTGGGGAGTGAGTGATTGTTGTTTAACGCTAATTCAGCAATTTTTCAGCTATATCATGGCGAGAACAAGTTAATTTTCAGTGAGATGATGATGAGGTCCACTTTGTTCTAGACCAACATACTGAGTTGGATTTTTACAGTGCTAGCTCACTGAAACAACTGTCTCCGGGTAGACATATCGCTCCACTTGGACACATTATTCTGATTCCGAATCAACCTGTCTTTGTTCTGTCTGCTTAATGCTGCGTGCTTAGTGGAGAAGCAACAAATACCAATTTTATAGCGGTTTGACCCGACCGGGGCTCGAACCCACAGTCTACCGTACTCGAGGCAAGCATGCTAACCATTATGCCACTGATGCGGCCGGTCGCTAGCCTGGGGATAGTGAAAATCTGATAGGGCATATACAGCTAACAAAAAAAACTTCTAAAATAAAAGTAAACTTATTATTTTTTTCTATATTTTTAGTTCTTGTCAATCCCTGCTATTTTCAAGAATCTTTTATTATTTATTTAAAGGTAATCATGGTCATATGCCATCGTTTCCTGGGAAATAATGACTGTAAATTTTATTGAAATCTATAGCTTATAAATCTGTTTGAAGGAGATAATAAATAAAAACGAATACAGATACTCCTGGCTGTCCTTTAATATTAATACAGAAAACCCTGTGTCCTGTCTAAATTGAAAACCATGAATAAACCTGTATAGACCAAATTTAAAATATAGTCCCAATGTAGTAAATCTGTGTTGATTTAACCTGTATAAACAAAACACCTGTCTATTCCAAATGCAAAGATTGGTTTTAAGGAGGTTCGGTCAAGACAGGTTTCACTGCTAAATGAAATCAATAACCTTGCTGATATAATATTATATCTTGTTGAAGTGTTACATGACAACCAAACTATGTCCACTGTAGAGCATGTTGAGTATCTGATCACATTTCCTGCTTTGTATAAACTTGATGTGATTCTATTCTTATCAAATCTGTTAACTATTTAATACCTAATACACTCTTTGTACTGTTTAAGTCTATGTGAACCTTTTTTTCTGATATGGAAGTTTGATCAGTTGAATAAAGCTTTTTTTTATTTAACTTGTTTAAAGCATAAGGGCTGGTAAAAATAAAATGTAGTGTACATTTTGTACATTGTAAGTTAATACCGGTAATTTACTGTTAGGAAGAAACAGCTGGAAAAAAAACAGTTGTTGGGCTGCATAATTAATCAAGTCTTATATATAATACATATATAATATAATGCTAGTTTTACACTGCATGTATTGGACTGTTTTCTATATCCTAAAAGTACTCAATACTAAAGTTGAAAGTTCGAGTCCCGAACATTGCGAGGTGTGCTTGATACAACACTATGGGATAAAGTTTTCAATGACTTCAGTCTGTGGTTTTCTCGGAGTACTCCAGTTTCCTCAACCAATAAAACTGACCGCCATGATATACCGGTAACTGAAATATTGTTAAAAGTGGCGTTAAGCACCAAAACCCTAACCTTATCCCATAACTACTCATTTGTAAGCTTGACTTAGTGGTAAAATTTTATGCAAGTTTTTGTCCTCAAGTTGATATCCTTCGTATCTTAGCTTGAAATCTTCCAAATCTTTGATTATGAATTGAATCTAAAATTATATAAATAACCTGTGTAATGTCTTAAGGGGCCTACCATTTAACTTTTATAAGGGGGGGGGGGGTCTTTTTTTGTTTTTGACATGAAAAATCAGTAATTTTTCTTTAATTTTTTGGTTGAAAATTGCATGATGAGAATATTTCTCATCAAATAACTTAGACCCACCCCTAAAAGTCAATTGGTCGTTCTCTAAATGTCATTTATTATGTACATGTTACTCAAATATTGTTAAGCTATGTTGTCAAAAATGGTAACCCCTTCTCATTTAAAGCCAGGCTGCTAAATCTGGTAAGCAGTTTGTGTTAAGGTTAGCCTCTTGTTTCCAATTAGTCTTCCAATACTTGAATGGCAGTTACGTTGTGTTGTGTACTAGGTCTAGGTTTATGGTGTTTAACGTCACTTTCAACAATATTTCAATTACATTGTGGCGGTCAGATTTATAGGTGGAGGAAACCGGAGTACACAGAGAAAACCACCAACCTGTTGAATGTTAGACAAACTTTATCACATAATGTTGTATCGAGGACACCTTGCAATGAGTGGAATTCAAACTGACAACTGAAGTGTTGTGTACTAAAAGTGGTGGTTAGATAGATAAATATATATTTATAGTTCTCAAGAAAGAACTCTAATAATCTCTTTTCAGAAAACAACACAGTTGAAACAAATGTTGAATTCAAAAGATTTAGAATTTATAATGGAGGCTCACAATGGACTGAGTGCTAGAATAGTACAGGAATCAGGTACAATGTATAGTCAAACCTGTGTATAAGGGACACTCTAAGGGAACATACAAATATGCCCTCCATCATTAGTTGTATACCGGTTCAAATTATATACATTTGTCATTAGATAGAGAAAACAAAACTGTCCTTTATAGACAGTGATTTGTTATATGCAGGTGTCAGTTAAGGCAGTGGTTATGGTGTTTAATGCCACTTTCAACAATATTTCAGTTATATCATGGTGGTCAGTTTTATTGGTGGAGGAAACCAGAATACCAGGAGAAAACCACTGGCCTCTCGCAAGTCACTGACAAACTTGATCACATAATGTTGTATTGAGTACACCTCGACATGAACGTGATTCGATCTCACAACTTCTGTGGTGGTAGGCACTGATTTCATAGGTTATTGTAAATCCACCATGTGATCATGACGGCCCCACAATGAATTGTACCTAGAATATACATTTGTATTCAAAAGTGTATTATGGAAAGAAAGTGATGGTCAACAATACACCAATATACATTGTATCAACAAAACCAACAACTTAACCTTTAACCTCAAACCATTGAATCGCATAGGTGGCATAATGGTTTGCGTGCTCACCTTGAGTGTGGTAGGTCGTGGGTTCGAGCCCCGGTCGGGTCAAACTAAAGACTACAATATTGGTATTTGCTACTTTTTCGCTAAGAATACAGCATTAAGGGGAAAAAGCAAAGACTGGTTGGCTTGGAATCAGAATGACATGTCTACCTGCTGACTGTTGATTCAGTGAACTTGCACTATAAAAATCCCACTCAGCGTGTTGGTCTAGTACAAAGCGGACCTCATCATCATATCATTGAAAAGTAATTTGTTCTGGCCATTATATAGCTGAGAAATTGCTGAATTGGTATTGAACAACAATCTCTCACTCACTCAAACCATTGAACACAAAAAGACCACAACATATGGCATTAGAAATCCAGGTCCTAGTTTGGGACAGACACAAAAATGGGGATGTATGTATTTAATTCCATTTCAAAAGAACAATTAAAATTCCATTACAACCTGAACTTTCATAAGGCACAGTAATTTCATATTTTCAAAATTAGATGATAATTACAATCAATTGTTTACAAAAGCACCTTCAACATTTGAAAGACAGATATTGTTTCATATTTTAGGTTTTAAAGGTGTATGGGGAAGTGGTTTATCAGTGTCTGCTCAGCTAGGTGTAAGAGACAGTAACGAAGCCTCCTGGACTCAGGTTGTAGAAGTTTTAGAATTTATGAGTGATGCTACAGATATACCAATATTATTAGATGCTGATACTGGGTATGGAAACTTCAACAATGCCCGACGTTTAGTTAGAAAGTTAGAGGATAGAGGAATAGCAGGTACAAAAATAATCTTCATTTTTTATATAATTACATTACTTCCGTTTTTCATTCACATGCCTCCATGACGACGTCAGATGTAAACAATCAATGGCGTAGTAATTTCCAACAGCAAATAATCTAACACAAATAAAATTCTCAACGAAAAATTCAACTATATTAAATTTTGGTGTGATTTAAATATAATTATAAGAATTGAATGCATTCTTTTGAAGTTTCATTGGGGTATGGAAGCATTGATACCTAAAAGTGATAGATAATGTTTTTAAGTCAGGACTAATGTATATAAAACACTTTTCATTTTTTGCAAAAAGTGACACACAAAACCCCACCTGATTGTGTTCTAGCAAAATAAGAAGAAACAGAGCAACAACTATAAGTCTCCCACACTCTGTTGGGTAATTTAACTAATTGTTGCTTTAATTATAGATTATTCCATATTAGGAGGATGTGAAAGGGTATCTTGTAAAGTGAGTCATGTAAAATGCTTGTTCAGAATAACGGTAACAATGAAATTTTCTTTCAATTTGACGCTTGATGGTAAAGGGTATTACCAATCTCTGTTATGGAAAAATGAAAAGTACATTTAAAATTTAGGCCTCAATGTCAGCCGAAGGGTTATTATAGTGTTTAACACCACTTTCAAGAAAATTCCACTTATATCGTTGCGGTCAGTTTAATTAGTGGAGGAAAACCACCGACCTGTCGCAAGTCACTGACAAACTTTATCACATAATGTTGTATCGAGTACACCTCGCCATGAACGGAATTCAAACTCACAACGTTAGTGGTAATAGGCACTGATTGCACAGGAAGTTGTAAATCCAACTACCATGTGATCACGACCATGACTGTTCCACTGTTTTATAAGCCATATATTAAAAGAGAAGGTATTACAAAAATTTAAATAAACAAGTTGTTAAAATTAGATGAAAATAGTAAATTATTTGTATACAAAAGGATTAAATATGTCAACATGTATGAAAATTATTTAAACTGTTTTAAATTCGAAAAAAACAGAAAATTAATAGCTAAACTAAGAATTGGTGACCACAGCTTGATGATTAGAAAGGGGCTGAAAATCTTAATATACATAAAGAAAAACGTCTACATTCACAATGTGAAGAAATGTTGCATTGTGAAATTAACTCTAACTTGAAAGAATATTTTATCACTGAATGTTCTATAGAAAACACAGATTTTAATATTATTGACTATGATAAAATTAATATTCTGTTGAACCCATCAACACCACCAAGACAAGTAGAAAAGCTAGGTTCCTTTATAAAGCATTCATTGGAACTCAGGACAGGGGACTCTTGAGTATTTCTTACTTGTAATATATATAAAACAATGTAATATTTCATTTATTATATACTTGACAATGTTGCTACTTTTTTTATTTTTGTTTGCTGGTCACAAAATTGTATTTGTTTAGAGACAATAAATATTTGAGTTATAAACATTTTCTGTGAATATTAACATATTCATACATGATTTATACTTATTTTTATACTAAAAAATGTACACATATATATACATTGTAATTAGTTCTAGTGTACACAAGTAAAAGGAATGAATTTTCATTTTCATTTCCATTTTTATATCAATTTCTATAAAAATGAGACAGAAGAAGATCTACAAAAATGTATACCATCATTATGAACTATAGGTAAAAAAAAGTATTATATATTTTTTTTAATTTGGAAAATAAAAAAATGGCCTTTATAGCAAAAAGCTGTTACTATGGTTACAGTTTGCTTAATTTGTTTTTAACAGGTGCATGCTTAGAAGATAAACTATTTCCAAAGACTAACTCACTACACGATGGTAGAGCACAACCATTAGCAGATATAGAAGAATTTGCTTTGAAAATCAAGGTACAATGTCCCTCTCTTAGAAAGCAACCCCCCCCCCCCCCACCACCAAAGGTTACCCCTCTTATCAGGTTAGATTGCAGATGCACTGAGACTTTGTGATTAAACTACTAGAATTCAGTTTACACAAAGTTTCTATTATTATACTCATTTTCTTATGTTCGTGCTGACATGCCACAATCTTGTCATGTTCCATATGCATGCCTATATTTAGTACATGTATCTGTGAATATTAGATATCAAGCGATAGAAAACCACACATTGGTAGTGTAATGGTTAGCGTGCTCGCCTCGAATGCAGTAGATCGTGGGTTTGATTCCTTGACAGGTTAAACCAAAGACTATAACATTTCTATCTGTTACTTCTCTGATGAGCATGCAGAATTAAAGAAAAAGAGCAAAGCATTGTTGGCTCGGAATCAGGATAATGTGTCCGAGTGGAGTGATATGTCTATCCGCATACTTTTGTTTCAGTAAACTAGTACTGTTAAAATCCCAAACTTGCCATGTTGGCCTAGTACAAACAGACATCATCAACATCTCATCGAATTTAACTGTTTTCTTGCCATGATATAGCTGAAAAATTCCTCAATTAGGGTTAAACAACAATCACTCATGCACTCGCACAAGCAATACATGAACACCTTAACTGAATCAACTCCTCCGCAGTTACATGTATCACAGACCATTACCTAGCTATTTACAGTCTTTTGTCCTCGTCTTAAGAGTGTAACATTGACCCAAAAGGAGGTCTATTCATGTTCCTATGTTTGGTAGATTTGTTATATGACCAATGAAAAGCTGCATCAGTTTTCACTTTGTAATATTTTGGTAATAAAATTATCTCCCCTTTTCCAGATGCAAAGTACATGTAAATATATAATTAGTTTAGTAAATTTTGTGTGAAAGAACACCATAGAACATTAATTACAAAAATTATGACATATATTTACAGAAACAGCTGAATATTTGAGAAAGTTATTTCTGATATCTTTATTTGCTAAATTAATTATACATGTATATTTAATGGGCATCTGGACAAGGGGAGATAACTTAATAGAAAAATGTTAGAAAGTGAAGACTGATGCTGCTTTTCACTGGTCATAGTCAACCAATAATTTTTCTCACATTTCTTAAGATACCTGTTATATTTCTATTACTTATATTTAACCCCAATAACACATTTTCAGGCTTGTAAAGACACACAGACAGATCCTGACTTTTGTATTGTTGCTAGAGTTGAAGCCTTTATAGCTGGATGGGGATTAGATGAGGCACTCAAAAGGGCAGAAGCTTATAGAAATGCTGGTATGATAACTGTTTTTACCCTCTCTCTCCCTCACTATAATCAGAATAATATAGTATTACTTTCATGAAGTTTTAGCCTACATTTTACCTCAGGTAAATTGAATGCAATATTACTTTACAATGAAATTAAATGAGTGTTCTGGTAATAATAACATCAAGACTGCTGCGCCAGGCATTTAATTTAATATTAGCTGGAAGCAGAGGCATTTGTGTACTATGGGCACATACCTAATTTTATGAAGAAAAAAAGCAATGGAAATACGGAAAATTGTAGTTGACATGAAGGACCATTATCTATTGAAGCTTCAAGTTTGTAGAGATGGAAACCAAAGAGGACATTAGTCTCAAATCTTTGGGTTTCATGATGAAACAGGCTCATGTTGGCCTCTGGTTATTGCAAATTATATAGGGGTGGGGGGTATAACTGAAATATTGTTGGAAGTGGTGTAAAACACCATAACCCCTGCAAATAATATAGAATATAATGTCTTAAATTGTATAATACATAGAGTGACAATATGCCACAGTGTTCTCACTTAGTTTTTAAATAGGTAGTTATAAATTTGGAATAACTGGCTGGTAACGTGAGTGTAGCGAGCAAATTGATTTAATCAGGAGTTTGAGGTCAAATTTTAACTGGAACACTGTAACAAATTGAAACTTTTTGTCGTCAACAACCAGCATTTCTCTTTACAAGAATAGGGATAATTTGGAAATTAAAACTGTAGTCCACATAACACAAATAATTATGAAATTTGATATATAATTCAGAAATAAATTTAGTGCTTTATAAATTCTGAATTAACCGATTAAACAAACTGCAATTTTTATCATACAAATCACTTTTTTTTTTAGAAAACAGGAGTACCCAAAGAATATCGCTGACCTGTCGCAAGTCACTGACAAACTTTATCACATAATGTTGTATCGAGTACTCCTCGGAATGAGCTGGATTCGAACTCACAACTTTAGTGGTGATAGTTACTGATTGCACAGGTACCCCCGGTAGTTGATCCAATTACCATTGGGTCACGATCACAACGGCCCCCTAAATATTGTTGGAGGTTTTATAGAAATCAAGTACGGTATGCCAATAAAGCTGCATTGGTCATAGAGACTGCATCTGTAATGTACTATTTTTATTTTCAGGTGCAGATGCTATTCTGATGCACAGTAAGAAAAGTGATCCATCTGATATAGAAGCCTTTATGAAAGCTTGGAATAACCAAGTATGATATTCACAATTAAAAAAACATTTTTGTCACAATTGCCATGAAAGTTTGTGCATACATTCATGAATAACTCAAAAGTAAGGTCTCGTTTCTATTTCACAGAAACCATTTTGTTGACTAAGCATAAAGTTCACATTACTGTCATGCTGACTCAGAATGTTGGTCACATGACTATGTAAAAGTACTTGCTATTGATTTTAACCATGATGACTACAATATCTATATTGTAATATATTGATTAAGTGTAAAATGACATTTGTGCATCAGTTTTGCCACAGGTGTACAGCTGTCGCTAGGGAATTTTTTTTTTTTTTTAGCTTTTATTCACTTATTTACATATTATTTATTACTTATTTTTTAAAACCTTTTATCCATTAGTAATGGTTGAAAGGTTTTAAAAAATAAGAAGTTCGCAGCCTATTTTACTGGTCAGGACCGTCGGGCTTGTGGCTAAATTCGAAGACTGCATTACTGACTATTTAGCATACAGAAAAAAAGTAATGAATGTTCAAGAGAAATTAGTCATGATTAAATACTAAATCATTTTTATAATGCAGCCCAATTACAAACTCAATTGTATGGTAGTTGAATTTACATCTTTCCTATGCAATCGGTATGAATCAGGCCAGAAAAAAGGTGTTCAGATGTCATGTAAAACAAAATTGGGTTGGTAGGTCGGTGTTTGTTTTTTTAACTTTTTATTTTAAATCCAATTTATTCAATTAGCAGAAATCATTGGTCATTATAGATATTATGTACTAAGGTTGATCCGTAAATGTTGTCAATTTCCCCAATATCATACTCTTTCAAGGCAGTGCCAGTACTGACAGTAGCTACAAAACGACCCATTTTGGTTAAATAAAATAAAAATCATTGATCCAAACATTTTATGAGTAGTATGTTGCCTAATCAAGTTCACATATTCTGCAAGGGGCCATCTTGGCTGTGATTGTATGGCAGTTGGATTTACCACTACCTATGCAATCAATGCCTATCATCATTTAAGTTGTGGCCTTCATGGCAAGGTGTACTCAATACATCATTATGTGATAAAGTTTGTCAGTGACTTGTTCAAAGTGGCATTAAGCACTATAGCTCTAACTTTAACCCCTAACCTGTATTCTGCATAGGGAATTCACCTGTCTGGGTGAATTATAATGCATGATCCTGGACAAGTGCCTTTCCTTGTCATCTTGATCTATGATGTTTGTTTTGGGGTTTTGAAAATTATATTTATTTATTATGAACCTTTAATTAGAAATAATATTGGTTTTTTTTGTTTTTTTTTCAAATTGGAAAGGAAAGAAGTTCATAAAATGGTCTACACAAAATAAGTTATTCAAGATTAAACAATAAACAAGTATGCTGCTCGACATTCTAAGCTGGAAATAACTGATGCAGTATTAAACTCAAATCGGGTAGAACATGTTTCTTTTCCGGAAATTGCCACAGTTTTTGGTTGCATTTTATTTTTATTTTAAGCCTTTTTGGTCAGCAGTAAAAATTAGGTTAGGTCAAGAAACCCAAATCATGCATATTTCAATTTTTTGCCTCGCTGTTAAAGATTGACTCCCAATGGCAGAGAAAATCTGAGTGGCTGAGTGGTTATTGCCCTTGATATTTGAACACAAACTTTACATTACTGATGAAGGTTGTTATTCCAAAAAAATGTCGTGACCAGAAAAAAAATTACATATTTAAGTTTTTTATCACTTGGTTGATACTTCTGCTGGTGGACTGTTGGTCCTTGACGGTATCATCCTCACAGTAGTCAAGGTGTCATCCTATGTGTTGTCAATCTGCCATTCCACTCACTTTACTGAATTTAACAAATCTGTCTTAACATTGATTCTCGTGTCCTACCCAATGTGCATCTACTATTTTTATTTTCGTGAAATAAGATTTTTTTTTTAGATTACCACATGTACCACATGAGCAAATGTCATTTTCATTAAAAAAAAATTGAAATCTAAATGTTTGTAACAATGTATTTTCAGGGACCAGTTGTGATAGTACCCACAAAATACTACAAAACACCAACAGACCATTTCCGTGATATGGGAGTGTCTATGGTTATATGGGCCAATCACAACCTTAGAGCTTCCGTCAATGCTATGCAACAAACAACGAAACAGATTTATCAGGACCAATCATTAGTCAATGTAGAAGAAAAGGTAATGAAGGATTAATTGCTACAACCTCTGAAGATTGAATGTAACTATTGAAAAAAACAAAAATAGGCTATTTTTAGGAATGAACTTACTAATAATAATTTCTGATAGGCTGAAATATTAAATTATTTTTTCTGAAAATGAGTGGCATAGTGAGTATAAACACCATGTTTACTTCAGATAAGTTCATGATGCATAAGATTGTATGGTAGTTGGATTTACAACTACCTATGCAATCAGTGCCTATCACCACTAATGTTGTGAGTTCAAATCCCATTCAGGCGAGGTGTACTTGATACAACATTTTGTGATGAAATTTGTCAGTGACTTGCAGCAGGTCAGTGGTTTTCTATGGGTACTCCGGTTTCCTACACACAAAAAAAACTGATCGCCTTGATATAGCTGAAATATTGTTGAAAGTGGCATTAAACACTATTACGCTAAGCTCCTATATTTATGATGCAGAATTGAAAAGACTTTTATCAGTTAAAATAGATAATATTTGCTTAACCTGAGAATATTTTTATAAAAAAGAAGAAAGAAATTAATAAAGCTTTCGTTACAATTAGTTAAAGGAGTAATATAGAAGGGGTCTGCACTGTACATCAGTGCATTGTTACATGTATCTATAGACATTTTAATTATATAGATAAAGAATGGGAAGGGGTAGCTTAGTGGGTTAGTTTATTCACATCTGACTATAATTCTAACACCTCTAACATGGGTGCACACCCCAATACCCACCTGAAGTGTGAAGGTTTACATATGTCTAGCCACGGCCAGAGGTTTGGCAAGTCTGTTCATTCTCTCCCATTATATCTGGTAGTCTCTATATCGCTGAAAAATTGCCGAAAGTGACATTAAATACTATTAATACCACCCCCACCACCACATATATATGTATATCAATAAATAAAAAGTATTCAGAAACGTGATATATTTAAGGAATATTTGAAATTTTTGAACAGGTTATACGATATAACCTGGTTTGGTGCAGTTTACGCTTAATAAGCCATGAAGCAATTTATGAAAAGCGTAAACTATTCCAAACCAGGTTATACAAGTATAACCTGCTCAAAAATTAAAAATATTCCTTATAATTTAATTTTAAGTATTCAAATCAAATTAAATTATTATCATGTAATAGTTTGTCCCTAGACATTTTAGCCAAATGAGAATGCTACATGAACTGGTTTTTCAAAAGCATATATAAATATTTCCTATGGCAAACATTTACATGGATATTAAATTAAAATTAATTGATTAAGTTATTGTGATTGATTAAAGACGAGGCATGAAATTGTTCATACAGATACGTACTTGTCTTTACCTTAGGAAATAATGCTGATAAATCACTGGACAAATGTTTCATTAATCATAAAGATCATTACTATAGACAATGTACCAACATAATTTTATTTTTCATTCTAAAAACAGTTATAATGGGAGGGGGCTGATGTAACACATGAGTAATCTCCCTTATAAAAAAATTGGAATTTTGGCTTTTGTTAATATTGCACTTCTTCTTTTAAATGTAAGATAGGTATTTACAAAGACAGAAAGTCGTGATGTAAACTAGAAGTTTATTTTAGACTAATTATAATGTTAAATAATTATCATTATTTTATTTTCAGATTGTTAGTGTTAAAGAAGTGTTCCGGTTACAACGAGACGATGAGCTAGTCCAAGCCGAGGATAAATATTTGCCAAAACAATAAGACATTTTAGGCATCAGTACTTAGGTTGAATGCATGTGATTATGTAGTTATAAGGGATATTTTAACTGGTTTAAATATAGTGGTACATGTATGTATGTAGTAATGGTGTATGACTGTGGAGGTCATTAAAAGACTGTATTCATGCTGTATTACTATGTAGGTCATTCAGAGATTTTATTAGTGCCTTTTAACTGTGCATATAATTAAGAGAATTTTGGATGAATTTAGGAGTGTTTAAAAAAAGCACTGGTGAAATATACAAGTTGAAAGATTGATTAATTGTGCCATATATGTAATTATTTTGACGAAAGTTTAAAATGTCAATATTTTTAAAACAAGGATAGCAGGTTTAGTTTTGAGTTGTCATCAGAGCCAATCTAATTAAAATCTTATCTCTCAGTTGCTCCCCTTTTATACTGATGTGTCGTGCTGTGGGAAATCTGAGGAAACCCATTATGGGTCCTATGTGAATGACCTTATGTCATGAATATATAAAATTATAGGATATATATGGTTACAACGTATTTCGCTCAATTGGATTGGTCATAGTATGCAAAGCAGTTTAGTAACACTTTCACATTATAGTCTTGCAATCATCATTTTCAACTGGTTGGCCTGGAATCAGGATAATGTGTCCGAGTTGGGGCGACATGTCTATCGGCGGACTGTTGTTTCAGTGAGCTAGCACGATAAAAATTCAACTAAGAGTGATGGTCTATAACAAAGCGGACCTCATCATCAGCTCATTGAAATTAAACAACAATCACTCACTCACTCATTTGATGGTACATAGGACGTGTAATGGAGTTCAGATCTCCATGACATCAGTAAAGTAAGAGATCTTATTTTAATCAGATTACATCAGAGCAGATGAACATTACATTTTATATCCTACAGTTTTGTCCTTAACCAAATCACTATAAATCATCTTTGGACTCAACACATGTGTGTCATGTGCTTTTAAACGACAGACATTTTCTAATAATGAAAGGTCTGAAAAGTATTTTGTATTGCATAATGCATTTTTTTAAGGAAGCTAATATTTTCTGTAATAAGATCTGACATCCAAGTGTGCAAATATTTACCTACAAGATTTGATTGTTTTTTAGACTTGTACTTGTTATGAATATAGCTTAAATACTGCCAGTTTGATGTTAAATGTCAATCAATCAATCAATTAATCAAATAAAGAATTTGTAATTATTTTAACATTGATACATATTTAGATTGTAATAATATTAACATTAGATCACACTGGAATAGTTATTTTGTATAGCACAGTCATTTTAACAACCATGTCATATAGTCTAATCTTAGGGTACCGTGGGTACTACTATTGTTCCGTGTATTCGTGTGCTATTTCAATCAATTTTCAACACCGTATTTTTAATTTAACTACCACAGTACCAGAGGACCTTGATCTGTGTACTGTAAAATCTACCTAAATCAAACATTTTTAAGACCAACCTCTTTTGATCAGAATAGACAGGTAAAAATTACAAAAATTGCAGACATTAAAACTTGATTTTATGTTTGATAAACACAGTTTGCCTATTTATTGAGAGCTTGATTAAGACAGATTTTCCTGTATCTCAGTTGTTATGTTATTTTTGGTTGTTGTTTATTGATTTATATATTTTTTTATATTTAATCTTAACAATTGTACCATCAGATGACAATGTGTATTTTATATAAACTTTTTATGATCATGTTTGCTTGTTGATTTACTGTAAATCGGTACCCAATATATTGTTAAAAGTGGTATTAAGTTGTTGAATAGAAATTGAGAGTGATTTCTAGTATCTCTTTTTCAAAACTCAAATATTTTCTGGATAGAATAATGTCTTAAATAATCTATTTTGTATCTCCGTTGTATTAATAATCCATATATAATATTGATAAACAAAAATAAAAATATTTTATAATTTTCACTTCAAATCTCCCAACACGTGGGTCAAAAACGAAAGTAAAAAGGAAGTAAACAAACAAGACTAAAATTAGAAACACTTATGTATTTATGAAATGACTCTCAAAATCCGTATTCATTTACATTGATAAATTTAATTGTATTGTACTAACACGACTAACACTATATTTCTATGACATGTTACTAATATTAACGAGGCCAGGATAAGGTACTAGTACTTATGTTTTACCACTAACAAATGTAAAGATTTCATTAAAGATATTAATTGTGAAAAAAAAAAAAAAAAAAAGTGGTGTTAAACACCCATAATCCAATGAAATGACAATTTTACATGTTGAACTTTTAAATAGTTTTTGTTTTGTTATGTTTATGTTAACGTGGCATTAAGTTATATCTATTTCTGTACATCTGTCCGTCCTTAAGTCTGTGTTTGAGTTCTACTTAATAACTTTAAGTTCCCCTTAAACAAAGCATTTTAATGCTGCAGTCACATGTATGTTTAAAACGTATCGAAAACACATGTAGCGTTCACACGTCAACAAATTAGCAATATGTTTCGAAAACGTTTCAGCTGAAACGCATTAGGTGTACATTTTCTGAAACATTTCAGTTTAAAACGTTTTCAAAACGTATTGAATTGTCGTGTAGACACAATATCTTGAACAATTCATTTTAAAACAGGTGCTTCCAATTATGCAAATTAACGTCATTTTGCGATATTATTTATGACTGTCATTATTTTACTCTTATTTGCAAATTTTAAAGAATACTGATGTAAAAAAAGATTTTAGACCAAGAATGTTCTTTTCCGGTAAAAAAATATATTAGCTTGAAAGTGTGCAAAAAATGACAAAAACCCACTTTTGTTCACTTGGACCCCACTAGAATAGGTCTTTTAGAGTATTTAACCTCCATTTTGTGTTTTTAGTTATTTCCATCAGTTAATACAATTTTGTAATAAATGCACCTCTTAAATAAAAAAATGCTAATTAGTTTCCAAATATAAAACCTTTTCAAAACATTTCGATACGTTTCAGAAATTCCGTGTGAATGCAAGCGTTTTGTGAAACGTTTCAAACTAAAACGTTTTATCCGAAGCGTATTAGAAAACCTATTGCGTGTGAACTCAGCATTAATATATACACAAAGTCGGAATCCATAAAAGGAACGCAAAGTTTGATATCAGACTTTATCAACTTTTCTGTTCTGGAGTTATATCCCTGTTTACTTTAGCTAAAACTTTAGTTTTGGGAAATTTAAATATTAGTTTAACCCTGTCACTTTTTATTGAAATTCCTGTACAAACCCAAAAATGTGAGAGATCATGTAATTGTATGTTAGGATATCAATTTTTCTTCTGTTACTACGATTTTCCTATTAGATCTGGGATCTGTTTGACAGTGTTTATTTTTTGTATTTCATTTTATTATAACAATCAAATGATTTAGTTTTGTAGTAAGCTTCTCTATTAATGAAACAAATCCATTAATATAAAGTGAAATCTGTCTAAACCGAACTCTGTATGGACCAGCTTTGGTGTTCGGAATAGGCAGATGTGTGGTTTATACAGGTTAAGAAGAGTTTGAAGATACCAAAGGGAGGTAATCAGAATCTGTATATCGAAGAATAACAGACAACACAATGGTCAAAAGAAAAAGTACAAAAGGACGATCTACAAAATATACACGTAAAACTAAAGGTCGAGTAACACAAACCCTACTAAAAACTGAGGGTGAATTCAGGTGCTCCGGAAGGGTAAGCAGTTCCTGCTGCACTAGTGGCACCCGTCGTGTTAGTCTAGTTACAAACCCAATGATAAGTCATGAATAAGGAAAGGACCGGGAAGTGATTACGACAAGTGGAACATATCGGTATTAATTTGTGACAGATATTCCATAACGGTCAACCAAGTCAGGGTGGCGACGGTAAAGCTTTTGAAGTAATGACTTCAACTTAGCCAAGAGAGATATATATACGCCATATGCAAGTGCTGTTGGAATGTTGCTACCTATAAATGTAAAAAGTTTACAATGGAAAAATTGAAATCATCTCTATTGACGTAAAGTTTCGTTCTAAACTGACCCTCACTGTCGATTTCGAGGTGTAGGTCAAGGTATGAAGCAGACCTATCTGTATGTTTGGTATCCTTTATTTCAAGCTCAATGGGATAGACTCTATCATGGATTTATTATATTGTGACTTATTTAAAGTTTGGTTTATACAGAATTGCGGTTTATTCAGGTTTGGTTTAGATAGGTGTCAATGTATATCCTTAAATTTAAGATATTTATTTTCTTGTAGTACTTTTGCCACATGTTGACTTGAGCTGATCTTTTGACAGAGCACAAGCTAGTTAGTCTTTCGAGATGAATGACGGTAATTTAATAAAAACTTACTGCACCCTTTTCTAGGGACCATCGGTGTCATGATCATATGGTAGTTGGATTTATAACTACCAATGCAATCAGTGCCCATCGCCACTAAAGTTGTTACTTCGAATTCTGTTCATGGCGAAGTTTGTTGTACTCAATACAACATTATGTGATAAAGTTTGTCAGTGACTTGCGACAGGTCAGTGGTTTTCTCCGGATACTCTGGTTTCCTCCACCAATAAAACTGACTGCCACGATATAGCTGAAATATTGCTAAAAGTGGCTTTAAGCACCATAACTCTAACCCTTAGACCAGAGCACCAAGTCTTTAAAGATAAGATGAGTGAACTGTAATTTTTATTAAACTTACCACATCCTTTTCTGTCACTTTTGTGATATGTTTTTGTATTACTTTTAATTTTTATACGCCCGTCTCGAGACGGGCCGTATTATGTGATTGGGTATGGCGGGCGGCCACACAGGTTTCCGCATGATAACTTTAGTTCTGTATATTGGATCTTTACCAAACTTGGCCACATGATTCCCCTGTGGAAGGGGAAGAACCCTATTTATTTTGGGGTCATTAGGTCAAAGGTCAAGGTCACCGTTACTATAAATAGAATTTTTGACAACAGGATCGTTTCCGCACGATAACGTTAGTTCTATATATTGGATCTTTACCAAACTTGGCCACATAATTTCCCTGTAGAAGGGGAAGAACCCTATTTATTTTGGGGTCTTTAGGTCAAAGGTCATGGTCACCGTTACTATGAATAGAATTTTTAATAACAGGATCGTTTCTGCACGATAACTTTAGTTCTGTATATTGGATCCTTACCAAACTTAGCGACATGATTCCCCTGTGGAAGGGGAAGAACCCTATTTATTTTGAGGTCATTACCATTATACCGTTTGATAATTTATATATGGACGGGCATATTTTGTGATGCACACATTTCTTGTTGTAGTTGTGTATTTATTTGCTTGTAAGAATGGTATATTTATATCTTTCTACTTATTTTTTTTTTAATGGAAAATGTGTTTTATTGTGTGTTAACTGTGGGTTATTAATAAAAAAAAAATTGAAAATCTTGTCACATTTGAAAGTCATGATATATTTCACATTTAAACCCAGCAGTAATGTAATGGTTTGCATATGCTTGCCCCAAGTGCAGTAGATCATGGATTCAAATCCCAGTCAGGCCAAACCAAAGATTATAAAATTGGTATTTATTACAAACAAGAAAAGCATGCTGACTTCTCACCTATGTACAGACCTGTATTTAAAGGTAACTTGCCAGTTAGTTAACAAAAGACACTGACCAATAGGTGTAATTCACAATTAGTTTCAAGGTGGACCACTGTTTTGTAATTCCCTATAATTACATTACTTTTGTTTTTCATTGAAATGTTACAATATGATTGGTTATGAAGTGGTCACATGATTATAAAAGAGATGTTTCACATCCCAATGAAACTCGAACCCGAACTTGCACCAATTTCCAACAACAATTAATCTAACAAATAAAATTCACAACGAAAAATTCAACTATATTAAATTTTGGTGTGATTTAAATATAATTATAAGAACTGAATGCATTTTTTGAAGTTTCATAGGCGTGTAAAAGCGTGGACCGAGGCACATTTGTATGCCCCCGCGACAATTGGTCGGGGGGCATATTGTTTTACCCCTGTCCGTCCGTTCGTCACACTATAGTATGCATAGTTTGTCCCGCTAACTCCTCCTACAGTTTTGGAGCTACAGCTTTAATATTTTGTAGGATGTTTATACACATCATGGAGGTGTGCATGTCCACAGGATTTTGATTTTCATCAAATATTCTCAAAATGACAGGTAGTTGGACTTAGTCATTTTGTTTGTGCATCCGGATATAAATACATGGTTTGTCCGGCTATCTCCTCCTACAGTTTTGGAGATACACCTTTAATATTTTATAGGATGTTTATACACATCATGGAGGTGTGCATGTCCACAGGATTTTGATTTTCATCAAATATTCTCAAAATGACAGGTAGTTGGACTTTTCATTTATTCCCCCATATAGGATATATGGTTTGTCCGGCTAACTCCTCCTACAGTTTTTTAGCTAGACCTTTTATATTTTGTAGACAGTTAGTACTTACACTGAACGTGTGCATATTTTATGGATTTTGACTTTCAACAATTTTTTACAAAATTATGGATGCATGAACTTGGACAGATTTTGCTAAATCCATATAGGATATATGGTTTGTCTGGCTAACTCCTACAGTTTTTGAGCTAGACCTTTTATATTTTGTAGACAGTTAGTACCAACACTGAAGGTGTGCATAATATATGGATTTTGATTTTCAACAATTTTTTTTACAAAATTATGCTTATATGAACTTAGCCACTGAAACCTGTTAACGTGTCAATCAATCAATCAATCGAACATCACATTGTTAGGTACAGATTCGTTTATTTCAGTCATTTCTGCATGACCCTCCACCAGATTCTTAAACAGATTTGAGTACACTTCATTTTGGGGTAGCTACGCCCCTGATCAACATAACTGAAATATTTGAAAGGGACATTAAACACCATAATCCTTTATTTGAAGTTTTAGTATTGGCAGAATATATAGACAATATGTGATATGTACATTGTGATAACAATTGTGGATATTCAGGAGATTAGCCTGATTATCATTTTAATGCAAATTATGAATAAAATTTTATCAATAAAAAAAATAGGCACCGGCCTCCTAAGCCGGGGATTGCGGGTTCGAGTCCCGTCGGAGGTAGAGCATTTTTAAGGTCTGAAATTACAATAAAAAGGTTTTAGATTCGAACAAATCTTGATCAATTTTATTTTACGGTG
Organism: Gigantidas platifrons; assembly: GCA_002080005.1. Lineage (NCBI taxonomy): Eukaryota > Metazoa > Mollusca > Bivalvia > Mytilida > Modiolidae > Gigantidas > Gigantidas platifrons. Next base: position 25,091 of record MJUT01004950.1, read on the forward strand.
AAAACGGGTTCGCGCACTCAAATTCCGTCGAAGGTTTTTTTTTGTAAGTGCATGGATCGCTTAAGTAAGATTTTGAACGCATCAAGCATTTTCCCATTATTTAAAGTAATAGTCATGTTGGAAACACATCCAGCTCAGGTGAGCTGTACTCGATACAACATTATATGATGAAATATGTCAATGACTTGCGGCAGGTCGGTGGTTTTTCTTCGGGTACTCCGGTTTCCTCCATCAAGAAAACCGACCACCATCAAGATAACTGAAATTTTTGAAAGGGACGTTAAACACCATAATCCTAACCCTAGAAAACTCTTGAACATTACAAATTCAATAATATAGTGTTGGAAAACGATTACTTATTAAAATTTACTAAAATATAACATATGTATGAACGAAAATCAGTTAAAACATGGTTAGATTTATTTCCTATTTCAAATATCAAAGTCATCAAGTTTATTGTCAGAGTGTGTTACAGAGTGATACACGAGAAATGGCACTTAAAGTATTTCAAAATTCTATTATACCATTATATGTGAAAAAAGTAAAGGTGGTTTACAATTGCTAGACATAAAATCAAAATTATTTGCTTTCAGGTTGAAATTTTTAGCTAGATTTTTAAATTGAGAGTATCATGTTTTATGGAAAGACATTTTTAGATATTTTATTCATAATATATTGAATATGAAATTGGGAGAAGAAATTGTATATATGTCATTAGAGAATAAATATTTATATTGTATTCCAGTAGTATATAGAGAAATGTTACAATCGTTGAGTGCTATTAAAGAATATATATCTTTTAATTACAATGTTATAGATATATACCATCAACCATTATTTTGTAATTCTGAAATATTGATATCTGGAAAAACAATTTTATGGAATGACTTTATAACAGCTGGCATATCTCAGTTAATAGACATATGCTATGAAGTAAAAACTGGTTTCTTGCCTGACAATGCAATTGTAGAAATGGTTAGAAATGTAAACGAAGACATTAGTAAGGAAAATATTGTAAAACGTTATAATGCATTAAAGTGTGCTTTGCCAGAAAAATGGACTCAAACTATACAGACTGAAATATATACTAGAACTGATAAAATTGTAATTGACATTAATGTAAACATGAACAGTAAATTAGTAGACTTTAAGATGTGTACATCAAAGCAGTTGTATTGGCTTGTAATAGAAAAATTGTGTCAACTTCCAAAATCTATAGAAAAATGGATAAATATATTTCAAACAGATGAAAATATAATGTGTAATATGTGGAAAGGGGTTAATATGTATTGGAAGCCATCAATTATAATTGAGCTTGATTTCAAAATAGCTCATTATTGTATATTCACAAATGAACAGTTGTTAAAAATGAAATTGATTGATAATGATTTGTGTGATATATGTAGTAATGAAATAGAAGATACCATGCACTTATTTGTCAAATGCACTGAACTTTATGACTTTCATAAGTATGTTAGCAAACAAGTAGAAGAACTTTTTGAAAATTGTGATTCTGATCAAATGAATTATATAGTGTATGAAGAAATATTCATGCTTGGACTTAATAGGACAATCAAAGGTGTAAATGTGAATTTGATTAATTTTATGTTGTCAGTAGCAAGATATTGCATGTTCAGA